>WBNH01011366.1:0-60145 GCA_013401255.1 Urocolius indicus | reverse complement strand
GGGGAGGAACCTCGTGTTGAAGCAGGGGAAGAATGCCAGGAGTCACCCTCCTCTGAGAAGACAGAAGCGGCAGAGCCCATCTGTGAGGGACTAACCACATCCCCCATTCCTTGCCTCCCTGAGCCGTTGAGGGGGGAGGAGGTAGAGATATTGGGAGCAGTGAGCTGGGCCCGGGAAGAAAGGAGGGATGGGAGAGGGAGATCTTAAAGTGCTGGTTGTAATTTTCTCATCATCCTACTCCCTTTTGCTTTTATTTCATTCTGTTTCTTGTACAATAAACTTTCCTACTTTCCTCTCTAAGTGGAGTACTGAAGTTTGTTTTGCCCCGGACCGTAATTGGCAGTGAGCCCTCCCTGCCCTTGTCTTAATCCACAACAACCTTGCTTATCTTTTTACTTCCATTTCCCTAGGGCCTTCGCCATCCTAATGAGGGTGGGGGTGAATGGGGCACCAAGTGAGAGACTGTTATGGTGCTGCTGTGTTAGCTGGGCCAAACCACGACAATTTCATATAGGGAATCTGAAAAAAGCTCATCTGAAGGAGGAAATATGAAGAAACTGAATTCATAAAGAAAATGCAGAACCAGTCTCTGAAAGCAACATACATGATGTTTTGACAAGGAAGATTGTTTTGAATTCTAGTTAGTTGATAAAAAGATTTTGCTGATTAAGGAAACAAGTTCTGATGGTATATGTTTAACCATGTTTGAGGTCCAGAACAATGTGTTCTTTCCAAATTATCTTAACTGAAGATAGATAACCATAAATTCAGTTTCCTTAAGCAATTATTCAGAGGAAATGATGCTCAAAACTTCAGTGTGGCATGGTGAATTTGAAAACTGTAAGCCTCCTAAATCATACTCACTTGGTCTTTTAGAGTACATTTCTAATGTGAAATTAGCTTCAAAGAGGAAAAAAAAAAGGTAATTGATGATTATTTCTAAAATCATGGTGACAACAAAGTACTGTGTTTGAACAAAATACACTGCTAATCTCCTTTTCTGGCCAAGCATGTACAGAAATACTTTGACTTACTTCATTTTTTTTTTTTCTAAAGTCAATACTTAGTGTATTTTGATGAGAAGCTAGAATTTATGCCTAATATACCAATATTACACAGATGTCACATTCATCTTGAAAAGAGGGATGCTAAACTTAGGTGCATATGACAATATATGAGAAACTTCAGTGTGAGGAGGGATGAAGAAGGTGTTTTTATTTTCATTTTCTGGCCTATCATTTTCTCTAATGATAAATGTATAGTAAGATCTTTGTACAGAGAAAGGTCTCAGTTCAGAAAAAATTTCCTACATAGTATGTTTATGTTACTGTTACTGAAGTGTGATGCAGTGAGATACAGGCTTATCCACCCCGAGTTCTCATCTTCTGCAGATGAAGTTATTCAGCTTAAAGCTGTGTATCTTCTCAGTAATTTTGATGAAAAGCTTGCAAAGGACCTTCTTCCATTCATCTCCAAAGGAATATGAATTTCAATTACATTTAGAACTGGAGTGGATTTAGAAATCTTTGAGAGGAACTTGTAGTCCCAGATCTTTCTTTTTGCTGTCATAGTTTTGTTAATTAAAAAACTCAGATCTCTTTTGGGCTAAGTGTTGATGTTGGGAAAAGAATCACAAGGGCTTTTGAAAAAAAATGGAGAGCTTTCGTATCTAGTGCATTTGGCCCAAGTTTTGCCTGTTATGCATTTTTATTTAGAATAGTCTTGGTCAAAAAAAAAGGGATAGCATAGGAAAATGAGTGAAAATGTTACATTCTTGTCATGTAAAGTGTAATTGATTGTAGAAGCTATTATTTCAAGTTGTCAGAATATCTGATTTTCCCTTCTGAAAGCTTCAGACTGACTGAAATCCATAGTAGCTCATATTAAAGATTTAGGGAGACATTTAGGAGTTATTGCTTACCCAGAAAACAATAGGAAAGGGACATGGGATGGTGTACATGCTACAGCTGAAAACAGATTTGCTTTTTCTTCTTTGAGAACATAGTTTCTAGTTGTATTAGAGATTCTCTTATGATGTCATTCAGACTAAGCATGATATGTTCAATAGATAAGAATAGAAATTTAGTGAAGTAAAAAAATATGTAGTAAGTAGCATTTAATGCTTGATAGCACACTGCACAATACTTAATTCCCAGCAGCTTGCTTTGAAAACATTAATATTCTGTAGGATAAAACTGGAGCTACGTGATCTAAGGTATATCCATCAGATGAAGTTCTTCAGCTTGACCCGTCATCTGTGAAGCCAAAGAAAATCACATACACCTTCACAGCTTTATATTCTGCATGTAAGCAAACAGGAGATTATTTAGATTCTTCTGAATCTGAGAAGATTACATGGAGATCAGAGAGGTCCCAACAGGAAATCAATCAGCTTGGCTGGGAGCTCTGCTGATCAGGCATTGCAAGAACAAGGTGAGCAGGTACATTTCAGAGATTACATGTACAACTGCATAGGAAACAATCTGCAATGCTAAACCTGATTTTTTCTTGAAACATGTCTTATAAAGTGATGAATATTATAATAGAGTAAATAAAATAACATACTGTCTAACGAGTAAGAAAATATCAATCTATTCTATCCTATGTAGTGAACAGACTCATTTTTCTTTATATATGACCTAAGTACCAGTGTTATTCCTTTCTGCTTTACATATGTCCCAATTTTAAAACTACAAAAATAAAACTTCTTCATCCATTAGAGTCTTTATTTTATAAAAGCCCATAGTAATAGTTAATAAGATAGTATTTACTAAATTAATACGTTACATTCGGAACATGTAACTCTGAAGTTTTAGTTTATTTAACTGACAAAAGACAACATTCTCCATGTATGTAGAGTGCAATGTGCTAGAGCTACAATACTTCATATAATTTTATGGCGAAGTTTGACCTGAATTTCTCTCTTTTTTTCAGGTCAGATGAAAAGTAAAATAAACCCTGATCTCACTACCTAATTCTTCCATATAAGAAAGGTAAGAATTTTTAGGTAGCCTAAAATAAGACTAGATGTTACACAATTGGTAAGAAAAGAGATCACATTTATAAATTAGTTGTATAGTACTGTCTATGTATTTTTGGATGAAGAGTGGAAAAGATTCACATCTTGAAAACAGAATAAAATCTTTTTTAATATTTAATGTCTTTTGAAATTATTTCTAGGTAAACATATGAAGATTTAACAATTTCTGTAAACTCAAATGTGTCTTTGATTCATGATCACCAATGTATTAAATATATTCTACTTTTGAGATAGTATGTTATGAAAGATTTCTTCAAAATGTGCAAGCAGCTTTCCTCAAGTGATTCACTTATCTTTTAAGAAATACAAGCATTATATGAAACCTGTATATTTAGAAATAGCACTTGTATAGAATAAATCCTGAAAGTTTTCACAAAACTCGCTATATAAATCGCTTTGACATTTCAGATAAGTATCATAGTCTCTTCCCTTTTGTGAAAAAAATCCAGAGTTGCTTTTAGCACTGGAAAGATAAAAAAAAGTCTGAGTGCCTTTTTAATAGTTGTGTAGAATTAAAGTGAAAAAAAAATGAAGTCTTCAGGGTTTTTTTAACTTTGGCTTTATCACTATGGAAATGACCTTGCAATTTAGACTGTGTAAAACTTTAAACAACCATGGCTGCTTCTGCTTACATATTCATCTTATTCTTACAATGCCATTGGTGTCACATATTTAATTCACATATTTAATGCAGATGATATGGAGCATGGTATCTTGAATGAGTTCACTGGATTTATTTTTCTACAAAGTCTTAGACTGGATTAATGCAATAACCTCCTATCTTCAAATTTGAATATAATGACAGATCTGTATTTGCAAAATTGTTGTGATGAGCACACTTTAAGTAGTGGTTATTAAAGCAAATTTAAGAAATGTTCCTATCAGCAGCTTCACAGAGATCATAGTACAGAAGATCAGAAAGGTTAAAAGAGAAAATGCCACAAAGTCTTTTTAAAGAATTCAAAGGAACATTTCATTTATCTTTACTCTATAGCCTCTGCTCCTTTCTCATAGTCATGCTCAATAGATTCTCTGGAGCATTTCTCTTAGATTGCGCTTGCCCCAGGCCAGAGTAGAATAGACCTCCCAAACTTTTTTTCACTGGTAAATTTTACTTCTCATGTTGAAGTAATAAGCAAAACCCACCTTGCCTCAATAACCCTTGATCATGAACATTAACATAGAGATGTTCTCACATTAAGACTGCATTTGGTGGTTTGATAATGGTTTTCTGGTGACTGAGTTTTCCACTCTGAGTTTGCATCATGATCTATTCAAATGGAAAAGAAAGCATATTGCTGCATGTAGTTATAGCCCTTTTTTAAGGGCTAACTGAGAATACTCAGTTTCTACTGAAGAGAAAATCTGAGTTAAAGCACCAGATGCTTCTTATCAATCTCTGTCCCAGGCAAGCAAGATGTTGAGTTTGGACTGTTAATGCTATCTTCACCAAATCATCTAGAATAGATACCTGAGAAAGGAGGGCAAAACCAATTAAATTACTAACTTTTTCTATAATTTCTAACATCTTTCCTGGAGAGTCCATATCTTCCCTGGAGTTAAAACATTGTTTCTTAACAAAAGGCAGTGCAACTTAACATTCTTCACAGTTTGTCTTGAAAGACAAAGAGACATACAAGATACTTAAAGTGAGCTATCTAGTTTGGTCATTTTATTCCTTTTATTTTTATAAATGTACACATGCAAATATATACTTCTCACTTGGGCTCATTTTTACATACCTCACCTATATGAAGTTCTAAAGAATTAGTTGACTCATTCTTTTCCCCCTTGGTAGAGACAGATTTCATACAAAGCCAGTACGTTTCATTTAGGAAAAATAGTAGTACAGAATTTATGTGTTACAAGAACTGGGAAAATGTAAAGACAAGTCTGAATTTTCCTTTAATTTTTCTTTAATTTAGGAAGCTAATTAATGTCTGTGGGGTTCAATATCCCTGTTATTAACATCAGAATAACATCAGGTTTTGAAGAAGTGAATTAAAAAAAAAAAAGTTTACAAAAAGTGAATTAATAGCTCCTATTCAATATCTACCACTCACAGATCCACACTACAATATTGGTTTTAAGACTTAAGCTCATTGCATCTGCAGACAGAATAAACGCTTTCAGTGAACCATCCACAGGACAGAAGTTATTGGAAAAATAAGTTTAGAAAGGGTGATTTCACTGAAATCTGCAGTAAAACTTCAGTAAAGGAACAAACCGAGAGCAAATGCTTGTATCTCAGAGATGAACCATAAAATCACAGAATCAGAGGAGGCAAGGGCCTCTAGAGTTTTTCTAGTCCAAATTTTTCCTCAAAACAGGGTCAGCTAGAGCAGCTTGCTGAGGACCAGATCAAGATGGTTTTGAACACTTCCAGCAATAAAGAATCTACAACTTCTTTGGCAACCTATTCCAAGATTTTACATTAACACTAAAAAAGTCTAATTTCCTGTATTTCAGTTTGCATCCAATGCCTTTTGTCTTTTTATTGGGCAACACTGAAAGGAGACTACTGTTCTAGTTTTTAGTCTTTCCATCAAGAATTTATACATACAGGCAAAGTTTCCCCCATGCCTTTTCTTCTCCAGAATAAAACAACCCCACCTCTCTCAGCCTCTTCCCATAGGAACAATATCCCAGTCCCTCAGAGACCTTCATAACCTGGCACTGGACTTGCTCCGGTACATCCATGTTTCCCATACTGGGAGATCAACACTGGACACACTACATCCTGGTGGATGTTTCTCACCAGGGCTGAGCAGAGAGGAAGGATCACCTCATACAATCTGCTGGCAACCCATTACAGCCCAACAAGCAGGTTCCCATCCTTACTAGATATTTCTGGCTTGTAGTTAATGTGTCCACCAAAAGCCCTGGCCCTTTCCTGACATTTTGTGAGTTTCTTGTTTAATTTCTCCAGCTCATGGGTGTGCCTCAGAATAGTAAGAGTCTGGTTTATCAGTCACTTCTCCCACTTTTATTTTCACACTTGCTGACTGGCTTCCAGATGGTCCTCGTGGTTCTGATCACAATCCTTTGTACCAGTCAATACAGCTGGTTTTGTGCCTGCCTTGCTATTCCATTGTATAGTCTGTATTTTATCTGTTTGTCAATGAGGAAGTTATGGTAGATGTTGCCAAGAGCCTTTCTAGTTGACATGAAGAGTATCTGTTACTCTCTCCTCATCCACTGAGCCAGTAATTTTATAAAAGATTATCAGTCTGTTTAGGCAAGGTTTTCCCTTCATAAATACATGCTAATAACTCCTTGTTACCTTTTTGTGATGGAAATGGTCTGAAAATGGTTTCTAGAATGGTTTGTGCCATAACTTTCTCAAGGATCAAGATGAGTCTGATTGGCTTTTAATTCCCTAGACTGTTCTTCCTGACCTTCACATTTGATTCAGGATATCCCAAACTCTTGTGGAATCAGTGCTGAATGTTTGTAAATACCACTGCATAGATGACTAAAAAATCCTTATTCTGCAGATATAAAACCCAGTGATTTTGAAAGAGAAGATAGAGTAGATGGATGTACATAAGCTTAATGGAATTACTTTTTAAAAATATATGAAACAAGGAAATCAATAATACTATCCTGATTACTTCTAAAATAGAGTGTCATTTAGTACAGGCAACAACGCAGTCCGGTGTGAGTAAACGTTTTCCTCCCTATATCCTATTGTGAGAATTAGAATTCTGTATGCCTCAACTAAGATGTTTTCCAAGATACTGATGCATAATCATCAAGCCCTTCAGACTCTTTTCATCTGAGCTAAAGGCAGTCTGAGGGATCTTGAAAGAACTAGCAAAACCGAGTTTATTAGAGGCTCAGATTCAAAAATCCTTGTGTTCTGATTTTCTCAAAGAGAAGAAAAGTACTCCAAGAATCATATCTGTATAAACCGGTCCTCTCCAGGACTTTTCCTGTAGCTCAGCTTTAGGTTCCTATGGCAGAATGGCTCTTGCAGTCCCAAGGCTTTATTGTGACTGAAGTATCAAGGCATCTTACAAAAAGTTGATAGTCTTACCAGATGTATAAACTCTCCTAAATTTGTATTTCCTTCTGAATGGGAAACCAGTAATTCCCTTTTTAAAAAAAACAAATAGCAAATGTATCCTTTTCAGAGGTATTTATTTGAGAACCTGGGTTGTGAAGTAATAACCTAAGCTATAAATGTCCAGATGATCTAACTGTGGGTTTCTAAATTATCCATGAGAAGCAGGTACACTTTGCTCAGTCTGTCTTATGTTTTCTTAGTGTATATGCAAGGATAGGAAATCAAATGTGGTAAGTCTATGAAAATTTCTGATTTGGATTCATTATCTTTTTTGTTTGTAAAAGGCAATTTCTGTCAATAAGTGGCTATAAATTCCTCATATGTGATGCAGCAGAAGCACATAATATATTTTTTTAATTACTGCATCTCACAGATGTTTAAGATTCCTGTCACAAATGCAATACATAATTTTATGTTTCATATTCATATGATTATGCAAATATTCTACAGTATTAAATCTGGAAGTAGTACTGCTGATAACATTTTGCTTTTTCTAAGCCTAGATTAATATGAATATGACCCACTATGAGCATGGATTTCAATATGCTTTATAACTAGACAGTGTTTACAGTATCTTCTAACTGAATCAGGTAATTGAATGTTGTAGATGGTCATGTGAAAGTGTTATGCTTTCTGGAACACTTTAGGAATGGTAGGAGTAGGTTTTACTTCAGAATTGCTTATTTTCATGAAACAGCTGACTGAAATAAACATTCAGCCTCAGCTAAAATATTCAGCTACATTATTAGCTATTTCTCTTAACAGACCCAAGAGTGCTTTCCATCTCGCATATCTGGGTGTATGCCATGACTAACTCTGAGTTTGCATTTCTCCACATCTGTTCTTGTTTCCTTGAGAATAAACCCACACATGGAGCAATAGAACTTACCAAAGACCCCTCTTCCAAGTATAAAAGTGATGATGACTACAACACATGTTTATAAGATCCAGCAGAGATTACTATCTTTGTTTTCTTTCTGTCTGCTAGTATCTATTACTTCATTTTTTGTTATGCTAAGGAGTCAATTTTAGAGCTCAGTAAATTTAATTGTAAACACAGACTCACATTTCTCATTATCTTCCACTTGAGGATATAGTCTAGTACAGCAGAAAGAGATAAGAAGTAGCCTATCTATAAATCTCTCAGTTGATAAAGAAGACTGTTATCCATCCTTTGGGCATTGGATAATGGATATTTCCAAATGATGCTTGTAAACAAGCTATTGAGGCCACTTTGTAGATACCGGGGGCCTATTTTATATGCTCTAAACCTTAATCTAAATTTATCATCAGTGTGCACAAAGATGAAAGTGTCTCTGACTCCAATGCATACTTGCCAAATGTTTGGTTTCTGTGACCAAGATTGTCAGAGATCACCATGAAAGGATATCCTCAGCTGCTAGTGGCAACAATAGAAAGGGATTAGCAAAGACACTGAGAAGACTGATCTTTCAGTTAAGATGTATGATTTAAAAACTTTTATATAATTCTGGAAAATTTTAGAGGTAGCAGACAACCTGCCTGGAGTTTTCAATGGCATGAGGTAAAAACACTCAAATGTAATGCTGGGCATGTAAACAGATTTAGAAAGCTAGTTCATTTTCTTACAAAAATATTCTGTCGATATAAAAGGCACAAGAAAAATTTTTGCAGTGGTAACACAGGGATTTGTTAGGTTGTAAACTATAGAGATCATCTTCATAAATATTTTTCAGGTGAACTTCACATTGCAAATATCTTTTTTTTTCTAATGTATTAGACATGAAGTTGAAGAAGACAAAGGAGACAAGTGTGTCAGACAATATTGGTTAGATATGACATGCTTGATTTTTTAACAGATTACAGACATACTGTGACTACTAGGAAATTAGAAACATTGCAGATGATAGTCATAAAATCCAAAGCATCTGCAATGTAATGTTTTGAAGAAACCAACAGTGATAGTATCAGACTGATGTTTTAAAAGCTAGTTTGTCAGCTAAAACATCTCACCTGGTTTTTGCTTTAGCACCTTTCATGCAAATATCATGTCTGCACTAAAGATGAGCACTAGTTAAATAAATTAGAGCAGTGTCAACCTGCAGGATAAATAGTATTTTAGCTTTGATGTGTAAAAGCTACCCTATGGCAAATTTGTGCTTATGCAGAGTTGTTCACTATTGTGGGTATTTCTTGAGAACAACATTCTGGCACCAGTGAACTGGAAATAGTTTGATGTACACTGTGGACAGATGCTGATCTGCTGAGACTTGACAGAAAATCTACAGTATCAAGGGATAGCTTATGTTCCACTAGTACATATCTCTAATTTATGTTTTTGTCACCAAGGAAGCCTGTGATAAACAACACTTCTTGCACAATGGAATAGCTGTGGGATTGCCTTCATTTTTCCTTTTCTGGATTGTGTTCCAAACAACCCAGTAAAGTTTTAAAAGGTCAAGGATAGGTTTTACAAAAAATTGAGTGTCTACTCTTTTGAGATGCCTGAGCATATGTGAAAGGAAATGAAATCCTCTGAAGCAATATGAATATAGAAATGATTTTTATTTTAAGATTGATCAATGCTTGTGATTTTTCGGTACTCACTAAAGTATTAATTGCAGATGATTGTGTTTCTAGAGAGTGTTCATAATATTTTTTTGCATAGTGCAGATAATATTAGCGAACAGAGTAAGAGGAGTCCTAGGTCTGTACCTTCATTTTCAAAGCCACTTCTTTATTAAAGTCTGAAAAGTGAAAAGATTGTCTTGCTCTAAAAAGTATTCATCTGCCTAAAACAATCACTACCCACACAATCAAACATAGTGTGACAATTAGACTTGTAAGTAAGAGAATATATCTAGTGTAAATAGAAACCTTGCTTAGAATTATTACAAACAAAAGGAGACTCTCATTCTCTCCCTTTAGAGAACAAAAGAGTCAGAATAACAAAAGGTGGAACAAAATGGCTTATTTCTGACAAGGGCAATTCTCTTCTAGTGTGTCAACTCCATAGTGATTTATGGTACAGCAACAGAGTCAGATAGCTAGCAGTAAGCAGTGGCTTATAGAGATCTGGGGTAGAGTTGAAGTTGATAGGCAGAACATATTGTTTTAAGGCTATGTAAATACAGACTAAATGACATGAAGCATCCTATGATGTGGGGGAAAAAAAGCAGCTAAAATTGTCTTATCTTCTTCTTGTCTATGGTAGAGCTACGGTTTCCAAATGTCCTTCTTTGCCACCTAGGGACATTTGCCCAGCAAATACATATTTTGATCTTGACTGAAGCACTTCCTTCAGTAAAACATCTATGATTTCAGTAGGTTGCTGTCAGCAGCCTTCTCAAAACACTTTTTTCAGATGTAGTATTTTATTTTTTCTCCCCTCTTTTCTTCAAAAGATAAACCCCACTTGTCTGTGTCAAGATCTGGTACAATCTACAGCATGAGTGCCAAGAGTGGCAAACAGAATAACAAACAACAGGACTAATCAAGTACTGAAAGTTAATAGTTACCAAAGAAGTAGAAAAAAATGGTGAGATAAAATGAGAGTGACAGATAATCTTGCTTTTCAGAGAGTCAGAATGGCTTGCTTTCTGCTCATTTTCTTACAAAAATTCTAACTAAAAAATTCTGTCTGGTAGCCATTCTTAGTAAAATTGTAGATACTGAGTGCCATAATACAGCCCTCAAAGAAATAAACAAATATATTATAAGTTTTGTCGTTATATAATGCATATATATTTGCACAAAATATTAACTGAGCGGTACAGTAATTCTGTATTCCTAAATCAGTTACTAGTGAGCACCAAATGACTATCTTTGTTTAATACCCAAAACTTTATAGGGATTACCACTAGAATAAAACAAGAAAACGTAGTCATGTCTTGTCTGAAATTGTATGGGTGGAATGTACACACACTGGGATGCAGAAAGTCTGTCTGATATTACAAAAGTTGCAATAGAAAGGTGTCGTGGTTTGGCCCAGCCAGCACAGCAACACCACGACGGTTTCTTGCTCGGTGCCCCCATTCACCCCCACCCTCATTAGGATGGCGGAGGCCCCAGCGAAATGGGAATAAAAAGATAAGCAAGGTTGTTGTGGATTAAGAGAAGGGCAAGGAGGGCTCATTGCCAATTATGGTNCGGGGTTCCTCCCCCGGGACACAGTCCTTAATGAACTTCTCTGATATGGGTTGCTCCCAGCAACTGTGTCTTCTGCTGATATGGGGTCCCTCTCTTGGGACAGAGACCTTGGTGAATATCTCTGGCATGGATTCTTCACCATGGTTGCAGTTTCAGCAGTTATAGGTTCCCTCTCTTGGGACAAGGCCTCTTCTGGGCACAGGTTTGATGAGCTGCTTAGTCGTGGGTTCCTTCCCACAATTACAGCTGTGGATATTAGGTCCCTCCTCCGGGACACAGCCTGTTCTAGCCATAGTTTTAAAGAAGAAAATCACTGCCCCTGGCTCAGGGTTTGTAGTGATTCGCTGCCCCTGGTCTGGGGCCAGCTTTATCCTTATAGATCTTTGGATCTTTATGTATCTTTATCCTTATGGGTTTATGGATCATTGTAACCAAAAGGTTATTTTTCAAGTTGATACGATTTAGAAAACAAGCAGTTAGAGTGTATTTTATGTATTTTGGTAAGCTATTGCATAAATCCATGAAGGACTAAACCAGTCTTTGGGGTTCTGTATGGAAATGAAAAACTAATTCACTGTGCCAGAACTGATACTTTGTACAAATTAATCAAATTATTTCCATCTCTCTTTATGCTTGCACTTCAGATAGGTGTATGCTAAACTGTACCCCAGTTTTATATCAGGGAAAATAAAATCATGTCAGACTCTCTCAGATGGAGAAAAAAATTTCAAATATATATATACACTTGCTGAAAATTATGAGGGAGTTGAGGGTGATAAAGAGGGAAAAGAGTTAAGACTGTGAGATTGGAAAGTGACATAGGAAAACCAATAGCTTCACAAATGGGAAAAGAAGAAAAATGTATTCTTCACTTCTGCTTCTTCACAGTGAATCCATTTTGTCTTTCAGTTTAAAATTGCCTAGACATAAGTCCATGCTATTAATTTTAGTTGGGATTTTATGGAGTTTTTTTTTAGCTTATCTATGTTTTCATTAGAAATAATGAAAAGTTTACTCTTCAACTCAGTCAGCCTTAAGACATTCTTAAGTGGTCTCGAAAGTCTTTTGGTAAGTTTCCTTAAGGATTTCCTATAATTATCCCCCTATCACCAAAATAAATCTGAATGTTTTAAAGTAGAAACTCTGAACTTCTTGTAATAGTCCAAACTCTAATTCCCATTTTCAATCTCAACATATGAACTGTATCGGAAAAGAAAACTATGCTATGCAGCAACATCTTGCTTTCTGAAATGTCATATTAACATAGACATACAGGAATTTGTTGCTCTTTTTTTCTTTTTTTTCCCCCTTATTTTTTATCCTTTTTTAAAAAATTATTTTATCCAAGAAAATAACTCAGACTCATTCAGTCATGGTTTATGTCAACTCAGGTTTCTATCTGTGCTTTTCACTATATAGATTTCACTGGGTATATATAAAATTGTTGATGTGATAGAATGTGCAATAACCCTTTCAGTGAAAGATTCAGTCATCCAACATATCCACAGTGTACAGTGACTGAGAAGGGTAGGCAGTCAGGCAATAAGTATAATACATCAGTCTCATACATCTGAGTATAATTTACCATCTCTCCTCTTCTGTGAATGCAGTTTCAATCTATATCCAATCAACTGAAGACATGTAAGACGTGGCCTTACATCCCTGGAGGGAATCCTAGCTTCATTGAATGACAGCAATCAACAAGAAAGGAAGGAGAGAAGGTGGGAATTTGTTTACTTCTAGTCTGTGTGCTTACTGTCCTGATATGAAATGCAAATCTATTCTAGGGAAAACATTTGGAAAATGTGAGGTGTGTTGTTAGGTGTCTTTGCCACTGGGGTACAAGCAAATTATTTCCTGAAGTCTCTGTTGTCAGTGTGGTTCTTGCATTTTGGGCTACAGAACGGCTTTCAGTCAAGATGTTTTAGAATCTGCTGCTAACAGCACCCTTGAATGATTCCAGTGTGTACTGGAAATCACAGGGCAGGGAACATCTCTACAACAGTAGCAGTATGTCCCTTCACATGACTCTTCCAGGAAGTCTAGGAAAATTGAACTCCAAGTGAATTGAGACCCTCATATTTCACATTGTTCCTTGTACTCATAAACATATGGAATTTGTATGTTGAGATATACTTAATCTGTCTTTATAAGCTGTTAACCAAGTCCTTGATATTTTGGTGACAGACACCCAAGCCAGTACTCATTATGCTAATTTTCCAAACATAGCATTACTCTGCAAACTTTGAAAGGGATGGCACAACTCGAGAAAGCATCTACATGGACTTAAGCAACTATTTCTTAATAGCTACCTTTGATTTAATATGCAGTCAATTTGTGCAATATTTACACTATCTATTTTGCCATTAACACGGCGTACATAATGAGATTGTTCCTAGTAATTATGATTAAATGTCTTTTAGTCCAAAGCAACTGTTTCAGAATGAAGTAATTGCCAGCTAGGTGCTTACTTAATCACTGTGTTAAGTACTATGATGTAGACAAGACTTTAGAAAATGTTCCAAGCAAAAGCAGAAGTTGAATTAACCCTCCTGACACATTTGTTGCAGGGTGGAAAAAAAAAATACATAAGCGTCTTGTAATTCTATGAATATATTTTCTCCTGTGCACTCTTATTCCAGGCTTTATTATTTGAAATTTCAGTAATGAATATAGTGCTTATGAGTTTGTGTTGATTTGAGGCTAAGCCCAGTGTTTATTGACAACAGAAAACTGTACTCATACTCAAAAATTCAATACAGGCTGAATACATTTCATCACCATATTGTCATTGCTTTCCTTAATATTCTCTCATTTCTAATTTCTATTCAGAGATCCTGCTATAAGATATCTGAGTGAGGAGGCGTTTGTGTCAATGACTTACAAACTCTTGGTATATCCTTTTATCACACAATAGGTACACCAGAAAATATCTCAGTTGGACAGATATGGAGTACATGTGTGGTATAATCCAGTTATTGTGATTTGTACTTAGAAAATTTTCAGGCTATTAATTCTAAATGTTGTTTCAGCTAATTATTACTGATTTTAATAAATCTTCCCTTGGAACTAGAGATCTCTGATTTTATTTTCCATAAAGTTCTTCAGTATATGAAAACATATTAATTGGTTGAGATCACATTTCTCCATGAGCTGTATCTATGTCTTTTCCAGAATTCTATTTGATATAAAAGGAAGGAAAACACATTACTTTTAAATACTATCATGCATATAATGTTCATTAAGACACTTCTCATCCAATAAACATAGCTACTTCTGAATAATACATGGTAAATAAACAAGTGTAAAGTTAGAATTTCAAACCTTCTATGGCTGTTGAATTAATTATATTTTTAATATTTAGGAAAGCAGTAGCTAGTTTTCACTTATATCATTTACCTTTTGAGTATATCTGTTAGGATGCTTATTGCCATCTTTAAACAATAAAGTCCATAACATAGTTCCAAAGCTTAAAAACTGTCCTGGCTTTCCATTATCCAGTTTTCTCAAGATACAGAAAGCATCTTCTACTAGAAAGCATGTAATTTCTCTGCAACTTGACAATTTATATTTTTTTCTACATTGCTTCTGAAATCTCTCACATACATCAGCTCCAGCAAAGTTTTGACTTTGGGTAACACAAAATGCAAATATTTTGCTCTTAAAAACTGTTTGGAAAGTGAGCAGAGGTGAAGAAAGTCCATTCAGTTTCATTTTACTATAAAGCACAGCAACAGTACTAACAACATAGATCAAGAGTTTTTGTTACCTTAATATAGATAAAGACAGTAATTCTTTGGTCTGACTTTGGAATCAGGAGATCCACGTGTCTTTTCCACATAAGGAAGGACCATACTTTCATAGCATTTTCATGAGTAAGCTATACACTGTTAATTTATGCACATTTTTGACAGGTAAGAAATGCAGCATTAATTTCTGCAGAGAAAGAAGGAAACTATCTTTAAGAACATAACAATTAATTCTTTATGGCTTTGGCCTTTAGCTCTTTTTGTCTCAGTTCCACATCCTTCAAATGTTGTGAGAATGATTGCTATAAAAATAATGAGATACTCAGATGCCGTCATGATGGGGCATTACATACGAACTACTAAAGTGGATAGGTTAAGATTAAACACTCCTCTACTTTCTAATGATGTAATTAGAAAGCTTTTAAATTTAAATGAAACATAAAATGCCTGTGTCTGGCTTTGTGTGTGACTCAGAAGACACATAACTGTAAAGTTGATTAAGAACCATTGAATAAAAAATGTAAACAATGAAAAATCAATTTATGGTATAAACATGAAAAGTTATTCCTCTGCCACTTGTTTGCATTTAAAGGATTTCATGTCTTTCCTCTAGCTAGCAGTTAGAAACTGTTACTTCTCTTGTGCTGAAAGCCCCCAAATCCTTGACAAGTGAAATGATGTGTTTCCTCTTCAGTCCATGTTCACCATATAATATATTGGTGTGGCAATTGTGGCCCACAAGTAACTGCTTTTTCACTGTGGCAGCAGAGATTTGGGCAGATCCAAGCAACTTAATCTCCTGTATAAAAAAAAAAAAAAAGAAAAAAAAAAAACCCAAACCCTCAGAATATTAACAACTCTGCTTTGTGTTGTCTATAAGACTGAAAAAAATTACAAGATAAGAGCAGTTCCACTGTCTGAAATTTCAGTTATTCTCTTTTGAAATCAAAGACAACCACTGTAAGTGTAGTGCATCTCACACTTTTATTCTTACTGAACCAAAATATAATGCTGCATAAAATCTTTATGTCATAGTGGGTCATATTCACCACAGAACTATGATCTGCAGCTTTGCAAGATTTCTCTTTTTTGTAAGATAGCTGTAAAATACATTCAAATCTGAAAAAGAAGGTGGGTGCAGAAAGGACATCTTTCCTAAAACTGAATAGCAATATAGGAGAGAGGAATGTACTGTCAGAATACAGGTATGATGCTAGCGATCTCCAAGTTAGACGTTAACATTGCATTATTGGCCTGGTTTTGTAGGTATTTTGATAGCAACTGATTGTACCGAGTCTGCTTGGGATGATGTTAATTGATGTTAATTTTTAGCCTATATGGTGCTAAACTTTGTATTTTTAACTGGAACAGTGTTGATAATACACCAATGTTTTAGCTACTGCTGAACAGTGCATAACATCAAAGCACTCACTGTTTCACCCTCCATGCACCTGACCCTGATCGCATGGGTAATCTTGGTGTGGGCAAGAGCTTGGATGGAGACACAGAAACATAGAATCTTTAAGAAAGGGCAGTTAGACACATGCAAGTAAATTAAAGAGGACTTAAGAGTTTTGGAACAGGAAAGAATGTCATGCCTACCGAATGGAAAACTGCATCTTTCATAATGAGTCTGGAAAGGATTTTGTGGGAAGGAAGTCAAAAACACAATAATGTGATTTTCAGTCATGATGTCTTGGCAAAAAGGACTAGTGCTAATTCACAGAGGTATAAATGGGATAAGTAAGGTAATGTTTGCATTTAGCATGTGTGACATTGCTAGTGGAATCAAGCATACAGCTGTGCTGTTGCCATTTTTTAAATAAAGGTTGTCATTAGAAGGATAGAGAATAGAATTTATTTTTTTTTTCCCAAACTATATTAAAAGGCCCTCTAGTGAAAGATGTCAAGACCTTTATCTATTTATCTTACACAAAATAACCAAAAGAGTGACTTAGGTCATAAGCACCTTCACGAGAAAGAGTAAGTATGTATTAAAAGTGGTTTTTTTACCTAGAAGACAAGAGCATAACAAAAACAAGCCAACAGAATAGTCAGATAAATTCAAGGAACACTCAGAATAGTCACTCATTAGAATATTGCACAATTTTTATCTCCTGATATCTTCAGGTCAAAACTGGATTTCTCCCTGGAGGATGTTCCTCCATCAAACACAGGTTAACTGTTTAAGATAGAAGTAAATGAAATTTTATATCCTGTGACCCAGTTACATTTCACACTGCAAAATCAAAGGAGCACTGAAATTGTCCTACTAGATATAAATAAGACTAAGAAAAGACCATTATGTCAGCAGTGAATAATGAAACTACTTTGGCTTTTTGTATTGCAAAGCTACCCACCAGCTTTGCCTTGACTGCTTTCAATATCATTTCTGAAAATACTGATATAGTGTCTATTTGAAATAACACCGTGATTTTTGTTTTCCGTTTCTATGTACTGAAAAGACTTTTAAAAGAAACTACTTTGTAAACATTGTCCTTTTACTAACCCCTATAGTACATTGAGATTTCCTTCTTTTAATAGTTTGACTATAACTACATGTTTTATGGAATGAACCGATCTTGGCTTTCAGATTTTTAACAATTTAGTCAGTTTAAATCAATTGTCATTCTGTTTTCTTTACCGCAATGGATCCAGTGCTGTAAAGTGTCAGGAGCCATAAAGACAAAATCTATTGGACGTCTTTGCTTTTGACACGTCCTAAAATACGTATGTGTTCTAAATGATATAATAGTTTACTGCAGCTGCAACTCAGTAATTTGTTTCAGTTTTTTAATTACTCAGAAAGTTGAATTTTGTAAATTCTAGCCAAGTCAATAGTGAAGTGAGAAATTCTGATGGGAAATTGACTGCTTAGGGTTTAATATGTTCCCAGTACATTCCTAATGCTTAAGTGAAAACTTCCTCTAAATAATAACAAAATCTTCCAAATTAGCTAATTTTAGTGTGTAACAGTAATGGGTGGAAATCAGCTTTGGGTAAACAGAGGTGTGCTGTGCCATTCTGGATGACCTAGAGTATCTGTCTGTCACTACAAAGGTCATTTGTCTCCTATAAGTCTTGTGTTATGTATGCCAGCTGTGACACTATGCATATGTTTGCATACCCGAATCTATCCCAGTGCTTTCATTGATGATTTCATTTAAGGTGTCCTGAGTCAGCCTGAGTTGGAGTTCATTTTCTTCATAGCAGCCTATGTGGTGTGGTGGTTTTGATTTGTGACTAAAACAGTGGAACACAGGACTAAAACAGGTAACACAGCAGTATTTTAGATACTACTGAACAGTGCTTGAAGGGACTCTCTGTTTCTCATTCTGATCCCTGTAGTGAGTAGTCTGGAGATAGACCAGTGGCTTGAAGGCTACACAGGAGTGAAAGCTGATCCAAAGTGACCAAAGGGATGATTCATACCATATGATATCATTCTTAGCAATAAAAACGGGACGGAAAGGGGAGCCTTTCCAAAGTCGTCATAGCTCAGAGATTGGCAGGACATTAGCCTGGTTGTGGGAGGTGATCCTTTAAATCATTTGAATTTTGTGGGAGAAGGAATGATCCATCTAAGGAAGGGTAATTAGCCATTTTTTTAACCATTTCTCTCCATGGACAGGAAAATGGCAACTACAAAACCACATGTTTTACCTAGAAGCAGTTAAAAAGCCAGATAGACTAAGCAGTATGGAACTGCAATTATCATCTTTCAGTGCCTGGGAAAACAAGCAACAGAAACTTAAGTATAATTCTGAATTGGCAACAATCTGTCAAACCAAGATGTCTGACCAAAATATTTTTGGGTAGAATACTGACTTTTTGCACTGATGCTGATAGAAGTACTGTGAGAGTGGTTCATCTAAAGTTTGTGATTAAATCCACTGACTACCAACTATAACAGACCTGACAGAAATGGACACCTGGGCACCTAACTCACATGTTGACATCAAAATTGCAAGTGCTTAAAGTTTGATAAAATAAAACCTATCCAAAATCAAAGCTAGCTGTTGGGAGATGGTGGGGGGGGGGGGGGGGGCAGAGGTGAGAGGTGGTATGCAGGGGAGTGGAATGTCTTCATAAAAAGGCTTATTTATCTTCTCTACCTATATGTATAAGTAGCATAACCTAGGTAACTCTTAGATTGCCAAAATCAAATGAAATTAATCCCATCATTGGTTAAGAAAGATTGAGAGAAGTCTTCTTTCCCAGTTGTGATGATATGCTATAAACTGGAAAATGTATCAGAGTATATATAAAGCACAGTGTACAAAAAATATGGTCTGCATGATATATATATACTATATATATATATATATACACACATTATACTACATGGGCAGAGAAAGGCCAAATAACACAAGTTCAATATGTTTCTCTTACCATTTGAGCTGAGAGTCGAAATTTTCCAGTCCACCATTTTTCTCTGCTTTTATTTTTGCCTTGTATACCTCTCTATATTACCTATAGATAAAATTTTAGCTGTAGCTATACATATACTAAATCAGCGAATAGAGAATTTTAATGCCTCAGTAATTCTGATTTGATACTCTATCTCATTAAAATTCAAAGTTTAACACTGTTCTTAAGTATAAAGAAAGAAAATAGAAAACATATGCCAAAAATCAATTTGATGTTAGCAAAATATCCAGAAGATCCTCAAATGGTTTTATTATCACATATTTTAAAAACTCCAGACAAATGAGGCTATGAGACCAAGCAGAAAACCCCAACTAGGAAGGTGGTCTAGGTTACTCTAATTACATATTATTCTTTAATGAAGAGGATATATTTAAAATGCTTGAAATCTTTACTAATTTCTTTAGTTGTGCTTTAAATTTAAAATGATCCTCAAATCTGATGTTATCAGATGTTTTTAGAAACAAATGCTGCCATGAATTAAGACCAAATCCTGACAGTAGCTAAATTTCCTTAAATCATTCTGTTAACATCATTCCCATTTTAAATAACAGCAATTTGTGAGTAACCATGTAACCAGTAATATGTTAACATCTGAAGTGCTTAATGAACGAACAACTACAACTTTACAATTACATAATTTGACTAATTGCATATGCTAGTAAAATGGGAGTTAAGATAGCAATTTTTATGTTTTTACACAAAAGTTCACAAATAATTCAGTATACAATGCAAGTAGGCTTTATATGAGAACTTCAGTTGTCACTACCCCTAAATATAGTAGCTCCAACTCTGATCAGTCCCATAGGTATAATCCCAAACTCTTACTTTAGTAGAGTTGTCTATGTACCTTATAACTTACTCATATGCATATAATTAGAAGAGTTATAATGACAACTATTAACTATCATTTAATATCTTTGTGGGTGTGTGGATGAGTGTGCTGCTTTCAAATATCAAATATTGAACAATTCACATTTTCTACAAATAGCAGGCAAATGTTGCCCACTCTGTATCCTGTCTCCCACATGTCCCTCCACATTCTGTGGATTCTGTTGACTATGCTCCAAACTTTGCCACGGCCCAGCTGAATATCCTCAGTTTACACCTTTGAGACAATTTCTAGGTTGTGACAAAGAGTAATGAGAAAGTTCACACAGAGGCATAATGTAAGTAGGAAATGTAGAGTTAGAAAGATACAAGTGTTGGAGCAGGGATTAATTTTCCAAGGTCTGAAAAATAAAAACACTGCTATGGAAAGGCATTTTCTCCCTGACTGAACCTCACCTGGCCAGTAAAGACCCTTTGGGTAGGGAATTTTTTTTTTTGCAACAGGAAGCATAATATTAGCTTATATTAGCCAGTACTTCCATCTTAGCTATCTTTTGTGTGAGCTAGCCAATACTTTCTTTACACTTTGAAATTGTATGTGTACCTCTTGCAGAATATCCTTACATGTGGCTGAGAAGCATCTGGAGAAAATGACCCTGATAAGAAATGTTAACAAAGTACACTTTTTTTTTTTTTAGGCTGTTTAGGAATAACAACTTATGTGAGTGATTTAATCTAAGTTTAGATATCTGTAATATAGACATCTTCAATGGACAAATCTGAGCTAATCATTCCCTTTTGAGCCAAGGGAGAGAAATAAGCAATTTCAGGATACGATTCAACTGACCTATTTTAAACATCAATCTTAGGAGAAATCAATAGTGCCTTAGAAGTACCTCTTTTTCTTACTATTGACTAAAAACGGGTCCTAGAGGATTAGCATGGATGTAGATATATATCTTTTGAAGACATCTGATTTCAGTTAGGTAACATCCACTCAGTATATCTTAAATAGTGTGGTTTGCCAAAATCAGAACATGATTACTTTGTCTCTCTATAAGGATGGAGAGAGATTTGGTGTGAAACTACTAAAGCTAATTTTCAAATAAATGACCTTTCATTTTTGATACATTTCGTTATCGTAAAGCTTTCTTAAACAACGAAGTCTAGTAATAAGCTCAGAAGAAAATACTTTTACTTATTACTACCTCGAGAAATTACATATTTTCACTCAATCAATATTTTCACTAAGAAGGCATTCTGAACTTTTTACTTTGAGTGCTCTCCTTTATCTTATCACCCTTTCATCTGATGACAGCACCTAATTTTTCAGACTGTGCTTCCTCAATTACCATCCTCTTACTGCTATTTGAGTACCCAATGCCATGCTCTCAACATTAACCAGATAAGGGGATGAATCATATAGTAGGTTTGCTGATCAAATAACCATACACTGAAGGTAATCATAATCTGACTAAATATATAATGTATCACAGAGACCTTGAATAAATATGTACACTGCAGCACTATAAATCTTACCCTCATGTTTAGACATACTCAAGAGTTTCCTTGATCACTTAGTTCTGACTCTGGTAAACAACATATGGTAACTCTGATAAAGTACATTTTCTGTAATTTAATCCTTTTATGGTGTTTCTTACGGGATCAGAAGCTTTAGGTCAGTTTTAGAGGTGACACACAAAATGTTGCAAATTGCGTGCTCACAGTCAATGTGAAAAAAGGTGTAAGAAGAAAATGAACTCAGAATTTGTCCCCATGGTTATTGTGCTCTGCTTTTTTAAAGTATGTTTTTTAAAACAGTGTATATTATACAAAGTAGAATTTGGACTACTTTGATTCCACTGCCCTGGGAAAGCTCTGAGAATCTTTTAGCAGCACATCTGTTGTCTCTAACTGGCCTTCCTTGACGGCATGGTCCTCCTCTACATCTGCTACACTGTGAGAAAGGCTTAGGGTTTCAAGTCCTC
Organism: Urocolius indicus; assembly: GCA_013401255.1. Lineage (NCBI taxonomy): Eukaryota > Metazoa > Chordata > Aves > Coliiformes > Coliidae > Urocolius > Urocolius indicus. Next base: position 37,912 of record WBNH01011366.1, on the reverse strand, counting down.
ACTTTTCCATGCCTTTGTTTCTCAAAGCTTTTAATGAAAATGCAGGCTTCTTAAAAGAATATTAATGCTAATGCTTTGTAAACTCTAGTAGATGAGGGCATCCATGGCTTTTATCAGAAGTAGTGTGATCAGCAGGGCCAAGGAAGGGATTCTCCCCCTGTACTTGACACTGGTGAGGCCACACCTCGAATACTGTGTTGAGTTCTAGGCGTCTCGCTACAAGAAAGACATTGAGATGCTGGAGTGTGTCCAGAAACTAGCAATGAAACTGGCAAAAAGTCTGGAACATAAGTCTTATAAGGAGGAGCTGAAGGAATTTAAGTCCTTTAGTCTAGAGAAGAGGAAGTTGAGAGGAGACAGGATCACTGTCTGCAGCTACCCGAAGGGGAGTTGTAGTGAGGGGGAGGTTGATCTCTACTCTCCAGTAATGAATAATAGAGCAAGAGAAAATGGATTTAAGCTTCACCAGGGGAGGTTTAGATTGGATATTAGGGAGAACTTTTTCACTGAGAGGGTTATTAAGCATTGGAACAGGCTGCCCAGGTAGGGGATAGAGTCACTATCTATATTCAAATATGGATCGTATTCAATATTCAAAAGACACATAGATGAGGTACTGAGGGGTATGGTTTAGTGGTGGACTTGGCAATGTGAGGTGACTTGCTGAACTTGATGAACTTAAAGTTCTTTTCCAACCATAACAATCCTACTATTTTAATATTAGCAACTTACTGCTCTACCACAGTAAGTGTAACTTTCCTCTACAGCAACTCTATAACCTGTTTTTTTTTTACTCATCTCACAATCTCAGAATCTCTGAAGTTGACAGAGACTTGGCAGGGACCTCAAGAGATCATCTAATCAAACCTTAATCAGAGCAGGGACACCTAGGTAGATTGTTCAGGGCCTCACTCTTTACTCTTCAACTCAACATTTTTCAGTTTGTTAGTGATGGTATTGGGGAGAATGGTGTCAGAAACTTTGCTAAGGTCAAGATAATCAACACCACTCTTCTCTAGTCATCAAGACAGTAATTTCATCATAGAAAGCTCTCAGGTTTGTCAGGAAGGATTTTACCTTCAGAAATCCCTGTTGACAATTTCCAATCACTTTCAATCCCTTCCATGGGATCAAGCTAAGGCTGATTGGGCTATAGTTCAAGGAATTGTCCTTGCTTTCTTCAAGTCCATAGAAAACTTTCTCAATCATGATGGCCTTCCAAAGATAAGATGATATGTAAACTTGTAATGATATTGGTCAGTTCCCCCTGCTCTTGTGCATGAATTGCATCAGATGTCATGGAATTCAATCTGTACAATTCATACAAATGTTTCTTTTCTTGATCTTTCTCTATTGAGAGATGTTTTTTATTGCTCCAGAATCTGTCTTCTTTTTGGTTTTTTTTTCCTTTATACAATCTCTAATAACAAAATATGGTATTTTATTACAAAATTGATACTGTAACTCAAAGCAAGCATGGACTAACCTCATTCGTTTAATAGAATTTATTGTTTCACTTTCTTCCACCCATACTCAGCTATCAGAAGGTCCTAAATGGAAATGGAAGACAGTACTGAATTGACTTGAAGGAACAACATGATTGCAAACCCTCCCTCCTCTTTCATCTCCTTTTACAGCTATTTCTTAAGTTGTTGACTTAAATGTTTTGAAATGACTGTTTGATCATTTGGTCAATATCCACAGCCTTTGATGTAGCTCTTTTCTTGAAATTTCAATTTAGTGTACTGATGCTTAGAAAAGATCAGGTCTTTGACAGGCTGCAATGTATATATATAATGGTAATTAACAGGATAGACTGTATTCATTTGTAAAATAAGTAGAGTTTGTTTTTTTTTTTTTTTTTAAACAGCTATTCTACAAACACTAAACTAACTGTAGACTGGGAGAGAAGTCATGAATGTTTTGTTTCCATGAACTTAGGTCTTTCTGAACTCCTTCATTTGGCTATGTGATCTAAACAGTATTAGAAGAATGTCCTATAGATGCTGCAATACAGTTTATTACTTTGCAATAAAAAAAAAAAAAGAAATAAAAAAGAATACTTTTTGATTCATTATCTCTCAGGAACAGTTTTAGGAGACTTTCAAGAAAACTTATTTTCTAATCTGTCTGAAGAAAGCTGATAGCTGGAAAAAATAGAAGCTTTTGTTTTCAGTTTAATTTGAGTATTTTTTTAAATGTTCAGAGACTAAAATTCTACTTTTAAACAGTCTTAAATATTGAGAATTATTTTGAGACACTAAATAACAGTTAGTGTTGAGCTAAAACTCAATACCATGCATTGCATAAGATAGTAAGTTTCCCTTAGAAGCAAAATTTGTCACTAAGTCTGGAATGACTACATCCTAATGCCACTGAGATAAGGAGTGGGGAAATATAAAGGAAGAAAACAATTATATCAGTTGAAGTGTTTCACTTTACTGAGGTTTTAAAATTTTACTAGCTTTCCAACAAATCACAACTCACTATTAAACATCTGCATTACATTTCTGTATCCTAACGTGGTTTAATTACAGAAGAGGCATAATCTCCTGCAGAAGCTCTGTCTGTAACTGCTAATGAGTAAGAGGCAATAAACTATCCTTTATAAATCAATATGTGAGAAATTAAATATGATTGCTTGGACTTGGTTGGCCCCATAGCTAATGGAACTATAAAAGACATGATTAATTAGAAAGGTGTTTTAGAAAGGTTAATTAGTTTATTTTTTAAATTATCTGCTGAGATAATGTGGTGGCTAAAGAAAAATCTTGCATCTCTAATTAGCCAATGATTTTTCTGAAGATTCAGAATAAACTTGTTTTGGCCAGTAACTGTAGCTGACAGATAAATCTGTGTATTATTCAACAATAGTTTTAGTTGGGGATGCTTAGAAAAATTTTATCTCATCTTTAGTTATCAGTGTAGAATTAATTTATGCAATAGTAATTTCAAGATAAGATTATTGATTTTAATCCTGTTAGAAATTAGTGAAATTATTTTTGATTTTACCCAAAAGTGTTAGAAAAAATCTAGACCTTGACCTCAATTGCCTAGGTACAATCTAATCAGAAAGATGGCCTATGGTATGTTAGAAACAAATTTATAATTTCAATACAAAAGTAGATGAAAATTAAAATGCTGAAAAAATATTGGTTACCTTGACAGGGAGTTGCCTTGGCTCAAAATGACATAATTTTCAGGATTTTGGTTGGAAATGTGAGGAGCATGTGTTCCCTAAACATGAGGATGAGTGTGAGAGAAAGCTTGACTATACGCGTTTGAAAATATTTGAGCAACAAGTCATCATGGTCAAGAATTGATGATAGTAGAGAGAAAATGATACTTGTTGGATGGCTAGCAAAAGCCCCTGAAAAAAAAGATAAAAAAGATAAAAGATGTTCATAAGACAGAGAATCTAGGGAGTTTATGCAGAGGCGAATCTCATGACTCAAGAAAATAAATCATTGGTGTTCTGAATACGTGTGCGACAAAGGAGTTTATAACTCGTGAAGGTCAAGGAAAGCCTGTATGGTAGATGATTTACAAGGTTGATAAGAATCTAAACTGGATCTATTTGGAAGGAAGGATGGAGAAGGACCAGTAAGTTTTACACACATCTTTGGTGTACTAGGTGTTCAAAGAGAGTATCTCTGTTGTAAATTTAAGCAATGGCAAGTTAATGCTGTTGTTTACAGAAGAAAAATAAAAAGGGAATCTGAAGAATGAGAAATACCTCAGATGGCTATGCCATATGACGGTTACTGAAAGAAGGGTTTTGAATGCTCTCAAATATCTAGAAAAACCTTGGAGGAATAAACCTTGGATGATCTTTTACAAATTTAATTTTCAATGAGCAATGGCACAAATCTTTCACTCATTTCAGATCACTAAATGAATAAACAGCAATGATGCACAGAAACTTACATAAAGCAATGCACCATATTTATTATTTACAGCTTTTCTGAACTGTCTTGATCACTAACTAAAAAGATAAGAAGCAAGTAAAGTAAATCTGCAAAGCAGAATGACAGAAGCAGGGGGTTATACTATTAACTGTATAGAGGTTTCCTAGTTTTTAGAACCGATTCAAGTACTTAAATAGTTTTGCTTTGCACTAAAAGTTCATTGGATCATTTTAGACCAGGCTTTCTCTGAGTAAGTTCTTGTCTTCACACACAAAAATTTTCTTTGACATATTGAAAAAAGATCTTAAACCAATTCTTCTTTATCTTATGTTGGAAAGATAGATATCTTGTTTCTCTTATCACTGCCAGCAACACAATTTAGTAATGCCAATTCCTTAATTTTAGGTTATATATTTCTTAATCTAAGGTAATATATTCCTTAATTTGAAGCTATTAATTTTTTTTATTTTTGTTCATCTCTTTAGTTTCTCACTATCTTTCTATTTCCAGTATTCAGTTTAGAGTAATGCTATTTCCACCAATCACTGTCTCTGCATTTTCAATTTTCCTCACAGCTTCTTGCAGTCTGGGGCCAAAGCTCTTCAATTCAATAATTCAATTTCCATAGAAATATTTTGATTTGAATTGCATCCAACCACTTAGAACACTCACAAAAGATTATTTGTCAGTGTTATTTTTCCTTCTTTTTTTTTTCCCTTTTCTTCTTTTCAACTGAAAGCCTGAAATTGCCTGATAAATCCAATCTGGATCTTTCAGTGAGAGGACACTAAGCAAAGGCCTCTCTTTCAGCTAGCAGAAACTAAGAAGCCAAGTTGTCACATGTAAAAATTAAGATTTAGCTTTTGGACCATATCTACTGTGTTCATCCCTTCCCTCATCAAATAAGTAAGAAAAAAGGAAGAATTATAAAATAGACGTAAGCAGAAGAAAGAGCAGTTGAAAGAATGTTTTAGAAGGTGACTTTGTAAATACTACTATAATCTGGATTTCTTGATTCTGTAGGTAAGTCTGCCCACTTATGAAAAATCTATTAGTGAGTAAAGAGTCCAAACTGATAAAAGAGTTGGAAGCCCAATTAGAGAGGAGTATCAACAACAGAAAATGCTGGCTAATTTGCTAAAGCAAAAAGCAACCTGAAACCTGCTGAGTGACTTTACAGTGTTTAAATCAAACGATTTAGTCTGCACAAAATGAGTTAAACACCATATCTACATGTCATTTGAATATCTCCAGAGATGGTGACTCTGCCATCTCCCTGAGCAGCCTATTCTAGTGCTTGGTGTGAAAGGCCTCATCCTTGTCCACTGAATAAGTCACCTTGTCATAGAAAGAGATTAGATTGGTCAAACAGGACCTGCCCTTCATAAAGTCATGTTGATTAGACCTGAACCTTTGGTTGTCCCGTGTATGCCTCATAATGGCACTCAGAATGTTTGGCTCCATAACCTTCCTCAGTAACAAGGTCTGACAGACAGCCCTGTAGTCCACCAGATTGTCCTTCTGTCCCTTTTTGTAGATGAATGTCACATTTGCTAATCTGCAGTCCACTGAGATCCCCCCAGAATGTCCAATAAAAAAAAAAAGAAATTTAGTAAATAAAAAGATAATAAAATTTTAATTGTCCGATATTTACATTTTTCCCTGAAGTAAATGATTTGTAAAAATCCATGAGTGGCCAAATTGTTTTAAAGCCATTAATTTTTTGTGGTTTTTTAATTTTTTTTTTTAGTATTTTTATTTCTATTTTACAAAACAAGTTTCGAAATTGCAGAATTATCCACTTAGGATATCTTCCTTAGTTCTTTGCTGAGAAAATACATCTTGCAGAGAACATGATAGTTTTTTATTTAAGGAAGTAATTAATTTTCATCAAGTGTTCTTCATTACTAGGTTGGGTATTGGGGTTTTTTGTTTGTTTCTTTTGAGAAGAATTATCTTTAACTGCAGTCCTGTACTACATCCTATCCTCTCCCTCCACCTGATAATGAGCTCACAAGCAAACATTCCTTGAGCTTCAGAGGAAATATTTTTTTCTCTAAGGAACTAATTTATCCTGTTTGTGCACTGGTATTGAATATTGACTAATGGACACAATTCAGGCTAAATCTCCACACCTAAATAAGTATTTTTACATGTGAAGACTATAACTATCACCTTTTCTACTTTGAAGGTTTAATAAATGGATACCAATATCTCTCCAAAGAGATCTCATGACAAATATGTGAGCTATGGCATAGACATATAGTAAACAGTTATTTTTGGTCAACTGGATCTCATGTAATGAATTTGGTGTGTCATCAGTGAGGCAAAGAAAAACACTTTCTGAAAAGCAAGGGAATTGCTTTGTACTCCACTATAAGTTTAAAATTTGTGTTGTCTTGCCTTCTAGTTGCATTGATTATTGATTGTTTTACTGAGGTCTTACAGGTAAAATCATTTAATATCTGATGTAATGCCAAAGGATGATAAAAAGAAGTACTCATAACTTTCAATACCTTTCATCTGTGAATTTAAAGTTTACAAGAACACAAGACAATAGTCTGGTTTAAAAAATGTTCTTTTTAATATTCTTCATAATACATAAAAATCTCTGGTTCTACATTTTAAAAGGAAATGAAGAATTGACTCGCTACAGAAAAACTCTCTCCATAAAATTAGGCATTTCATTTGTAGTTACTCATAAAAAATGTCTTCATGGTTTTCCTAATTCAGTGAAATTAGTATGAATAGAGCAAGTCTAACCTGAATATTTTGCTAGAAGTTGCTTACAAAGAAATAGATGAGCTTAGTTGATTTTCAAGCTAAATAAACAAAAAATTAAACCTACAAAGACTGACACATCTGCTTAGCATAAGCTACTTGGGGAATACTGAAATGCAGCCATCAATAAATGTAGTACTTAGACATGATACAGTGCAGTACAAAAAAAACAAGCAAGTACAGAATAACTTTGAAAATTTGGTCTCATAGGATCTTACTTGTTCAGCAAATAGTCTTCAGTCTAACTTTTCCAGAGGAAAGAAATATCCTTCTCTGTTAATTTTATAAGCTATACAACAGTTAAATATGTAAAGATGAGAAAAAACAAACAAACTCATTTTTATAGGAATTATGTCAAAAAGATACAATACTAAATCCTTGAGTGGACAGTACAAGAAGCATGATAACTCACAGAGCAGAGATTACCTCAAGGATATTATTCATGATGGATCTATTTTGTCAGGGAATTGAACTCATGACCCAAGTATTGGAAAGTGCTGGGCTTACCTATTGAGCCACAGAAAAATCTCATTTGTTCTCAGTAGTAGCCCTTTAAACTCAGCTGGGAAAGCTTTCAGCCAAAGCGCCTTCACCTTGAAAGGGCACAAGATTAAACTCAGGATAGTATTAAATGGAAAAATCAATGACAACTAGTTAAATAAAAAAGGAAACTCTCAAATTAAGATAAATAATTGGCCAAATTCATCCCCAGTGCACCTCTGCTTTCTTCCTTAGAGACACTAGGACTAGGTTTGTCCCTGTATGCAGAACACAGAAGAAACACAATTTAAAAAGTACTGTATAATATGAAGTGGTAAGTAGTCACCCGGGGAAGTACTAAGGCTAAAATTTGCTTCATAACTGCAGATGGCTAAAAAATGTCTGAATTATCCCTATTTTAATGTGAAAAAAACCATGAAGCAGGGGTTGTAAAACAAGGATTGCTTGGTCATAAGTTACTGATTCATGGAGCTACAAGTCAAAGAACATGTAAAATGAGAAATACTTCTCAATTCAGTTCTAAATAGTGCTGACAATGTAAAACAGTAAAAACACCATCCTAATAGTGACCAAAGAAAAATAAATTTGGTAGTATTTAGTAGGAATACACCTTCCAAACTTAAAAGCTATATATTAAAAAAGTAAAACTACAGGAGAAGGGAAGGGAAGGGAAGGGAAGGGAAGGGAAGGGAAGGGAAGGGAAGGGAAGGGAAGGGAAGGGAAGGGAAGGGAAGGGAAGGGAGGGGAAGGGAAGGGAAGGGAAGGGAAGCTAGCTGGGCAAAATGGTTGCAGGAGGCATGGGGACTGAACATGTATGGGAACCAGCAAATAATACTTCTGTACCTCAACATAAATTATAGAAGAAAATTAAATAAACATGTAATATTTATAAAATATTTCAAAAGCCATAAAGAAATAAATAGCTATGTATAAGCAGACAAAATAATGTCTTGATAAAGGCATTTGAGTTTCCTTAAGTCCCTATAGATCTTCCTGTACAAGAAAGAAGAAGGAAAGTTTTTAATTGAATAATGAAAGTGTATGTTCCTTCTCTTTCTTTAAAGAAAGCCTGAAATTCCTTAAGTTTTACTTATATGATTTAAAATATTTTGCAAAAATTATATCTTTTTATGCCCATCTTCTCTCCCAATGCTTTATTTCTCATTCTTACCCCCACAAACTTTGGCTGAGTCCTACACAAATATTTGGGGCTGGAAATCAAATCAAGAGACTAATTGAGCTTAAAAGAGCCTCACACTTTTTATTAGTTTTGGGGTTTTTTTCTTGAATGTTACAACAAATACATATTCTTGTTCATGACTCATCCTATGAAGGACTAGTGACAGAGCAGCCAAGTTACAGCACAATGCTGGAAAGAGCCAGGTTGGAAGCATTTTTGTTCAGCAGTGTCATTCAATTCCTTTTAGTGTAAAACCATACCCTCTAGCACCTCCACTGGATGAGATGAATCTTGAACTCAAAGCTTTTCCTAAATATTCACCATACTACAGACTACAAAAATGTCTGTTCTGACCTCTACGGGCATTCCCTTTCAAGTGTTAAACCACTAGCACTGAATTTAAGGGAGAAGTCTATAATTATACTCTTAGAGTTTGCCGTGCTTCTGATTTAATAGCTTTTATCCACAGGCAACATATGGAAAGCGTACAATACAGCACAAGACTGATATTATTCACAAGGAAAAGACCAGACTGCCTCATTTGTAAAAGGTGTCAGAAGTACAATTAATACTGTTTTTGTGCTAAGTGAAGACAGTCTGAGTTATAAAATGGAAACTATGGCTTGGTACAAGCATCTGGACTTAATTTTTTTTTTCTGATTTTTTATATAGTTAGGGAAAAAAATACTTTTCCACAGTGACTTAGGAGTGTATGTGTAAATTTTGTCCAAGATTATTTCCTCATCTGTATTTAAACTTTATGAACACCAGGGGTTTTCAAGAACAGAATACTATTCATCTGCAAATTAAAGAAGAATTCAGGTACCCATATCTACCACTGTTGGTATTTCTCATCAAAGAGACTATATCAATTATTTACAAGTATTCTGGGCTGACAAATAAAAAAACCTTCTAGTTCATAGTTGGTTAATGTCACAATTTCTGGGATTTTGTTCTCATTTAGAAAACAAGTAACTTTATTCCCATGCAACATGATTATTCTACTACATCGTGTCAACTTACATTTGGTTGCACCACAGACTTTGATGTGATAATATCAGGCATAAGCCAATAGCAAGTGATGAGGAAGAGAAGTGAACCTCAACCTCCCTCATGTTAAGAACTAGTTATATTATTCAGTACTGGAAAATTCTGGCTGACCATAATTGTTTGCCTGTTCTGACAACTCTATGAATGTAATATAAAAATAGCAATATATAACAACTGAATTTTAATTCAAAGTTAAAATTCACTCTTAGATATTCATGTGAGCTGTATTTTTCAAAAGCTGGTAATTATTCATGACTGATTCACACAAGATAGTTTGAATTTTAGGGTTTTGAATTATTCTGGCTAATTTTTATGCCACTTTCTGCACCCCTGTAAAATTGGTTCGACTGATGAAAGATTTAAAAATGAGAACAGATTTAATTGCTTGTTGATCTAATTTGATATTCATACAAGCTTACAAGGTGTCTTTTGAAGCAGAAATTAAGCTTCCAAGACCTAACGAACTATTCAGATATGCCACTGCTAATGGATACTTGACTACCAAGGTAGTCAACTACCAAGGTAGTTTCCTGTGCTTACTGTAAAGTTTTCTAAGCACCTTACAGTAGTTTCCAGATTTCAGAAAGGAAGAGGAAGTTAATGTCTCACAAACTGCAAGGGAAGGCAGACAACTATTTGACCGCTTTAATACACATTGATCCACAAGAGCAAATAGATTTTATTAAATTGAAAAAAATCTGTTAAACTGTGTTTTAATACTATCATACATATTGCTTCATGGTAATTATGAGGCAACTTTTAAGATTAATGTAACATGAACTAAAGCTGCAGTGGTTTTATATATTTGGCAGCCATGCCAAATGTTTCATCTGTAGTACTGTGTTTACAAAGGTCACTACAAATGTTAACCTTCATGACCTTTAAAATCTCTGACCTTTGCGAAACAGTAAGAGATGTTCACTGAACAATTTATTCTTCAAGAATTTAAATATACTGAATGTGTTGTTACAAGGGTAGCTTATCTAACAGCACACTAGCACAAACCTGCAGTGTAGCTGATCTGTAAGATTAAAATATATCTAGAGTAAAGAAGCACACTGGTGCATCATGCTCAGAGTGTTGATTTACACTTGAAATTGAGATCACAGAAATCTTGTATGGTTAGACTGCTGGGACTCCCTAGGATTTCAATGACAGGAACAACCATGTAATAGATAATCAGAACATAAACAGTTATTAGAAACAGACTCTTCCTTATGTCTTGACCTTGGGCAATACTCCTTTTGTATTCTTCTCACAGCAGAAACCAGTAGAAAGATCCTTGTGAATTATATGAGTGCATAGAGATTATAGAATGCAATAATGTCAGTGTAACTTCTCTAGGAAAATTTAAACCTATGTCCCTTCTTGCTGTGATTTTTCCAGAAATGGAAAAAGACAGAGTCCTCCAGCAGGGGTATAATTTTCTAAGTTAAAAATTGTGCTCTTTTTTCCATCAAGAACCAAAACCAGTTATCATTGTCTAGGAGAAAATACTTGACTGTTTGTAATGGGTTTTTGTGGCCAGGTTTTGGTAGCAAGGGGTGCTACAGGAGCAGCTTCTGTGAAAAACTGCTAGAAGCTTCCCATGTATCTGATAAGGCCAATGCCAACGGATTCAAAGATGAACCATCTGCTGACCAAGGCCAAGGCAATTAAACACGAAGGTAACTACTCTGTGATTAATGTATTTGAGAAATGGAAGAAGTTATTGCACAGGTGCTAAAACTGCAGCAGGCAGGAATGAGCATGTGAAAACACATCTGCAGACAGTGAAGAAGTAAAGGGCAGTGAAGAAGTAAAGGAGTAGGTGCTGTAGGCATCTATATGCAGTTTTGTGATGAAATGACCATAACTCCTATTCTCCATGCCCCTCCACCACGATGGCACAAGAGAGTAGAGAGAGACCAGGGAAGAAGAGAGTGATAGAGTGAAGTGTTGTAAGATTCAGCTTTTATTTCTCATTTGCCTGTTTTGATTGTTAATTGATCAAACAAATGCTCCCCAAGTTGAGACTGTTTTGCCCATGATAGCACTTACTGAGTGGTCTCTCTGCCCTTATCTCAACTTGCTAGCCTTTTGCTATATTTCTCTCTTCCCTGTCCAGATAAGGAGGGGAAGTGATAGAATAGCTTTGGAGGGCACCAGCCAGAGTTAAACCATTACACTGTTTTCATTCCACATAGCGTGTGAGAAAACAGCAGATGTTCACAGCCTAGAATGAAGAGCATTCTGGTCAAATAAAGCTCTGAAGCTAGACAATAAAAAAAAACTTAGTTTGTTTTAATTGCATGAGAATTCGATGAAAGACAAAGTGGATAGAATTCTCTAGTGAAATATTTTCACAAAGAAACCCCTCTTTGTTGCATGTTCCAGAATTAATTGTGAGCTGTGCAAACAGCAGCTAGCTCTATACCTAACAAACTATAATACTTACTGAGCAGATAGGTGGTTCTCATCTCTATGAGAACTTTCCTAAGTCTGTTGCCATCTCAGTCTTCCTTTTTTTATCCAGGACTCAAGAGAGAGCTTTATTTCAAGGTCCAAATTAGAATGAGTCAATGCTCTTCAACTTTTGCCAAGGATTTTACATACACTTACAGATATATTAATTATGTAGACTATCTAGGCTACATACATATGGATGAGGTTATCCTGTGGCAGATAAGAGGGAAAGATGGCAGCTGCCAACTGTGTGCCATGGTGGGTTAACGATGTTCTTCAACATTGTCCTCAAAGTCTTGACTGCCATCTTGACACTGTCTCATCTAATCTGACTAGTTCTGATGTGCATATAGGTAAAACTTGCCTGAGTGAAGGACTGTAGAGTAACACTTCTTGCTTATTTTCATTTCCCAGGTAAGGTCATCTGGAATTGAGCAAGCCAAAACTAGGGAAATAGCATGTCATCAGAACATTCATTATTTAGGTCTGTCATGAGGAAGGAAAATACCAGAAATTCAGTTCTGTATAACATCCGTGCAGTTCAAACACTATTTTGTACCCGAACAGCAACTGCTCCTCTTATACTTTCTGCTGCCTCCATGTTTGTAAATCCCAGGTGTTGCTGGTTCACAATGGTCCCAAGTCAGAAAAGATTGGGTAGTGGGCAAGGTAGGAAGAAGGGGGAACACAGTCTTGTGAAACAGATCCTGGGCATGTTGTGTTTTGGGTTTGTTTTTTTTTTTTTTTTCTGTTGTTGCCAAGAACAAAATTGTATTGAGTTTATACAAAAGTCCTGTGACTGGCTAGTGCTTTCTTAGACTATGTAATCACTGATTTCTAGACACTTTTAAACCACCTGTAAAGATTGGATGATGAATCAGGAGTTTGGTCTCCAGGACATCACCAAAGACATGCAGTCCAGTTTAGGAAGAATACACAGAAGGACGTCTTTTTATGAAGAATGAATAGCTCATACCTCAGTTGTACTGGAATTCAGATCTTAGGTCTGTCTTTAAAGGTCCAATACCACACTACTTTAAGACATCTGGAGGTAAAGTTTAGTTCCAAACAAGAATTAATTTGGCAGTTGCTACAGCCCAGTGGTCACTATTGTCACATGTTCTTATCTTGACCCATATAAGGCCCATTGTTATCTTTTCTCTTTCCCATCCCACCACTGAGGGGAAGGGCTGAGAGCAGCTGCTTTGCTGCTAGTGGTGCTTTGCTCTTAGCTAGGCTTAAACTACAACAGCAATGCTGTGAGTCTCCATTCTTCTGCAACTTCTTTTTTTTTTTTTTGTTCTTTCTTTTCTTATATTCCTTCTGGAAAACAATGTGAGATCTTAGAGATGTGGTTTAATGATGAACTTGACAATGTTAGGTTAAATGGTCTTAAGGGTCTTAAAGGTCTTTTCCAATCTACATAACTCTATGAATTTATTCTCCTTCCTAAGGTCATTAATATTTCCCAAACAGTGTATAAACAGAATCCCTTATACTCTGTCAGCATTTCAAGTTAATACAGTTTCATCATTACTCAAGTATTTTTGAAAAACAATCAAAAACCTCTTTCTAGTTTACAGTGTAGGCATCAGCCTCTCACTAGACAAACTGTTTCACACCCTCTGGGGTCCTGAAGTCTTCCACACTTTCTGCTCCATCTACTTTTTTTTCCCCCTCAGTCTGTGCAGAGGACCGACAACTAGACTTGTTTCTAACAATACGTTAGCAGAGATTAAAGTTCAATGTCTGACATTTGGACCAGTTTACAAAATTCAACTACATTTTGTTTCCATGTAGGGGAAAACAAAATGTACTCTACCCAATTTCTTCCCTCTCTTCCACATTCTAGGGTGGTTTTGACGAAGAGAATACAGGTAATCAAGTATAGTAACAGCATATTTACAACTAAAAAAACCCTAACTTCAAAGATTGTGAGAAAGATAATTTTTCTCATTAAATTTTGAAGCCTTTAAATTTTCTAATTAAACTTAGAAAAATATACTTGAAAAAAATTTAATCACACTTTTTGCACAGACATTGTAAGTTCGTGATGGTTTAGTCCTGGCTGTGTGCTAGATGGCCACCAAGTGGTTCTATCGTTCCCCCTCCAAAATTGGACAGGGGAGAGAGAAATATAACGGGAGGTTTGTGAATTGAAATAAGGATGGGGAGATCACTCAGCAACTAGCATCACAGGAAAAACAGACTCAACATGGGGAGAAGCAGTTTTATTTATTAATGAACAATCAAAGCAGAGCAGGGAGTTGAGAAATAAAACTGAATCTTAAAACACATTCCCCCACTCCTCCTTCCTTCCCCCCAGTGGCATATCGGATGGAGATTATGGTCAGTTCATTATAGATGGAATTTGCCGCTGCTTCTTCTCAGGGGGAGGCCTCCTCACACTTTCCACTGCTACAGTGAGCAGTCCCTCCCATGGGAGATGTTCCTCCACAAACTTCTCCAACCTGAGTCATTCCCATGGGCTACAGTTCTTCATGAACTGGTCCAGCATGGGGCCTCCCATGGGGGCAGCTTTTCCACACACTGACACAATGTGGGTCATCCACAGGGAGAACACACTGCCTCTACATGGGTCCCTTAAGGATCACAAGTCCTGACAGCAAATCTGCTCTGGCATGGGCTCCTCTCTTCCCACAGGCTCCGAGGTCCTGCCAGGAACTCACTCCGGTATGAGCTTCCCACAGAGTCACAGCCTCCTTCAGGTATCTACTCACTCTGGCATTGGGTCCTTCCCAGGCTGTGAGTGGATCTCTGCTCCCCCATGGTCCTACATGAACTGCAGAGGCACACAAGAGGACAGCCTGCCTCACCGTGGTCTTCACCACAGGTCACAGGGAGTTTTTCCTTTCAGGGCCTAAACACCCTCCTACTCCTCCTTCTCTAGTGACATTGGTGTTTGTAGAGATATTGTTCTCACATTCTCACTCCCTCTTGCTGCTGCAGTTTAGCAACTATGGAGCCACTTCTTCTCCTTCTCATATATTATTCACAGAGGCTCAATCACTAATTGGCCAGACCTAGGTCACCTGCAGGGGTCCATCTTATAATTGACTGGCAGTGACCCTATCAGCTCCAGGTGAAGTTTCTGGCAGATCTTTGCTTAAAGAAGCCACCCTTGTAGCTTTCCCACCGCCCCCCTGACAACTTTGTCCAGGTGAAAGCATTATAGGTCTGCTACATTTTTCACGAAAAGGTTAAATTGTGTCACATTAAAATTTTGTGTAGACCAGACTTTCCAATGATTTTGAAAAGCTAATATACCATGACATGCAGAAAACACTTGTAAAAGATCAGGGAATGCACAGCAAACAAATGCATGAAAGAAAAAAAATGTGTTGCATGCTTAACTATGTTGATGAATAATCTCATTGCTCTTTTCCTATTTAAAATATTTTTTTTTAAACTTAAATAACTTTCACATGCTAGATAATAATTACATTTTCCTCCTATTAGAGGTGACTTGTCTTTTCTATTTATTTTCCAGGGATGGGGCTTTTTTCTGAGCACTTACAAATAATAGTTGTCTGTTATTAACAAAAATGGTATCAGATTCAAGCATTTTAGAATCTTTAAATATAAGTAAGATATTCTTTATATCATATAATCTATAGTTGTTATAATATGGCAGAAATACAAATGAGGTCTCCTAATTTTGTTACTTTCCAAGATAATCAGCAGGTCAAATGCAGTCGCTGCACTTATGAATCCTGGGCAGATGTGTTATATAATGGATTTTTGTGCCGAGCCATTGCTGATGTAAGCAGCTAATCTCAAAAGAATTGTTGCCCTGAAGGAATGTTTTAATATAATGTTTTGGACCCAGAATAGACTAAATAATGCCAAGCAGTAGAGAACACAAAAAGTACTAAAAATTGTATCTGACATTATGGCTATCTTTACAGTATTTTTGCCTATGTGCTATCCTAGGCTATTGAAAATCAACTATAAAAAAATAAAAAGGTGACACTCATCATCCATAACTATTCCATGATATTTACAATGGAAGGTCGTGTGAAGATTACTGTAAATCTTGAATTTGAATGAGAAACTGATAATATCTACTTAAGTTGTTTACATATGCAAAGAATGCATACTGCTTATAACAGACAGAGTATTTGAAACCACAAATATTTAACACCTTGTGCTAGTTTTCCAGTCATTTATTTCAAGTAACATTTCATTTATATTGAGAAAATTAAAGTATATGATGTAATAACTTTAGATTAGCTTTTTGAAATAGCAAATATTCTACTATACCAGTATGGCCCATAAACTTTTGTCGACCACTTGTGTCATAGAGTCCATTGGTACTGGAATAAATGGAAAGACAAACTAGAACTCAGCAAGGCTATGATACAAAGCTTCAATTAGATGACATTCTGTGTTCAATTTTAAAAATATTTCATGATAGATAAGATTTTCAAAATTAGCCTGGAATTACTTGTATGTTTCTGTATTAAATGAACTAATTCCTGCCATTGTGCTCTGGCTCTCACCTTCAGTTGAGTGGCCTTGTTACAGCTCCTATTTAAGTAGGTCACAGTTTAAAAAAAAAAAAAAAAGGCTAGATTTAGAAACATTGGTAAGTAATGAGATTTTCAGGAATGCTGAGCCTCTGACACAGATGATTTCTCAACATCAGCAATTAAAATAAAAAAGTCAACTTACTGCCCTCTACATGTAGACATAACAATAGACTCATATATCTTTAGACGTGATTTTAGGCCCCTATATTGGAAAAACTTGGTCTTAATGATGCTATTTTGGATTATAGCATAGCCCATGCTCACCTTGAAAGAACCACTGAAAACTTTTGGAAAACCTAATTACCACAGAAACCAGGACTATGACTTCAAGAGGGTAATTATAAAAAGCAGATAAGCTCCTTAGAAACTAAGATCCTATTTTCATGTAAATGTTCCTACTTACTATGAGTGAAGGGAAAATGACCTGGAAAAACTGCAGAAAGATAGATTTGTTTTTAATAGCTTGTCTCCCAGAGTATGCTGTGACCTGTCTTGTGGTCTTTAGCTCCTTTGTCTTTTCCTGCAGCTTCTATAAAAACCCCTAGTATTTATTTTGGGAAATTGAAACCAATAGCTCTTCTTGGTTTGGTTTTTTTTTTTTTTTTTTCTCTTGTCACAGTTAGCAAAGCACAGCACTCACTTATAGATCAGGATTTTATTCATTCAACAAGTTGTATCATCTTTTAAGAGTGAGAAGTGATTTTTTTCCTCAGCAAGTACTGCTTTTGTTCCTAGTGTCACACCAGTAATTCAAACACGGCTTTTAGGTCAATGAGAGGAAATGCAGTGGATTTTTGGAACAAATTAAACACATTTATTGTTCAGAATTCAGGACTAAGACTGGAGCTGCATGAGCAGACCTGAGCACTTTCTAGTACACTGCACTAAGGGAGAGGACAGGCTTGGGATGAAAGCAAAGATCAGTAGGTCAAACATTCAGCCTTACTTCTTATTTGGCCTTAACACATGGCCCATTGTTTCATTTCATGAATACACATCTGTTTAATACCTCTTGAATTAGTAATGTAATAGATTTTTATGGGAAACACTAGGCTCAGTAGAAAAGCCTTTGAGTTGATTTTTTTTTTGGCAGAATTTGTAGAACTCAGCTACAGTCGGTGGGGAAGAACAGACAGGTCTCATATCCAGAACATTATTCTTTATTTCCAACTTCAGGTAACAAGCGTATAAAGAATAAAGAAAAAAGTTCTGCATTTCTGGAAAAAGAATGGAGCTGAATGTCATTATTCCTACTTTCTTATTCTATGGATTCTATTTCTTGGGAAAAACTATTAAGAAAATTTGACCTAAATGTAAATATTTTTTTTTCTCCCTGACAGCCTAAATGCACAAAATAATATTTAAAACCTTACAGGTCATTCATTTCTATTTCTGTATTTTATATAGAAGAACAGTTATTAAAAAGTGGAATGAAATGTTAATAGAACAGAATAATTTTTAGAATATTTTTTATGCACTTAGAGCTTAATTAGCTTCTGGCTATACAATACAAATCTAGTTTATAACAGCCATGTATGTACATAGAGACCAAATGCCACTATTACAAGAAGTGATTGACAAAATTTGTTTTGGTTTGCTTTGTAGTTGTTGTTGTTTTAACTGTTAAATTCTGATCTGTGTAGGCACTGCAGTGAATCACTGATTTACTCTGCAAAGCTAACCCATTTTACATTTCTTAAGACTATCTACTTTAAAAAGTAAATTCAAAATCATTTTACTTTCAAAATTGACTAGCTGACAGTCTGTTCTGTTGAACTCCGATTCTTTTAAGTAGATCACAAGTAAGAATGTATTTGTGCTATGGAAAATGCTTAAGGAAAGAAACAGAAACAAAAAAAAACCCCAACAAAGTATCCACTGGACATTGCTGAAAATCTATAATGCCCACTCTGATTGCAAGTTTTCATTAGTCTTCACCCTGACTTCTGATTATCCAAAGCACATAGCAGAGGTAAAGCAAAACAAATATGAAAACAATGCAAATGTACACAGTGTACTGGAAAATGATGCTGTCCAGAGCTTCAGGAGTTTATGCTCAAGAACATTTGCAAATGGTGAACCACTAATTTGGTTTTTTTTTTTTTTGATTATCAAAAGATGCAAGCGCTCTCAGGCCTGAAACAGTCATTGACAATGTGATGCCATGATGCTTGGAGATTAGTGTTATTATCCCAACTAGACTTTGGTGATCAAGCTTAGGGCATTGCCATAGGTTACCAAAGATAGCTTTGGTCAAATACTTGCAATCCTTATTATAGAATCATAGAATCATAAAATGGTAGGGTTGGAAGGGCTCTTTAAAGATCATCTAGTCCAACCCCTCTGCAGAAGCAGGTCAACCTAGATCAGGTTGCAAGATGTCCAGGTGGGTCTTGAAGACCTCCAAGGAAGGAGACTCTACAACCCCTCTGGGCAGCTTGTTCCACTACTCCGTCTTCCCGGCAGTAAACTAGTTTTTATTATACCCTTTACAATTTCTTCAACACTTTTTTTTCTTCTTTTCTCCACCACAATCTCATCTCAAATAAACAAGTAATTATTTACCATTTTTCCTGCATTGTTTCCAGGTTTGTTTGCTACATCCATACCTTTTCTTTATTTCCAATAATCTGATAAGCATTCTGGTATTTTTGACACCAGTTCTAGTGTTTCTAATGTTATAACCTAGGTCCTCCTGACTTTGCCTGATAATACTGTCATAGTTACATAGGGATTTTTGGCCTTGAAAGACCATCTACACAGAACATTCCCAATATTCCTTCATTTATACTCTGATAGTATCTGGAGTAAGTAGTTTTCAGAACTGAGCATTTAAAGACAGTTAGAAGTTGTTACACAGTTGTTAGTTTCTTAATATACACATTTCAAGTAAGTTTGACGGACTCCAGAATAGTGTCTATAGCAGTCTGGACAGTTTTCTAGAGACTCTTTTCTGGAGACAAACTTGAAATAAAACAAAAATTGGACTCTACCTTAACATAATTTGTTTCAATACATTTTTCCTTTGCTTTTTACCAACATCCGTTCCATGCTACATGTCTTGCAGATATCTAATCTACTGACATGAATCCTGTTGAGTAGAAGCTAAATCTACAATGCACCATATCCCTTGTTACTGATAGTACAAAAAGAACGTTCCATTGTATAACTAGTTCTTCCACAGTCAAATCTTTGAAGAGACTAGTTAAGACCAGACTGCTCCAGATCCAATTTCTGTTAGTATTTTAGTTTTATCGGCACTTTCTGCAATAAAGTTACTTTTATTTTATTTGAAGTCCCTTACTTGCCTCTCCATCTGTCTGACTTTCAGCATTTAATTAAAAAATGTGTCTCGGTCCTGAGTGGAGCCATTTCTGGTAATGGGGAAGGGGCTGTAAAGATCGCTTCTGTAAGAAGTTGCTCAAAACTCTCCTCAACTCTGAGTCAGACCCACTTCAGCGGCTGAGTCAGTTGGGCACCTCCACGATCACTCTTTAAGAACCTGAAAAGGGAAATTTCTTCCTTCTTGCTGTTCTTCCTTCTTTTTCCTGCTGCTAGTGGTGGAAGGAGTTTGGAGGAGAGCCTGGGAAGAAAGGAGGGATGGGAAAGGGAGATCTTAAGGTGTTGGCTGTATTTTTCTCATCATCCTTCTCTCTTTTTGCTTACTATCTGTTCTGTTTCTTGTAGGTAGTAGAATAAACTTACTTTCCTCTCTAAGTCAAGTAGTGGAATCTATTTTGCCTGGAACCATAATTGGCAGTGAGCCCTCCCTGCCCTTGTCTCAATCCACAACTTTGGTTATCTTTTTTACTTCGCATCATACTGAGGCCTCCTAAGGAGGGTGGGGGTGAATGGGAGGCAGTGAGCAAGAGACTGTCATAGTGCTTCATTGCCGGCTGGGCAAAATCGTGACAAAATGAACTTAAAGTAGTTTAGGAGCTGTTCCAAGGTTTATACAGGAGCAGAAAGCATTCATATACATTACTCAAAACAAAGAAAAATGTAGTTTTTGGAAATTGGCATATTTTAGCACACTGAATTTAAAATTGAAATTTAAAAAGAAAACCAAAGCAAACCCAACCAAAACTTAAACCTTTAGTTCATAAAAGTGTTTGTTAGACAAGCAAGTCAATTGCAGAGAAAAATCTTAGAACCTACTGCTGCCACAAATAGATATATATTACACAAGTGATAAGATCTGATGAAAATACCGTGTTATACTCTACATCAAATTACAAAAGATGTTTCATAATACTCAAGTCTTCTTGTCTTCAAAAGCTAGAGCTCCTATTCCTACAGACATCTTCTCTGGAACATTCCTAATGCAAAGCTAGGATCATAGGATGAGCCTTTTTTTAACATATACTCAAATGTACTACTTGGTGGCTTTTATAAATCTTCTTCCACAACTGAGTTTATTAATAGAACACAGGTGCCAAGCCTTGACATCCCTGCACATTAAGAGGGCTGGTGCCCTACTGTGCCTCTCCCAAGCAACCTTGGTCTTCAATGACTTTAATTGCTATTCATGTTTCACCTAAGGTTTAGCTTTCTCAAAACAATACTGCTATTATTAAAGAGTGCTTCTTTGGGCACACCATGCATAATAAACAGAAGAAAGTTGGTAGAGGGATATTTTTAGTCTTCATTCAGAGACGAGGTGGTGGGTTCTTTGAAGTTGGTTGATATGATATTTCACAAACCTATGCTAAGTATATTACTTTGCACTTAGGCGAGGAAAATCGTGTGGAAATACATCCAGACTTTATACAAAGGCTTTCAAGGATGGCATTACATATGTTTCTACATGTCCCAGGGTAAACTGATAAAGAGAACAGTTCATCTACAGTATTGAACTCTTGAGTGCTCCTGCTGCTACAGTTCTCAAATGAACTTTTGCTGTGGCTATTTTCTTGATCCCAGCAAATCTCACAGTTTCCTTAAATCCAGACACTCTACGAACATGTTGTAAAAATAAATTTTTGAAGAATCAGCTGTAGACTCAAGAGACTGGTGTTTAATTCGGTATAGTTGTCAGCAGTGTTCCTTATTGATTAATGTTGAAAGCATTTCTGGAGGCATATCACAGGCCCCAAAACCATTGAGGGAAATAGAAGGTGTGAAATCGAAATTCTAAACAAAAGTTGCAGATCAATAGTGGAAATGACTCTCTTTAGGGTCCATTCCTTTCAAAAGAAGGGGAAAAAAATAGTAAATTTCAAATGAGCTACAAAAGATTCTAGATTTAATACAGCATTGACAAGCAACATTTTACTTGGTTAATGAATATTCAATTTGTTCTACATTTCAAAGTTTCATACTATTACTGTACAATATTATATAACATATTTGATATTAAGTATATTGAAACAGGAATATATATTATGGATAGTAAAGCACAGTATGTGAAATCTCAAATGTGTATAAATGAATATATTTATTCAAAGATTTCTGTGAACGTCTGAATATATTAGTGATTTATTGTGCTCTTGAAAGGACAAAACTAAAATTTGATTGGAACAGTGTCTCTATCTTTAAAGAAAGTAAATTATCATGGAGCAGAATATTAATCAAGTTTTACCCAACAATTGTTAGCTTCATTGTTATTTTGACTATCAACAATCTTTGAGCCTTCAAAGAGATGAC
Organism: Urocolius indicus; assembly: GCA_013401255.1. Taxonomy (NCBI): domain Eukaryota; kingdom Metazoa; phylum Chordata; class Aves; order Coliiformes; family Coliidae; genus Urocolius; species Urocolius indicus. Next base: position 15,848 of record WBNH01011366.1, on the reverse strand, counting down.
AAATTACATACCATTGATTCTGGTTGTTGCCATTTGTAACTGACACATTACAAAGGTAGAATTAATCATTTGATTGATTAAGATTTGTTTAAACAATGGAAATTCAAACTAAGTTGTCTCTCTTTTCCTTGGAATAATTTTGTTTTGTCTTATAAATTGTTTCTCATCCCAGCAGACATCATTTAGAGCTTAACATTGACTCTCCTTCATCTTTACTTCCATCAATATTTCATTCTTTTCTTCTACTGACTTTCTTTTCTTTTTTTCTAAATTCTTAATTGTATGAAACTGAAACTAAAAATAATATAAATGAGAAATACAGTGATATATCTATAAAAATGAGATATTCTTTAAAGCATTTTTACATCCCAAAAGTCCTGTTTTTCTCTCTTTCAATGCCTGATATAGTAACTATTTCCATCAGCTATTCCACAACTATATCTTATAAAGCCCTTCTCAGGGAAAACAGAACCTTGGGGTTCTGCTGTGTCCAATAAATAAGAGTAACCAATTTCAAATAAGTTTTTTTCTATCATTATCTCATCTTATGAGACTGCTTAAAATCATTATCATAAATAACAATTTCACTGTCTAGGCTGGGCTCATGAAAATCCTGCTAACATTTCATTATTGGTCTGAAGAATTTTGAGGATTATGTTTGAGATGCTTTTAAATTAAAGAGTATGCTACTGTGCTTCACTACTCTAAATGGTAAGATTTGACATTGACTGTGATAGAAGTTCGGGTACGGCCAGGTAATATTTGACTAGAGTGTGTTTGTGGAGTACATGGGAACAATAAGAAGTCTAAGTGGAAGGTGGAGACAAGTAGCTGTAGGTCCAGCAGTAACAAATATTGTATGGTGTCCTGGTTTTGACTGAGATAGCTTTTTCTGTAATAGATGCTACAGGAATTTTGGGTTTACAAAGAAATCTATCCCATCTTTCTTATAGGCTCCTTCAGGCATTGAAAATCTGCTGTAAGGTGAAGCTATGCTGACTGTCTCAAATAATTTCCTTGTCTTCAACATATCAGCATAGCTTCTAGGAGGATCTGTTCCGATCTTTGCCGACACAGTTGTGAGGCTGACAGGACAATAGTTCCCAGAATCCTCTTTTCTACCCGTTATAAAATTGTGTGCAATGTTTCCCTTTTCCCAGTCACCATGAACTTCACCTGACTGCTATGGCTTTTCAAGTATCATGCAGACTTAATAACTACATCAGCCAGTTTCCTCATGATTCTGGGATGCATCTTGTCAAGTTGCTTAAACTTGTGTACATTCAGGGTCCTCAGGTGGTCATGAACCTAATATTTTCCTACAACTTGTGTACATTCAGGGTCCTCAGGTGGTCATGAACCTAATATTTTCCTACAGTGTGAGCGACTTTGCTCCCCTAGTCCCCTATTTGTTGGTTTTTTTTTTTTTTCCACAATTTAATTGGAATTTCACTTGCGGAAGCTTTTAACCTTTTAACTTTATTAATCCTCTTGTCTTTTTACTGTTTACTTCCAAGAAGTATGTCCTCATTTTCCCTGTAACTACTCACTGAGTGGTTAAAGACAGAAATTAGATTCCTTCTTGGTAACCTTGAAGATGAACATACTCAGTTCTCTCAGCCTCTCCTTATATATGATGGGCTCCAGACCCCTCAATAGCCTGGTGGTCCTTCACTAAACTCTTCCATGTGTCCACATCTCTCTTCTATTTGGGAGCTCCAAAGTGAATATAGCACTGTAGATGTGGTCTCACAAGTGCTAAAGAGAGGGGAATGTTTCATCTATTCGTTTGCTATGTTTTTGCTGACATGGCCCAGAATATGGTTAGCCTTCATTGCTCCAGGGACAAAAACAAAAAAAGGCAGAATAAAATTTCAAATCTAACCACAATAGCAGAAATATCACTTATACTGACATAACTTCTTCCATAATGTAGTAATCTTCATATTTTTTTAAGAACAGGGAAAAAAAATAGTCTTTTCTAAATCTAATTGCCTTGAAGATGTACTGTACGATTCAGTGACAAATCAGAAATGGTTATGTGTTGGAAAATGATTTCCAATGATGATGTTTTGTATTCTAATTCATATTTAATCATATTTAATTAGCAACTTATTTAATTTCTGGTTATGAATTGTGTGTGGTTGAGGGTCGGTTCATTAAGAAGAAAAAAGTACCCAACAAAATTCTAATATCAAAGAAAGGAAAAGCACATCTAGAAAGAGGTAAAGCTTGGGAGTATGCCTGAAAGGTGACTTTAGTGATGGAAGTTTCCTCCCAGGATGGAATCATGATAAATATGGTTTATTTCCTAATGGAGACAGAGGCTGGGTGAATGACTCATTCTCTACCAGTAGATGTGTCAAACACAAAATATTCTCCATTCAGGGAGTCCTAAAATTTAATTAAATTACAATCAAGAATTAAAAAGAAGGGTAATATTGTAACTATTTTGTATCTAGAAAGAGATTGGTGTTTTTTTAAGAAAAATCTTTATTCTTGTCTTTGCAAGTTTAATAAAATGCCTGAAAACTATGTTTTAGACTTTTAACATTAAAAATTCTGCTCCTGAATAAGAGAAAGCATTTTATATAGCTCTATGAATAGTGAATTTAGTTCAATATTATAAGGAATGGCATTTCTTAAGCATGAAATTTTTTCCTTGAACTTCTAAACTATTATCTGATAATCAATACTAATCTTTAGCCCTTCCTATAGTATCCAGTGCCCTTTTATATAAAGAACAATAAAAACTAGTACAGTGTCTTAGAGAAAATTCTAGGATATTTTTAAGCAAACAGCCATCTCTATTGCAAAATGCAAAAATCAGGTATAACTGATGGAAATACTGCTTTGCAAAGTTCCTATTGCAAATTCATGTGGCAAAATTCTTAGAGTAAATCAAAAGCACTGGAGTTGTGCAAAGCCTTTGGCAATATAGGGTTCCCATATTTCCTTCACGAGCTTGTAGATGCAATTGGTGTTACTAAATAGATTGACAAAGATACATCATGCACAGTTAACCTTGTAGATATGATTGCAATGAACTCTGCATAGTGCTTTGTTGTAGTCCCATCACCTCCTGAGAATTGCGGGGAGCTAAATCTTTACTTCTATAGCAATACAAGAAATATCCTGTTATTTTATGATACTGCTAAGTGATATGCACATAATTTTCAAACTGTGTTCTGTTTTCCATCCTTCGTGGTCATGCGAGATTCAGGGACTAATAGGATACTCTACAGCCAAAAGCTGTGCAGCTTAAGAAATGTCCTGAAACAAGCACCTATTAAATTCTCATTACAATAAATAGGATTTCTTTCTAGAGTCTCTTTTTTTTTCTTGCTAAATAATGCTAACCTCTGCCACCCCTGCAATATGTCATCATGCCACCTTGCTATCACATTTCTTTTCATACCTGATGGTAGAAAGGCTTGTTTATAAAACACTAAAGAGTTCTGAAAGCAATTTGTCTTATTAGTTACAAGAATTATGCTTCCCATGTAGTTCCCACTTTCCTACCCACAGAGACACTTTCTACCTGATCATGTAATATATGCTTCTAGCTTGGTGGAAACAGATAGATATATTATTGAAAGGTTACTATTTATCTAAGTATTGTCTAATGCAGTTGGAACAGACACGTAGGTCCTCTTAGAAAGGATTTCTGATTAAGTGGTATAAGCTATCTGTTGAAGTGGTATCAAATCAGACAAATGATACTCATACTCCAAAGCAAGTAATCCAGAATAATAACGTAAAACATGATAACATCTTAGTAATTAGAACCAGGATTGTAAGTATGTCTCATTTCTCCTCCCAGTTCCATGCTCAAATGTCTTGAAGAAGTCAAGAGTGTTTTCCATTATCAATACTGTATGCTCAATTTTCAAACAAGATAAAGGTTGAAATCACTTTCCTTCAATTTGTAATTTAATATTCAACACAGTAGTACTGAAGGCGTGCATTGTTAAAAAGGTATTGCATTTCAACCCATGAGTGAAGGTCACATTTGATGGAAAGATTACATGACAAAGAACATAGTATTTCCAGGTTATTTTGCCACCTCCAGTATTGAACTAACATTTGGACAATTAATTTCATTTTTCCCTTTGTTCAGTGTGGATAACTTTACAATTGGCATCAAGTCACCACAGTTACAGACCTAATACATCTATACCCTGCCTCATTTGTCTGAGTGTACTCCTTTGTGCATGAAGGCTTGTACAAAATTCAAACTTTTATGGTTACACTGGGCCAGGATAAACTGTACATTGATCACCTTTTGTCCAGTTGATTATCTCTAAGAGAATGTCCTTTCTACAAGATATGTCTGAGGGAAGTAGAGTAGCCAGACAGCTTCTTAAGTGAATATGTAATGTAAGAAGAAAAAGACTTTTGAATTAAAAAAAATCTGCATACAGGTCAATATTAACTGACATCTTGTTAGTCTTTTTAGACACCTGTGCAACCCTTCCAGCTTCACTCACTCCTGAGCCCTTGAGGTCTGAGGGTTAGTTTGGCTCCTTGCTTGAACGGTTGAGCAATTCACAACCAGTCTAGCTGTAGAATTTCTCTTGACCCTTTAACAAGCTAGTCCAGTGAACTCAACAGAGGATCAGAGGTAGAGAATCTAAATGAATAGCTTTTGATTACTTCTGGAGTTTTGGTAAATGGCTATTTATCTTGAGCCATTTGTTTGCCTTTGTTTTGTAATAACCATGTTCACCTTTTGATCAGAGTGATTAGGCTGTGCAGGAAACAACCCATTTCTGCCTTAGTTAATATTACAAAATCTGTTTATTGTTATAATTCATAGCATGGGAACAATGAGAGCAAAATATTATCTACTTAAGGAAATATCTGGCAAACATTGACCCTGGAAGCTCTATTTTTATTGTGAGGAAAAAAAACCACCTAAAAATTCAACTGAGATATTTGCCTACAACTCTAATTTTTCAAGCTATGATTAAACAACTTTAATATTTAAGGCGAAATAAACAATATTTCTTCATATTTTGAAACAAGTATTAAGATGCATTTCAACAATACTATCATAGTGTCAGTGCCTAATGAAAACCAACATATCTGCTACATTTCTTGTTACTAAAAAAGAGTTAACAGTCAACCTTGTAGCCTATGAGAAAATACTAACAGTTGGAATGGAAAAAGCATCAGCATGGGTTATTTATCATATTCCACAGCAACCAAAAATGGAAATTAATTGATGAGTCTGCCCTCTTTCTTATGTCATCCTATTAGAGGCTCCATATTTTACTACTATAATAGGCATTCTCCAGTGCTAATATACTGCTGGAGGATACAGGGAGAGAATGTAAAGAATAAAAATGAATATGGAAATTTCTCAGTGTCTTGGTTTTGAATGTCATGGTCTGTCTGTACTGTACCACATGTTTTTGAGGGATCATATTCTTTTCTTCTAGCATACAAGACTGAATATTGTACATAATCTAAAAATACAAAGAAGTATTTGTCTGATATTATCGAGTATGAGGTACTAAACCGAATATCTCCTCTCCACCTGTAGCAATTACAATAAGCTTCTAATAACCTGAAGTATGTATATAAACACATTCATGAAGATTTAAAATTTATGGAAGGAAGGAGTAAACATATTTAACCACCTTATTTGGCTTCCCTGTCTTACTAACTTGTAGTGGAAGCAGAGCTGTATTTTATTTCTCTGTATCCACCTCACAAGCAATTAGGAATGTGGAATATTATTTCACTAAATGAATTTGTGTATGTTTATTTAAAAAAAAATAGTTAAATTAATGAGCTTGTTAAAAAACATTGAAAGAAAACTGCTATGATTGTTTAATAAAAACAAGGGGAAAAAAATTCTACATCTATTGTAAACAAATGCTAGAAAGAAAAATATTTAATTAAATAGAGTTTTCTCAAGATCTGGTGGAACCGAAACCATGTGAAATCACTCTGAAAAACACAGTGTAGGACAGACAGAGAAGGACTAGGTATAAAATAACAAAAGTATTATTCTAAGAATTTTCCAGAAACTTCTGGAAATTTTTTTTTTTCAAATTAAAATTAAAGTGTCTGACATATTTTGCACAAAATGTATGCAGCCTATTATTCTACTGAAGAAATAAAATACTGTGAAGATACAAATATAATTTGTAGTTTGAGAAATGTATCGTGCTTTGAATAATAAAGACACATTCACAGACATAGGAATGAATGTTACAAATTAGAATTATCTTATCAGGTACCAAAACATATGGAGGACTTTTCATGTAAGCTGTGCCATGCATACCTCTACAGAGCTAATTTGTATTTTTGAGTCAAATATGGTAGAAAGATGGTAATTGTACTCTCAGAAAAGTGTCTGCTGTTACAGAGATGAACACAGGATAGCCAAAAGATGCATATTCCATGGAGAAGGCAACTTGGATAGTGAGTCTGTAACTGGAAAGGCATAGCTAGAACAGGTTGACTGTCTGGGCTGGAGTTTTTCCATGTGAGTTACGTGTGATGGCTGTAGAAATCAATGCCTTTGATTCTGCCTTTGATCCTATCAAATATTGCACTTGTTTACATTAGCAAGGAATAAAAGCAACAGCTCTCTAAAGGACTAACAGTAGCCCACTGCTTGAGTCTGTAGTAGCACACTGCAGTTGAACACTCTCTTAGTTTACTATATGCTCTGCTGACAGAGTCCTTCCAGCAACTGTTACTCCAATTATGATCCTTTGGAAGTTTTCACTGTGTCACTTTCCCTTATCTTCTAGTACTGCTGTGGTTTCTACAGTCACAGCACAGTTCTAGGACCTCAGGGTCAGCTTGCACCATTGAAAGCATCGTATTGTCTGATCTTCCATCCAAGAAACAACGACACTGTCTCAGATATTATTCTGAATATTGTGTTCTGTGGGGAGGGAGAAATCTCTAATTCCATTTGAGGAAAATAATAAAAATCAGTCTTCTAAAGTTGTAGGTTTGTTGTTGTTGTTTGGGTTTCTTTTTTTTAATTTTGTGCATAAACTTAAATCCAGAGACATATGCCTTTAAGTCTGGTTTCTGAGATCAATCATTTTCTGCCAAAATACTCCCTTGTTCAAACTTGGTTAGCATCAGATGCTTCTGAAAATAGACCTGTGCTGACCAATTATTGCTGTTATATAAGCTTTAGTGCTTCTTTAAAGACTGAGCCTGTCAAGAGTGTAATTTGACAAGCTGAATCATACCAGCTCATATATGATGGATTTCAAAATAAATTGCATCTGACCATCTGTACATAGCAGAACAACACATCTTTATGGAATTCCTCACGTGTTCACTTTTTTTTGCAAATGCATTATTTCCCACTGTACTTCAAGAGATTTAGTTTGACAGAGATACATCTTTTAAAGTGCAGAAAGACTGAATTACAAAAATTCTTTCCTAACAGCACTGAATCAAAATAAGTAATTATTTGCTATCTGGTCCTGAATGACAGGGATTTTTAAATACAGTATTTTCCTCTAATCTGTACTGCAGCAGTGGACCAAAGTTTGGAAATGGTTTCTCCTGAATCTATAAACTCAAGTAATATTTTTACAAACAGAATTATTTTACTGATTCTCTATTATATGTCCAATTTAGATCTTTTTCCTCCAGCAAGTTGATTTGATCTCCATGACTGTATAATACCTAATAAAAGCTTAGGTAATGTGAATCTCAGTTTCAAATAAAAGAGGACTTGATGTTCCTTGTATGATTAAGGGGGATAGACTTTGCAATGGTGTGGCAACATTTCTAAATATTATCTGGCAATGTGTGCAGTAGAATCTGGTTAATCCTATACTAGACATCTAACTCTAGTCTCAGCCATGGTTGGATGGGAGATGTAGACCAGCTATTGGAAAATTCTATGCATGAAAGAGGCACAAAATGAGTTTAAAATCTTCCTCTTTAATGTCTCCAGCTTCATTTAAACACTGTTTTTTTAATGACTTCTTATTCTCCTCATAGGTTTGAAGATATTGTTTCTCAAATTAATGAGCTTCTAGAAGAATTTGCATATATTTTAATGTACATGTAGATACATTCTCAACATATGTAAATAATCTGTAAATATTTGCTGCACTGTTTCTGGGCCTGACAAAAATAACTCCCTAACAAAACACATTTCAGATACCTGTTATCTGCTGTAGTGGTTTTTCCTGGGCCAGGCTTTTTGTGGGGGGTGGAGAGGCTACAGGGCTAGCTTCTTTAAACAATTAGCTGCTGGAAGCTCCCCCTGTAGCTAACAGGGTTAATGCCAGTCAATTCTAAGATGGACCCTGCACCTCATCCAGGCCTGGCCAATTAGTGATAGAGGCATTGCTTCTGTGAATAATGTATTTGAGAAGAAGTTGCTGCACAGTTGCTAAACTGCAGAAGCTACAAGGAGTAAGAATGTGAAAACATCTCTGCAGATACCAGGGTCAGTGGAGAAGGAAGGCAAAGGGGGTGCTTAGGCCCTGGAAGACATCTGGCTAAACCACCACACCTGCAAATGTACAAACTCCTACTTTTGAAAATGAAGCAGACAGATTTTCCTGTGTGTAGGAACACCTTTCTGTTTGACAGTGTCCTTACCAATTAGATTTGTCCTGAACTTTATTACAGCTTCCTCTGACTGATGAGTGGTACTGCTATTCACTTCCTTCTTGTTTTTCTCTGCTCCAATTTTCTTTTTGTGTCAATGAATACTGAACTTTTCCCTATATCTTAATACTTCACGAATTATTGTTTCACTCTGCTTCCCAAAGAGGTAAGAAAAACCTTTGTATTTCCTTCACAGCCTTCACGACCACAAGATCTGGAGTGGCTCTTACTTCTATAATTTGGGAGAGAACTGTACATAAACTGGATTAGAGTTGTAAATTCCTTCTACAATCAATAGAGAGCAATAAGCTCTTCCAGAGTTGCCTAAAATGAGCCATGAGATAATTTTTCTGGTTTTAATTGGACATAGCAGTACCTTGGTTGAGCTCCGCAGCAGGTTATTGTTTTTTTCTGCAGACCAGCAAGGCTTAAAGTGAAATGTTAGGCATGATGAATTTTGATACCAGGCAAGCATACCCTGGGCTGCACCAAAAGAATTATGGACAGCAGGGGAAGGGAGATGATTCTGTCTCTCCGCTTCATTTTAGTGATTCCCCATCCTAGAGTACAGCATCCAGCACTGGCGTCCTCAGCACAAGAAAGACATGAAGCTGTTGGAGCAGTTTCAGAGGAGAGATACTAAAACAATCAGAGGGGTGGAACACCTCTCCTATACAGACAGACTGGGAGAGTTTGAGCTGTTCAGCCTGGAGAAGAGAAGGCTCAGGGAGACCTTATTGCAGACTTTCAATGCCTGAAGGAGCTTATCAGAAAGATGGAACAGACCTTTTCATAAAGCCTGTTGCAAACCAAAAAGGAGTAATGATTTTATATTAAGAAAGAGTAGATTCAGATTCGATACAAGAAAGAAAGTTTTTACACTGAGGATGGTGAAACACTTGAATGATTTTCCCAGAGAGGTAGTAGATTCTCCAAACAGTCAAGGGTGGGGCTCTGATATACTTGAAGATATCACTGCTCATTGCAGGGTGGTTGGGCTAGATAACTTTTAAAGTTTCCTTTGAACCCAAGCTGTTCTATGATTCTATCAGCTACCTAATCTTTTTGAAGATTCACCTGCATTTTTTTAAAAAAGAAAATTAAACAGAAAAGTAATCACCAACAATTGCCTTTTCCTGACACTAGCACTTCTGTGATAACAAACTCTTCTGAAGTCATTTCACCAAACCAGCTAGAAAATATCACTTGTAGCCAGTTTGTCAACAGATTAATGTTTGCATCAAAAGAAACTGTGGTTCATAAATTTGTGTCCAGAGTAGACAAAAAGAATTTTATCAGTGCAAAGCTCCATGAAATGTACATAGTTGCTTCAGCCAGTCCATTTTTCTGTGTGCTAACTAAATTGTTAAATTGTAATAAAAAGATATTTAAATTTTTCATGTTTACTCCCTGCCTAGGTAAACTGCTTAGGACTAAAAGTTGCCTGTTTTGTTAAAAACATTTCTTATCTTGCAAAGGTGAACAGAGAGAGAGCAGAGAATTTGTATAACTTAAATTCTATTACCAGAAGATAAATCTCATGAAGCTTTTCAGAACTTCAGGGTGGGAAAGGTTCTTAAATGTCTACTGTTGAGACAGACCTGTAGCCGAGTACTAGTTCATCTCTCTGCACATCCTTTGCAACATTTCAATTAAATTAATTTTTAGTAGAATAACCTAAAACAGAATAAATTTGTGAGTTTACTTTTCACGATTTAGGTTCTTTTGGATCACAGTAATAGAGCAGTCAAACTGAAACAGCAGCCAACACACCAACAGCTATAACAAATAGTGGATTCCCTGCAAAGTTGATATCTCATTAAGGTCCTTGTTTTCACGAGACTGAGCAGACAGGTGAACCTGAGGTACACAAAATCTGATATCTTTTTTTTTAACACTTTTTTTGTGTTGTCCTGCAGAGAGTATGGCCAAAGATCACAAACCAAATCCAGATATAATGTTGTGCACTCATAAATAAATCCCACCATCAACTTTCACATAGAAAATCAGTAATTCTTCTCCAAAGCCATTGCTTTGGTAGTAGAAAACCTTATCCAGTTGGATGAGACCTTTAATTAATAGCTGAAGACTCATTCATGTCTGTGAGGTGTGTTTCTTAAGCCATATATTAAACATGAAATGCTATCTGAAGTGAATAAGAGCAGAAATCTCATTCTCTCTGGATAAAGTTCATTACAGTGCCCTACTTTATTTCTAAAGTATTATGGATCACAAATGAACAGTTACTTTTTTTGGTTGTTGCAGTTTAGTTCAACGTGTTGTAATCATGGTAGCAAATATTGAAGAACTCCAGTGTTTTCTCCTTATATGAATAGAATATAATAGAATCATTATAAGTGTAAAAAGACCTTTAAGATCAAGTCTAACCATTAATCTCACTGCCAGGCCCATCACTAAACTAAACCAAATCCCTCAGCACCTCATCTCTGTGTCTTTTGAATATCTTTAGGGATGGTGACTCCACCACCTCCCTGGGCACCCTGTTCCAATGTTTAACAACTCTCTCAGTGAAACAGTTCTTCCTAATGTCTGATCCAAACCTTCCATGGCACAACTTGAGCCCATTTCCTCATGTCCTTTTGTTTGTTACTATAGAGAAGAGATTGAAGCCCACTTCACTACAACTTCCTTTCAGGTAGTTGTAGGGAGCAATAAAATCTCCCCTCAGCCTCTAGGTTAAACATTCCCAGCTACTTCAACTGCTTTGTCAACTTCATTGCCTGTCTCTAGACGTGTTCCAGGACCTCAATGTCCCTCTTGTAGTGAGGGACCCAGAACTGAACACGATATTTGCAATGTGGCCTCACCAGTACCGTGTACAGGGGGACAATCACCTCCTTGACCCTGCTGGTTGCACTATTTTTGATACAAGTCAGGACACTATTGACCTTCTTGGCCACCTGGGCACACTACTGGCTCATGTTCAGCTGGCTGTTGATACCCTAAGCAACTTTTCTGCCAGACAGCTTTCCAGCCACTCTGCCCCAAACTTGTAGCATTGCATGAGGTTATTGTGGCCCTGGCACTTGGCCTTGTGAAGCCCAGTTCCTTATTATCTTCAATTGATCTTATATTTTCTCACTGAAACTGAGAAAGTTATGAGCTCTAAGTGTTTTTAGTACCATATAAACTGAAGCAGAAAATAAGAAGTGTTTTTCTCAGATTTACATTTTAATGATTTAGTTCTCTTCTTTAGTCATGTTTGCACACTTTCTGTAACCATAAATTATTTCTATTTCCTGGCAAGAAAAGCATACTATTCCTTCCAATAAAAGAAAAAATAGATTTTTACTGAAAAATATATCAAAGAAGATACTGAGTAATGAAAAAGAACTGAGAAACATCCTGGCTTTATACCCAGTCTTTTTCTTTTCTGTCAGTTGAACTGAGGACCAAAGATTAGATGACTCAAAGCCATCAAATTTAGGAGTAACAAAATCTAAAACATGGCTTCTATACTTTAGTGTAGAATCAAGAACTCTTAATGTACTTCATAGTCTTCCTCTATGAAATGTTAGATTTAACAACAGGCACACTTCTGGCACTTGGTGTTAGAGATCTGGAGGTAGGACCATCTGTCTCAAAGGCTGCAAGAAGGTTTCTTTGTACAGAGAGAAGTAGTAAATTTTAAGACAAACCCACACTAGGTTTTTTTTCAGACAACTGATTATGACTCATTCTTGTCCTTTAAGGAGAAGAAATGTAGCTTTTTATACAATAACCTAATGTTTTGTGCAACCAGTCATGAAGCAAGACTCTTTCTTTTCTCTGAAAAGATTTTAATTCCACAGATTTTGCCTTTCCAAACAGTATCAAAATAACAAGTCAGTTGTGAATTGTGCTAGTTATTCTTTGTAAAGGAGGAAAAGCAGGAGGGAGCTGATACTTCAGGCCTCATCTTGGATGTCTTTCACTGTATATAAAACTGTATAAAATAACTTTACAGAGAGGAGAGGAGAGGAGAGGAGAGGAGAGGAGGGTTCTTTGCTTTCGTGATAAAGGCATTTACTTAGGGGAAACGTTTGCATATTGCATGCCTATTTTAACATTTTGTAATCTTGTTAAAAGTGTGCCAATTAGTATTAATTGTGATGTATGACAACAAGGGCACTATGAAATGCAATCAGGTTGCTAATATATTTATTATAGATGGTGAAACTGCCTTTTTATGAGTTCATTGAATAACAATACTAAAATTGTAGAGGGAAAGGAGAACAGCATCTTCTGATGAGTAGATTTATAATGAAACAGCTGCTCACCTGAAGGATTTATAACAAAGGTATTTATTGTGTAATATACTAGAATTAATTTCTAATTCTGCTTTTCCCACATATATAAGTCTCCCATTTTTTAGCACAGAGGAAAAATACCCTTACATATTTTCCAGTGTCATGACTGTGATGAAAAATTGAGCCAGGGCATCAACAACTGAAGAAAAATGTGATTCAAAATATGGTACACATTTATGTCTCACAATATAATTTGGTACAGAGATCCCCAATGTAACAGCTTTTGAAACACAAGACAGTGTTTCTGCATTGTGCTATAATGTGCAGCTGTATCAGCTTTAGAGGCTTTTCAGTGCACTGCCTGGTAAATCCATATTAAGCCAAATTTATCTTTGGCAGAACTGATTACCTATACTGTATTTACATGACAATGCAGAGAGAAACAACTCTGCCATAGAAGGTAAAAGATAACAGTACAATTTAAGAAGAAATAGCCCCAAAGAGTTTGCCAAGCTTACACATGAAAGAAAAAGAGAAATAATGGATTTTAAATTAGTATTTTCCCCATGAAGAATGGAACTCTATTTTGTTATCTTGTGTCTCATAGACCAATAACAAGTTTGATTTTGCCAGACAGATGACACTTCACACTCATGACACTTCACAACACTGTCCCTGAGAAGTAGCTTCAGGTCCTCAGTGCTCACTGTGCGTTTACACTCAGCTTCCATTCCTTTCCCCAAAGTATTCTTAGAGTTTTGGTCTGTTATCTGGGAAGGAAGTAGAGTATGTCATGACAGGGTCCGTTCTCCTGCATTCTAGTTGATAAGCTAACTGCAGGTTTCACTTGCTCAGTCACTTGTTTCCCATGAGGACTAATATGGCTAAGTTTTTCCTGCATTCCCCTGAATATGAGCCTCCCTTGTCCACTTACAGAATTTATTCACTTCTCTTTAAAAATTAGTTGGAAACTACCACAAGTTAGACTTACAGATAGGCAATGTGATCCTGTGACAGGTGGGCAAAAATACTATATAATCCAGAAAAAAAAGGGAGCCGAGAGGTAATTTGACAGTAAAAGATTTCTTTTTTTGCATGGCATTCATCATTTGGCTGTCTCTTACGTCACAAATAATGATCCCAGATGCTGGACTCCCAGAGAACTCCTGATTTGGAGTACTCTTGAATTACAAGATTATTCTTTTAAGCAGAAAGATTTAATCAAGTTCTTTACAAAGAAAAAGGAGGGGAAGAGAAGGTCATGTGCTGTAAGACTATACAAGGCTTGCAAAAATGCTGAAATATGTTTGGAAAATTTTTAAAGAGATTACAGCTTGTTGATCAAATTTGATAAAATCCCTGATCTGTTTGATTTGTTGACTATGAGGAGTGCTTGGTGATATCTCTATGTAATAGTCCATTTAAGGTTGTGGAAATCCAGCTTATCAGATCCTGTGGAAAATAGATTTTAAATAATCAATGTTGAAGACTTGCCAACTCTCTCCTTTGCACTGTGTAAGCATCACTCAGTTTTGGCTTTTAGTCCATCCTCTTTCTGGCAGTCCTCTTTATGATACAAAGAGACTCGAAACCTGTCACTGTAGGAAACACAAAAGTCCTCTCTTTATTAAAAAAAAAAAAAAATCAGCCTGAATTTAAATTTTTTCTTCTTAGAATACTGTATGGTGGGATTCTAAAATATTTCCTATTCCAAAATTGTTGGAAAGGAAAATGTAAAACCATATGCCACAATGCAATGATATTTTCATGCTATTAGTGGTTACATGAATAGTAGTTGCATAAATAAAGACTTCATTAGATCTGGGGAAACAGATGCATGTCCTTAGCAAATAACTATTGCAAAGCTACGCTGATATTCTTTGCTAAAGGTGGGAACAGAACCTTGGATTTCCCATTTGGGACTTCCTTTGTCCTCTTTAAAATTTATTTCCAGCAAAAATATTATTATTTCAAGAAAAGAGATTATCCAAAAAAATTTCTAGGCCCATCTACAAAACATAATGCACTGATTAAGGCAAGCTGCTGTAATGTCTCCTTTTCCTTGTTCATTCATACATTGTAAACAGACTTTATATGCTGTATACATGCTGCATTTTTAGATATTTTGATTTGAAACAATTATTAAAACCAACATACTATTTCTATAGGCAGCTTTCACTGCTGAATCAGTGAATTTTCTCAGTCCTTCTTATATCATCCTGGATCACTCTGAATTATTCTCAAATGGTGTTGTATAGACAAAACCTATTGAATTTCCATGAGTGTTTTGTGATTAACTTCTCTTGAAAGAATGACCTCATTGTCTTTTTTTCTAATCCAATACAACTTGTTATAATACCCTTCCTGCAAATATCACCAACTTCTTTATAAATATCAGTATATTGTATTCCCATGATTGAAGTCAATAACTAAAACTACCTTCTACATGGTCAAACAAATCACAGTTTAAAAAAAAAAAACTTCCTTAGAGTGATTCAATGACTAAAACTGGACTTTTGACTGACATACTCTTTGTGTAACTGAGTGGCTACACTTACTCATCAATCTTAGGTTCAATCATCTGTTCAAGTGATGACTTTTCAATGTCAGCTATTCACACAGAAAATGTGTTTATAAGTTCAAACAATTCTGATGTCTGGATTACCTGATCAGATATGGTTGGGAACCTCCTCCCTCACAGCTTGGGTCTTCTGTTACCATCTCCGAGGCATGAATTCATAGAGTCATAGGACCATTTAGGTTGGAAAAGACTTCGAAATCTTATTCAGTCCTTCAATCTCTCCAACAGCAAGAGCAAGACTGAGCTCCTGTTCCTGATTTGTGACTTCACATCTGGCCACACAAATAACAGCTGCACAGAGGATTCACATGAACACAGAGAGCAGCAAGGGCTTTATCCTACTCCCAGCTCTGTCTAAGCAGGAAGTCTACTAGAGGTAATATGTGCACATACATATATATATATAT
>WBNH01011365.1:37525-203313 GCA_013401255.1 Urocolius indicus | reverse complement strand
TCATTAATGTTTACAAATAGGTACAGGGCAGATATCAGGAGAATGAAGCCAACCTCTTCTCAGTGATAGCCAATGTCAGGACAAGGGGCAGGCAATGGGTGCAAGCTTGAACACAAGAGGTTCCAAAGAAATGTAAGGAATAATTTCTTCAATGTGAGAGTGATGGAGCACTGGAACAGGCTCCTCAGATAGGCTCTTAAGTCTCCTTCTCTGGGGATATTCAAACCTCACCTGGAAAAGTACCTGTGTGACCTACTCTAGGTGGTCCTGCTCTGGCAGGGGGGGTTCGACTAGCTGATCTGTTGAGGCCCCTTCCAACTCTTAAGATCCTGTGATTCTGTGATCTATGAAAAATCATATATAGAGAGGAAAAGCTGTGCAAGCCTTTCTGTGTGAAGACATAAATCTTGTTTGATACAATAGTAAGCAAGATTTCAACAGAAAATATAGAGTTGAATGAACGTGTCTACATGAATTCATAGCACAGGAGGACAGTTTAACTTCCTATACTATACATTTCTTTTTTCATGACCATATTTCTGATGCAGGAGTACTTTGAGACTCAAAGCAAAATACTTTGACACCACCATATTTAGTTTTTCACACTGTGGAGGATGGCTTTTTAGATATTCTCTATTTCATAAATATTAATCATAGACTCATAGAATGGTAGGGTTGGAAGGGACCTTTAGAGACCATCTAGTCCAACTCCCCTGCAGAAGCTTGTTCACCTAGATCAGATGTAGTGGTTTTGGCCTGGGCCAGGTTTTTCAGTAGCAGGGGAGCTAGAGGGGTGGCTTCGTTAAACAAAGAGAGTTTCCAGAAGCTTCCCCTGTAGCTGACAGGGTTTGGGCCAGTCAGTTTTAAGCTGGACCCTGCACCTGACCCAGGCCTGGCCAATTAGTGATGGAGATAATGCCTCTGTGAATAACATATTTGAGAAGTAGTGCAGCTGGAAAAAACGGCAGCAGCAACAGGGAGAGAGAATGTGAAAACATCTCCGCAGACACCAAGGTCAGTGGAGAAGGAGGGGGAGGAGGGTGCCGAGGCACCAAGAAGAAGGCTCCCCTGTGATATGTGGTGAGGACCATGGTGAAGCAGGTTGTCTCCCTGCAGTCCATGGAGGATCACCGGGAAGCAGAGATCCACTTGCAGCCCGTGGGGGAGGTGCTGATGCCAGAGCAGGTGGATGCCTGAGGGAGGCCGTGACTCCGTAAGAAGTTCATCCTGGAGCAAGTTCCTGGCAAGACCTGGGAGTCCGTGGGGGAGGTGTCCACGCCGGAGCAGGTTTGCTGGCAGGACTTGTGATCCCGTGAGGGGCCCCAGGCTGGAGCAGTCTGTCCCTGAAGGACTGTCTCTCCCGGTGGATGACCCACGCTGGGCAGTGTGTGTGGAGCTGCCCCGTGGGAGGGCCCATGCCAGAGCAGTTCGTGATGAGCTGCGGCTCATGGGAAGGACCCACACTGGAGAAGTTCATGAGGGACTGTCTCCCGTGGGAGGGACCCCACAGTGTAGCAGTGGGAAGTGTGAGGATGCCTCCCCCTGAGAAGCAGCAGCGGCAAAGTCCATCTGTCATGAACTGACTGCAATCCCCATTCCTCATCCCCTGCACCGCTGAGGGGGAAAGAAAGGAAGTCAGAGGAAGTGGAGGGGTGAGGGGAGGTGTTTTAAGATGATTTTATTTCTCATCTCCCTGCTCTTATTGTTTCTTTAATAAATCAAACCTTTTTCTCTCTAAGTTGAATCTGTTTTGCCTGTGATGCTAATTACCAAGTTTGATCTCTCTGTCCTTATCTCAACTCACAAGCATTTTGTTATATTTCTCTATCCTGACCAGTATAGGAGGGGGATTGATATTATGACTGAGTGGACATCGGGCTAAACCACCGCATCAGGTTGCATATCGTCTTGAAGACCTCCAAAGAAGGAGACTCCAAAATCCCTCTGGGCAGCCTGTTCCACTGCTCCGTCACCCTCACAGTAAAATATTTTTTTTCTTGTATTTAAGTGGCTTAATGTTCACTTTATGAAGAGTATTTGCCTGTTCTGCCACAAACTAGTTTTTTAAAAAAATAGAAAATACTTTGCAGGAATGCCAAACTCTGAACTGTCCACAAAGAAACTCAAGTTATCTCTGGGTATCCTGTCATATGTTCCAAGAGCCTGACTGAATATATACAAATATTACTGCTATATTTTTTTCAGCTGAAAAATCCAACCTGATAATCTAGGATCCAACTGGGTTGGGATCAATGTTAGATGAAACCATGCATTATGTAGGAATTTTATGTGAAGTAAGCTGTCTGAGCATAGCTGGTGGGTATATGCACAAGACTCAATTCATCTGGGGAAGACTTTATTCTTATCATCCATCAGCCAGAGTGGAGTTCTCACTGTAACTCCACTGTATATTGTATTTAATATAAACTTCCTGAGTCAAATACCATTATTTCTTAAACAACTTGAAAAATAATTTGCATATTTCCTAGAATGTCACTTTGGGATATTGTTCAGACTTTTAACCAGTATAAATCTGACAATTGTTTCAGCTCCAAACATGTGCATATTTTCACCATCTCCAAACCTTTGTAGGTTTTCTAGCAAATTGAATTTTTGAAAGTAGCCAAAAATGCCCCATTACTTCAAACAGAAGAATTATTTCTGAAAGCCACCATTAACTATCATGTGTGTATACAAAAACTGCATTGTTTGCTGGCACATCTATATAACTCCCCAGAAAACATTGCTAAAGCCAAATATTTTACTGCTCTAAATTAGTGTTTTAATGTGTCTGAATAGTCTTGATTATGGAATAAAGGGGAAATATTGTTAAGGTACTATAATAATTTGATTAGAGGTTTATAACAAATTTGCAATATACTTTCTAATAACACAGATTGAGAACAGTTTTTCTAATTACTGTGACACAGTCAGTCTGGAGCTGCAGATAATGGAGAAACACATTTCAGAAGTAATTGCAGACAGGCTCAGTAAAATGCCTGAAATAGTGGCCCACATTTAAGTGTCATCTTAGTACTGCTGTGGTGGTGGAAATGTGCTAGAGAAATGCTGGTTGGACTGATGAAGTGAAAGGGTAATTTGAGATATCATCTCTGAGGAAGATTTATAAAAGAGCAATTTCAGTGTAGGGCTGGGTATTGGGTAATCCTCAGTCTTCTCTGAAAATAACACACTGGAAATACATGGCTGGTTTGAAGATTGTTTTCTTTTTCTCTGTATTTCCCCCTCCTATTTACTGTAGTGTGGCATAATTATATATGTTCATAAGTCTATTGACATAGAAGGAAAATGCATTTCTGCTCTTCAGTGATCTCCTGACCATTATGGTCTGTTTTTATCTGTTCTCTCTCCTCCACAGGAAGTCCCAAAACAGTATAACTGCAGTACTAGAGAAAAATGAGAGGAATCCATACTAGAAATCTTTATAAACTGACTTGTCTGATTTGGGTCCTGAACAAACTTTAAAAGGACCAAACATAAGACACTTTACACGGGCTTTATCTTTTCCAAATAGGTCCATTAAATTAAAGAGCTGGCCTTATCAATAAGATAAGGATGAAGTCCAAAGTTTCCCAGATAATGTGAATTAACTTCTCCAACAGATCTATAAGGTTTTCATTACATGTCCATGAAAGCTGCACTAAAATATCAAGACTGAAAAAAAAATCAGTAACAGCAATATATGAAAACCAGATAATATATCTAATAAATATAATCATGATACATATTTTATCTATGTAAATAAATATATAATTTTGTAATGTACAGACAAGGTGAAGCAATGTACATGCAAATACTACCTAATCCATCAAAGAGATAATAAGAAAGCTAATTAATTAATCATCAGCCTACATTGCAATGAAGACACTGAATTAAGCTTGTCATAGTTACTTAAACTCTTCCTACAGATCCCAGGCATTGAACAAAACATCCTCCAATAAAGGCTGTCAACAAAACAGTTCAATATGAAACTCTGACAATCTCTGGCAACTTACATGTCTTGAAAAGAATATGTGTTACATACACATTCATTGTCATTGTGAAAATACTTTCTTCACAGGAAAGAAATTTTCTTTGTTTGCAAATACTGTGTTGCTTTTTTGTTTGTTTGTTTGTTTAATTTGCTATTTTTCCACAGGTATTTATGTGTTTGAGAACAGTTAATACTGAAAACAGGCCTGGGGCCACAGTAAATACAACTTAGCTGCCTGTATGATGTGAGTTTTAGAAGTTTTGAAATAAATAAGTGGTATGTTGGAAGACTGGCAAGCTGTTTGGCTGCATGGTTCTCACTATGTTTTTATTCCTCTCACTGCATGCACTAAGCTTTGTGTAACTCTCAATGTTTGGGGTTTTGTCTATAGATCTCTTTCTTAATACTTCCTCCTTTTAGAATTCATTGTTGGATGAGATTTAGTTCTTTCTTACAGGTCACCAAAGCATTTAAATACACACTGATTTTTTAGGAAAAGCAGTACCTGAAGAAAATCTTTTCCTTTGTCAGGAAAGTTGCTCAGTGTTTGGTAGGACTGAGCCTTTCCACTGTTTGAGAAGGCAATGAGTAAAAAACGCTGTGATTCAACATGAGAAGGAAAAAGGAAAGAAGAGACAGTACTTAGTCATAGCTACAGCTGAAGTTTGGTTCCTTTATACTCTACTCAATACATGGGCACTGTAGAAGCCAGGTTCTCTTGTTGGAAGTTTGAACCCGAAAACTGAGCCCTGATACTCTGCCCTGAGCAGTTAAAGAAGCAGAGCACAGAGCTCACAGACTTCTGTTACTCTTGTCTGTTCCTAGGTGTGAAATAAAACCCACTTAGATGTTTCTTTGACTGGGCACAATTTGCAGTCCTAGCTGGGATGTCCCTGCAGACTGTGCTCCTGCAAGACCTGCCGGCCAAGCCAATTTTCCTTTGCTGGAGGGTTCCCGCACGGGTTGAAGTAAGCCTACTTTATCCTTTGCTATCTTCTTGCTGAAAGAATCAATCCCTAGCCAGCAAAGAATTGCATTCAGAATACATGACGGACTCTCAATGAAAATATACATGATTTTACTGTGTCAGGGCTAGATTATTACTAACTAATGTTAGCATACTCACCAGTGATTGTTACTTACTGATATTTCTAAACATGATATGTTTTTTCATATTTATCTAGCTTTTTTTCTGAAAAGCTTGTTTTTATGCATTTTTATTTGTAAAAGTTTCTCTCATCTTTGATTCAGTGCCTATGCATGCTTGTGTGTGTGCATGCACGTGTGACAGGCTTATTTTTTGCATGGTTTTTTTTTTGTTAATTAGTCAGAAATGTTAGATAGGTTGTCTAATTGGGTGTCATTTACTTCTCAAAACCAGACCATTCCTTTGAATGATAATTGTAGTCTGCAGGTGTCTAATTATGGAAAAATGTATTGTTTTCCATGTCAGCATCTGCATTCATGGCAATATCTGCAAATAGTCATGCTCGTGGTTTAGATTGCTTTCTAAGAATCACATGTTTTGATTATAAGTAAGTTTCTAAATTCTTGCTATCTATTATCTTTGCCCTGTCTTATTGTTTATTAAAATAACAATGCTGCTGTTTTATTAATGTATGTAGAAATCAGTGTCAATCCCTTTTACATTTACATCTTCCTCAACGACCTGGATGAGGGGACAGAGCGTACCCTCAGCAAGTTGGCTGATGACACCAAACTGGGAGGAGTGTCTGATTCCCCAGAAGGCTGTGCTGCCATTCAGCGGGATCTCAACCGGCAGAGAGGAACCTCATGAGGTTCAACAAGGACAAGTGCAGATTCCTGCACCTGAGGAGGAACAACCCCATTCACCAGGACAGACTGGGGATTGACCTGCTGGAGAGCAGCCCTGCAGAGAGACCTGGAGTCCTGGTTGCTAATAAACAGAACGTGAGCCAGCAATGTGCCCTCGTGGCCAAGAAGGCCAATGGCATCCTGGGATGCATCAAGAAGAGTGTGGCCAGCAGGTCGAGGGAGGTTCTCCTCCCTCTCTACTCTGCCCTGGTGAGGCCTCATCTGGAGTCCTGTGTCCAGTTCTGGGCTCCCCAGCTCAAGAGGGACAGAAAACTACTGGAGAGAGTCCAGTGCTGGGCCACCAAGATGATCAGGAGACTGGAGAACCTTCCTTATAAAGAAAGGCTGTGGGAACTGGGGCTGTTTAGAGAAGAGGAGACTGAGGGGGGAATCTCATGAATATTTACAAATACCTAAATGGTGGATGTCAGGATGTTGGGGCATCCCTTTTTTCTATTGTAACTAGTGACAGGACAAGGGATAATGGAAAGAAGCTGGCACACAAAGAGTTCCATTTAAACATAGGGAAAAACTATTTCACTTTTCAGGTGAAGGGAGCCCTAGCACAGGCTGCCCAGGCGGGTTGTGGAATCTCCTTCCTTGGAGATCTTCAAGACCCACCTGGACATGTTCCTATGTGACCTGATGTAGGTACACCTGCTTTGGCAGAAGGGTTGGCCTAGATGATCTCTAAAGGTCCCTTCAAATCCCTACCATTCCATGATTCTATAATTAAAGCATCCTGATATTTCCAGTGTATCTTCTTCCTCCTATATTAGTACACATTGATACTGAATTTGACAATTTTTTTTAATTGCTATACCCTAACCAGAAACCTGTGTGATGATGTCAGATTTATTTCTGTGAAACAGAGTATTCACATTTTATGTTAGACATCTGAGGCAGTCTCTTAATCAACTCAGTTAACAGAGAATCTTTGTAAAGCCATACTTCTGTTCAGATGAATACGCACTGACACTTTGCTATTGAGTTAGCTCAATTAATTGAATCTCTCCCCTGTTCAGACTCCATGATTTCTAGAACTCATCTTTAACTAGACTATGGTCAGGATCAAAGATCTACTGAAGAGCTTGTGAAGGCTAATTCTGCTGATTTTTCAGTTCATTCTGGAAAGACGTAAACACAGAATCACACAGAATCACACAGAATCACAGAATCTTGGAAGGGACCTCGAAAGATCATCTAGTCCAACCCCCCTGCCAGAGCAGGACTACCTAGAGTAGGTCACACAGGAACTCATCCAGGTGGGTTTTGAATGTCCCCAGAGAAGGAGACTTCACAACCCATCTGGGCAGCCTGTTCCAGTGCTCCATCACAATGAAGAAATTATTCCTTGTATTCCTCTTATGTCTCATCTTATATCCATTGCCCCTTGTCCTGTCATTGGCCATCACTGACAACAGCCTGGAATCAAGATTTCTGAGCATTTTTTTTTTTAGCATGTCCAATTCTGACTCTAAGTACAAGCTAAAACTTCCTATAGTAATGTTATATAGAAAAACACTGGGGTGAAATTTTCATACTTCATTTGATGTAATAGAACTATTATCTCAGGAACACTTTTAGAACTCTTAACTCATGGATATGTCCCACCTTTCATTTGTACTTTTAGATGGATGACCACAGGGAACAAATTAGATAAAAGTGAAGTTCTGATTTGGAAAAATCAAACTGAAATTGAGATCCATAGACTGACTGTGAGGAATGTAAGATATTTGCCCTTGATGGGAATATACATGTTACAGCAGGTGCACTGCTCCCAGATACAGAAACAAAAAGTAAAATGAGTAAGCCCAGAGTCAGTGTATCTCACTTATTCCAGAAGAGCTAAAACTTTGTTTTTCTATAAAGTAAATTAGATATTGTAGACTTCAAATTGGCTAATTCTATAGCCAAGAAAAACAGAGATCTATCCATTATTGCTGGGGCCACCTACTTGATTTCTCCTTTGAATAAAGAATAAGAAAAAGAAAACGCAGCCTCATAGAAGTAACTCTAAATTTTATTCTGGTTTCAGGGTCTTCGTGGTGTAACCAAGCTGCAATCAACGAAGGTGGTCTAAAGTCACCCAAGCTTCATCTGTAAGTATCATGTGATACAGAGATGTCTTGCTGCAAGGAAGAATGGGTAACACTAAGTAAAACTAATGGTTTGCTTAGTCAGTGATTACCTTTTCTTTGAGCTCTATTTTTGTAGCGTGATTAAATGTTATTGAGTCAGATGTATGGAGGAGAAAAAGATGTACATTCCACACCAGTAGGCAACTGAAATGCAGTTGTGATCAATCTAAATAGATCATGTCTGCTAATATTCCAGGTGAAATATTTTTCCTTCACCTTCAACTGATCTTACAGGGATATTATTGCAAAACAAAATTATTGTTCCCGGTAATCAATCAATAGGATTCCCCTTAATTAAAGCATAATTTCCACTCTAGACCACATTAAGCCCATGAAGAAGCCCATGAAGAAGGAATACTCTCGATTTCTCTTTTTTTGCATCTCAACTCAAGCTCTAACCAGTCTGTGACCTTGAATGACACAGTGTTGATTTCTGTAGTGATGACCTAAACCTCCCATCCCATTCGTTATTTTAGAGAACATGAAAGATAAAGTAAAAAGAAAGGGCAGAAAAAAAATAGAAATAACAAAATAGCAACCAAATTTGGAAATATTTTGGAAATATTTTGGAAATTTTGCAAAAACATTCAACTAAAAATCCCATGGCCACTAAATCTTACAAAAAATTGTATATTTTGGAAAATTTCTCATGCAAAACGAAACTTAAAATGATTAACAATTTATTTTAATTAGCCTTAAATCAGCCATGTCAGAATTACCTTGATGACATTTAAATTGCTGTAACCAAGTGCTGCAGTTAATACTCCCCTGAGATGACAAATGGACATTTACACTGTTAGACAGTTCCTTGCCAGCCTACACTTGACTCATATTCAGACTTATTTTTAGACAATTTTTATTTCCCTATCAGAGAATGATTAAATTATGGAACACTTCACTCAGAGGAAAAAAATCTTATTTTTCAGTTGGTGAAAACTGTGGCTTGTTTAAATTCTTGTCTTGTCACTGGAGTCATGAACTCAAGTTTGAAGTTCGTTAAAATACTGCTGTGTTTGACAGTAGATATCTGAGCTGAGCTTAAAAGACAGAAGGGGAAAAGTACCAACCAGCACAGCAGCTACAGAAATAAGAACAAAATCTGTTTTATCATTTGCAGTATGTACGGTTTCCTGTCTAACTCATAACTTACATGATTCTAACACTGACAAGGGCTGGATATATTACATACATAATCCATTCTTGGAAATCAGATTGTTGGAATTACAGCTGTCTGGCTGAAGGAACACCATAGCTTTTGCCACAGGATGGAGAGCACAGTCATGTGGTATCTGTGGCCCAGGAGCAGGGAGCTAATCACTAAATTAGCATCACAGATAATTTAAGAATGGATGTATTTGCAATATACTATTTTTAAAACCTTAGATGGTAGATAAAGGCTGAGTTTTGTTTTTACTTAGTTTATTTGTTTGTTTACATCTTATTTACTTACAAAAGATTATTCCCTCTGAACATTGTTTTCCGTTTGTTTGCTTTTCTTGCTATTTATATTTTGTAAAAGAATTTATTCCTCACTGAGGGGACCTTTTTCTATTTTGCATCTACAATATGAAATCACTAAACACATAGAGAATATTGTTACTTGGAAACACAATTGCTTTAAGAATTATTTGTTTTTATTTCAATTCATTATGATTATTTTAATTAAACATGAATACATTTTCTTTCATTTAAATTTAAATTCTTCAGTACAAAGTGGCTCCTTGTTCATTTTATCTTTTTATTTCACATCTTCCACCTTCTTTACTCTTTTGTTATGTTAGCTTGCATTAAAATGAATCCTCTTTATTTCCCTACCAGCACCAGTTGTAATTTCTTCTCCTGTCAGTAGGAATGAAGTAGTGAGTGAGAACTGCAGGAATGCTGTCAGCTGTTTATTCTACAGCCAGTGCTATCTTAGAAGGCAGCTTCCTGAAGAAGCCATGCTTACAGTAGCAAGGGAAACCAGTGGTGACTCATGGCTCAGCACCCCACTTATCATACCTGCTGAAAGCCAGACCATCCATCCCCCACTGCTGGCCAGTGGGTTAAACTGCCCCTTTGCCTCGCAGAGGTTTTGCCTGGAGCCAAAATGAGCTGCCTTCTGTTAATGGTGTGAAATAGCTGACTGTCCTGGCTTGCTGATGCTTCCAGAGATTGTGGGCTGGCAAAGGTCCACTATAATCACATTTTTGTTTAATAATTTTATCAAATCCAAGGGCTGTGCGCGGCAGTTCCAGGTAGAACAGGAAGTGTGGGAAGTGATGGTGCCAGCTCTGCTGCTGTGTCCATGTCGTGGGACTCTCCCAGACTCACCACCCTGGCTGAGGGACCTAGGCAGAAACATGAGATGTCTGGAGGGAGGATGTTCAGATCAGGAACCAGACTCTGCAGCAGGAGTCTGGAAGGAAGGGACCTTTTCCTATTTGAAACATTTCTTTCCTGCTCCCTAAGTCTCATAGCTTACCTGTAACTCCCCTATGTTATCAGAGAAAACCTGACCCCCAAAATTGCTTTATCCAGCAATTCTTCAGGGATTGCAGTTCTGACCCCAAAGTGCTGTTACTTCCTCAGACCTCTCCTGACTATCCAGTAAATTCTGGAAAACCTGCTAGTCAATGCTTTTTTTACGGAATCAAACTCTTTCCCCACAAACATTCAACAGCATCAGTGGGGAGCTTCCCAGTGGGAACAAAGGCAGGATATGAGAGACAAGAATAGTGGTACCGGTTCCTGTTGGCACAGTGACTCAGCTGTCTGAAACTGTATGTATAATACATACAACTGCATGGTAAAGTAAACGAGTGTACCCGAGAAACTTGAAAGTAGGTGGGATGTGAAGGAATGAAATCTATGATTATATAACTTTCAAAATAAAAAAGGGTACTTTATTTTCATTTATTTGTTTTGTACAGTACAGCAGGTACAAGAGGGAATTTTCTAAAGGAGATACTAGAGATATGTAGCAAAGCAGTATGTAAATGGTACAGTTATGAATAGTGGAGACAGTTATAGGTTATTGATAAAAAAGGAAAGACAACAGAAAAATACAATAATAAAAAAACCTCTGAAGTTTTGAAAGACACATTAAACTTCAGGCCCCTGAGTATATTTCAATTTTTAAATGACAGAAATTATGGGAAGAAATTGGCACTTATTTTACAGTTGACTATCTTTCTGGCAGGTTCCAGTGCTGTAGATCTTTAGGACTGTACTTTTCTCACTTTCCCTTTTCTATAGTTATACAGCTGCTCTTCAGGACACGATTTTGCATGTGTAACTTATGTGATTTGTTTTGATTTTTTATTTCATGTAGCACATATCTGCCTTTTGGCAAGCTAGCAGAAGGAATTTTAATGTAAGATAAAAATTTTAATATTGTTTGAAAAGAGGAAGCAACACAAACAGTATTATACACATAAATTTATTCGAGCCTGCAATTTTTCCTGTATGGTTTCATGCATATAAATGGAATACCCAGGGTCTGGTCATGTGTTAACATCTCACATTTCCTTCCCTGCCACAAATGTTGCTCATTATAATAGTATGAACTGAAATATGTATTTTTATTGCTGTTTGAAATGAATAAGAAAGCAAGAACATACAAATATGGATTTGTTTTCCAATATTCTCTGTTTTATAGTCTGATAAATGTTTTAGTTGACACAGCACTGTATAAATGTAACCCTGTACAGTATATTTACACAAATAATTAACTTGTGACATTTAATAAGATAACAATTTAAACAGATAAGGATAACTTTAGTACTAAAACTATTAGGAACAGTCACATAATTAAAAATAAAATTCTGAACCATTATCAGATGTAGGAAAACCACAGAAGAATCCATTAAAAAACTTTTCAAACTGCAATAAGTTAGATATAATAGACCTTTTTTGTCAAACACAAAAATAAATATTATTGATCTTATGAATAAATACATTTTCTTAAATGATTTAGAAAGCTCTGTTTATTCATATACAGACAGTGTTTAGAATATGTAGTAGCCAGTATGTCTGCAGATATATTTATGTTGGACTGTTTAGATTGGCTTCACCTCTGTAATAATTTATAACAGTTTCAATGTAAACCTGCCATTGAGCAGGTCATAAAGGTCCTGCATTTTAACCATCATAATTTCAGATAAACCCACAAAACTATTTCTTGCAGGAAAGCTCTAGTTAATCCTTGAATATCTTTAGGATGGAATTTGTTTTTTTATTTAGGCAAATTTAAAGAGCAATAAAGGCTGCATTTTAACTGTGTTTGATATTCCAGTACTGGTGATAATTTAAAATATATACATTTTGTTTTGTTTTACAGCAGTAACTCTTCATAGGCACTTATTAATACAAAAATTCTGCCTTTCTATTGATTTCAAGTCTTGCTCAAAAGAGAGAGCTATTATGCCTTTTAAAATGTTTCATTGTACACTTGAAATGCTTATGTAAATACAGTAGTGTTTTTCCACACTAAATGAAGATAGATCAATGTTATTTGTTTTTTACTTGATAAAAGTTTCTTAAAGGCATGGATTTTTGAAAGTGTGAGTATTATTTATTTAATTTCTAAATTGAAGAAATCCCTATTTTCTCAAAACAAGCATTTTTTCTACCAAAATTCTACATATGCTTCATTGAATCACAGAATAGTAGAGACTGGAAGGGATCTTCAGAGATCATCTAGTCCAACTTCCCTGCAGAAGCAGTTTCACATGTTTAATGAAATTATTTTGCATAATAAAAGTTATTTTTTAAAAGCTTCTCTATTTTTTTGGTATATATTTTAGTATTTTCAACAAACAATAAAAAACCAAAAAATACAAATACAGAAATTGATATTTTTTTCTGGGTTTTTTGTTTTTTTTTTTTTCATTTGGGTATTTTTGTTTTCTATCCCAACAACATTTCAAGGGATTTGCCTTACGCCACCTTCAATTTTACATATTCACACATAGGAAGTTCTGGGTGTGAAGATGTTGATCAGCAGTGGAGCATGAGACTCATGGGAGACTGTAAACTATTCTGTCTTTTAGGAGAAATTTGATGAATGACAAGTGGTTTTTTTTAATGTAAATACACAAAGCTCTAGGTGAGCTTATCTTTTTACACAGATTTGTCATTTTGTTCACCACTTGCCCATTTACCACTCTTCCTGATTAAGACAACTTGGGGTTTATTGTGATGGGCTCAGAGAATGCCCGCAAAATGGCATCAAGGAATTAGGTAGCACTTTCCTGTTAAAAGAAGTTAAAAACCTGTGGCATGTTTCCTAATAAAAGACTGCATAGTGCTCTGTCCAGACAATGAGAATACTACTTTTTTTAGCAGTTGTTAGTTCCACATCAACCACATTTCTTCTAGTCCCTGTGTGATGTCATCCGTTTCACCTCTGATGTCCAAAGTGTCAGTAGAAAGATGGTCAATTTGCTACAGTGGGGAATGTGGGGTATTATGCATCTAGGGGAAAATGTAAACTCATTTCTCCAAGCTGAGGTAAGTTTTATATGTACTCCACTGTTCAGGGTCACAACTAGAGCATTATTTGGATACTTTGTCAGTTGAACTTTCAAGTGCTTCTAGATATTGAACAGTACATTGAACAGTAGCTCCAGTACTGTAATCTCTTTTCAACATATTCTCCTAAATTTAAAATGAAATTGGACTGTTGTGAAAAACTGATTGTGTAGACTCTGTAATACTGGTAACAGTACTTCACTTACTACCATAGGGGTGAACTCTTGGGATTTTCACTAGGTTACTTGATATATCACGGATGGAAATGTCGTATTTCTATCCAGGTCAGAAACTTGGCAGGGAGAAGGTCAGTTTCTATCTGTCCCCATATATGTGACTGAACAAATGTTCTTCATTTAGAAGACTTGAATATTGCTTTGTGCTGAAACATGTAGTAAGTTATGTTTTTAAAATACCTTGAATAGTTCATCTTGTCCCCAGATCCTGACTCATTCTGCAAGTTAGCATGATCAGGAGTTGTTTAGTTACTACTGAGTGTTCAGATTTTCCTGAGTAGCACAGTCTTCCCTCTGGTTCTGGCTCAGCTTCTGTAGTTGCAAGCTTTCCAGGTATGCAAAATAATTGCCGTTTCTCTCCCATTCCCTCCACCTCTGATCACTGAAGGCTGCCAGTTTTGTGCTTATAGTAGGGTTTGCCAGACAACTTCTGAAGAACTGCTGGAATTAGTGGTGATCCAGACTGCAGCTTGATGGTAAGGATGGAGATGTATGACTCATTAATGAGGATTTTCCCTTCTTCACAAACATTTGAGTGATTTCAAAAAGCTACCATAGGAAGAATTTCCATTTTTTCTTTTTCTTCTTTTCCCTGGTGCCACATTTTTATTAGCTTTGCTTATAGAAATATAGCAAAACAGAAAAGGCCACACTGGTTTTGCTCTATAAATATTTAAGTAAGTACACTGTGTGAACACAGGGCAGGTATAAACCAGACTCAAGTGATCTCCAGGTTGGTGATGATCTGTCTAAACTAACAGAAGTATTCACTGAATGTGATACATGGTGCCTCTGAATTTATATGTAGTCACTGCATGATGAGACTTTGATTACTCTATTTCCTAGTTACACTCTGAAACAAGTTCACACTTGGCACAACAGACATGCTTGGCAGGAATGGTGTTACATCCACAGTTGATGAGACAATGACTGATACCTTTTTTAATTGTCTCACATCATTAGCAAGGAAGCTGAATCATACACACTCACTTCACCCACATACACACAGACAAGCAGATTAACTCAGCCTGTAATGCTTCACTATCTTTCCCCACACTACCTGCTGCTGGCCCCTTAAAGAGCTATTAAATCAGATTTTCTGATATGGATTTTTTTCTTCTCATTCTCTTGAGCTTTTTGCCAGTCTGCCTCTCTCTGACTGTTGAATTTCTTTGGCATGTAGCATTATGCTTCCTTTGCCGAGATCGTATCAAATTCTCCTCTGTGTAAATTGGCATGGCTATGCAGCACTCAGAGGCTCTTTGCCAGTTTACACTGAGAGTCTATCCCTAAACAATTATACACAGCAGTACCAAAAAACCACTTAAATCAACAGAAAATGTAGGAGAACTTTTGGGCCCAAATCCCACTGCCTTCAGTTTCTTAAATTGGAGAAACTACCAGGAAACAAGGACATGGAAAGGGAGTTGGGAGAGAACTTGGGGCACAGTCAGTCTCTTCTCTCAGCAATCAGCAGAAGAAATAACACAAATCCCTTGCTGTCAGTTCCACCAGCAGGAAGTAAACAGAATGAGTAAATCAGTTAGTGCTTAGAAGAAAAGTTTTCTCTCAGAGTTTGTCTCTATTTCTGACTTTGTTGTAAATCACATAACCCTGTAGATACTTTGCTTGACAGGAAGACAAACATAGAGACGTTTTATCATAATTCTGTTAAAACTATAAAAATAATGTGTCAGCATCTACATTAATGTGCAGCTAGCACAATATTCCTGAAAATGATGAATCGGATTAGAACAAGTCATGAAACAGACAGGTTTGCAAATCCATTAAACAGAGAGTATAATGTCTGGCATTTTGTCTGAATGCTCTGGGTTTGCTGGTTTCAAAGCTGAAGCACATGATATTGAAATATTGTGTGACAGCTTTTTTCTTCCCATCACAAATCAAGCTCTGCTCATCTCATTCACGCACATTGTTCCATTAACTTCAGCAGCTATATTACTATGGCTATTGTGAGAAAGCTTTGGCTTCAACTCTAACAGAGTCTTCAACAAAACTAGACTTTTTGTAGTCATGGAACAGGAAATGGTTCTGTGCAAATATTTACCAGTGCTAGACACCATGAATTTCACATTTACAATCACACTAATGTCTGCCTAAGTTAGAATGAATCATGTCTTTTCCTAACAGAATGATTTATCCTATAAATATTTGTTATAAAAGCAAGACACACTATGCAAGACAGCAAGGAAATAATTTCACCTCTTCAATTAGAAGAAGTACTCTAATTGACTTTTGACCTTGATAGTCCTATAGGGGCTGACAGAAACTCTCTTACCCACTTTACACTGTATCTGTTGTGTAATGTTTAAATAAGACTGCAATTCAGAGAAATGCTTCCCCTTGTTAAAGTGTCAATAAAGTTCTTATTGTTTAAGGAAACTCTTGGTAGAATGTCTTGTGCTTCAGCTGTGAATATTTCTTATTTCAAAATAAAGATCCTGGATCTGGTTTAATTTTTCTTCTTTGCTTTAATATTTTGCACAAATCCAAGCTGTACATGACTGACTATTGTGTGTGCAGACTGCAGACCAAATCATCATAGCACAGCCAGGTTCTCCTGAAGGATGTGGCCTGACCTTGAGCTTACCCTATCTCTACTTTTTGCTGTTGCTGATGGATTCTTTCTTTAATGATTCCTAGTTATTCATTCCTAGTTTTGTGACTGTCCTGGGACAATGTACAAAGAAACCAGAATATATGCTTTCAGTCTGGCTTCATCTTTATTCAGGTTTATTTTCTAATGAGGAAAAATCAAACATGCAAGACAAAGATAGAAGTGACAAAACAATTGTAATCTATGTGGCACTATAGACAGCAAACTGAGAACTGATCACTTACCTACCTCTGTAGAGAAAATTTTAATTGATAGTCAGTCTCACAGTGGCCCAGAGAACATTTTTTCCTACCGGTTTATGCTGTTCAGGTAGTCTGAATGTGAAGAAAACACACTTGTGTTTGTGACATTTCACAAACTGGTAAGCCACTACCAGAAACTATGTATCTTGTTTTCAGACCCAGAGTGCCATGTTTCTTCTCTGCATATATCCTCCCTGTCAAAAATAGTTGAAAGATTGAAAAATGATAGTTACAGCTGTTTCAAGTGTTATTTTTCAATTTCAGTTTTCAATTTTGATATTATTCTTTCTAGAAATTAAACCGTGCAGTTGTACACTCTGCTGTCATTGCCTCAGTTACGGAGACAAAGGCACCATATGGTTAGTTTTAGGTGCCGTGTAATCCCACTACCTGCCAGAATAAGAAATGGGAAGAATGCCAAACCATGGAGTTTACTGAGCTCTGTGGCAGCCAGGCTGAGCTAATGGAGCTGAGCCTTTCCTGTGAGCATTCTTTGGGAATGGGAAATGTCCTTCTGCCAATGCGTGGAGTCGGAGAGGTATATGGAACTCCTTATATATGAAAAATGAGGAAGAAAAATGGCTTAATGGATTAAAATCTGGAGTGGAGAGAAAAGTAACAGCATGTACATGAAATGGGTTGTAAAAGTAGGTGAAGAAAGAAAAACATCGTGTGAGAATCTGTTACATGAAACTGGATACACCACTGAAATCAAGTGAAGAAGGGAACTTGAGCAAAACCATGAAGTTACCACACAGGAAAGCAGCCATTTTAGGAAATAACTATGTTACTGTCAGGTCAAATACATTATCCCTATGTAAAACAGTGGACTTAGTACCTATTTCCTATTTTTATTACCTATTTTTTTAATTATCTACTTTTTCCCCTTCATCAAGGGGAAATCCCGTTTGACAAACCTGATAGCCTTCTATGAGAGCGTAACTGACTGGCTAGATGAGGGGAGAGCAGCGGATGTCATCTAACTTGACTTCAGCAAGGCTTTTGACACTGTCTCCCATAACATCCTCATCAGAAAGCTCAGTCAGTGTGGCTTGGATGAATGGATGGTGAGGTGGATCGAGAGCTGGCTGAGTGACAAAGCCCAGAGGGTGACGATCAACGGCACAGAATTGAGTTGGAGGCCTGTGGCCAGGGGAGTTCCACAGGGATCAGTTCTAGGGCCAGTCTTGTTCAGCATCTTCATCAACAACCTGGATGAGGGGACAGAGTGTCCCCTCAGCAAGCTCGCTAATGACACCAAACTGGGAGGACTGGCTGATTCCTCAGAAGACTGTGCTGCCATTCAGTGGGATCTTGACTGGCTTGAGACTTGAGCAGAGAGTGAGTGTTGGACTGGAGAGCAGCTCTGCAGAGAGATACCTGGGAGTCCTAGATGACAATAAACTAACCATGAGCCAGCAATGTGCCCTTGTGGCCAAGAAGGTCAATGGCATCCTGGGATGCATCAAGAAGAGTGTGGCCAGCAAGTCGAGGGAGGTTCTGCTCCCCTTCTCCTCTGCCCTGGTGAGGCCTCATCTGGAGTCCTGTGTCCAGTTCTGGGATCCCCAGCTCAAGAGGGACAGAAAACTACTGGAGAGAGTCCAGCACAGGGCCACCAAGATGATCAGAGGACTGGAACATCTTTCTTATGAGCAAAGGCTACAAGAACTGGGGCTGTTTAGTCTAGAGAAGAGGACACTGAGGGGGGATCTCAGGAATATTTACAAATATCTAAATAGTGGATGTCAGGAGGTTGGGGCATCCCTTTTTTCTGTTGTATCTAGTGATAGAACAAGGGATAATGGAAAGAAGCTGGAACACAAAAAGTTCCATTTAAATATATGAAAAAACTATTTCACTGTTCATGTGAGGGAGCCCTGGCACAGGCTGCCCAGGGAGGGTATGGAGTCTTCTTCCTTGGAGGTCTTCAAGACCCGCCTAGACATGGTCCTATGTGATCTGATCTAGGTGGACCTACTTTGGCAGGGAGATTCTAGTAGATGATCTCTAAAGGTGCCTTCTAACCCCTACTGTTCAATAATTTTATGATTCTATGATTTCCTTCATTTGCAAAATAATCTTACAACTTTTTCTGTGGGAGAGTTGGACTTTCTAAAATAGCCAATTTTAATGTCTATGCATAAGATTGTTTGTTCCCTCATATCAGTTCACATTTGCATATTTGTTTCTGTAATTTTTTAAAAAAATTCAGTCCAGGGTGAATTTTAGAAGGAAAATCTTTTTAAAAAACATTTTTAGGTCTGTACTTTGCTTGTTTTATATTTATGACTAGATCTACGGATGCACATCTATGGAATCTGTTCTGGTGTTATGAACAAGAAATTTAGGAAATTGAATTGCAACTACATTGAAATAAAAAATATATGGAACATTAATTTGAGTATTATACACTCAGGACTCTGAGGTGCATGCAGTGAACTTAATGTGCCACTAATTGTAAAGATTTTCCTGAACTAATATAATAAAAATACCATGCATGAAGTGTATGAATGCAGGTATATCTTGCAGGGAAAATCACCCCCGAGCTGTTAGCTTTCTACAGCTAGAATTTTTCTGAAGCCCACAGGATGGTTCTGCATGCACCAACTAATCAACAGTGCTGTCACCTTGATCAATATTGACATGGGTGCTGAAAAAAGTAATAAAAGAGACAGGAATATCTAGAAGAAGATTATTGAAAAACTAATATTATTATTTTTCATGAAATTCTATTAATCCCAGAACTTTTCTATATCTATGGGGATAGATGTTAAAGCAGGCATACAGTTGATTGTTAATTCTTCCACTACTGTTGCAAATGTATAAGCTATTACAAAGTACAGTCAAAAGATTTTGGAGGCCCTCAGGGCAAAAACCTACAGCAACAAGTATCAAGTCTGTGCTTTTTAATCATGAAAATAAAATATAGTAAATCTCCCTTCCTGCTGTGTTTCTTCCCTGCAGGATGGAGTGTGATGAAGGAGTCCTTTGGAACACAGGTTCGTTTATGTATGTCTGGTCTGCCTGAGTCAAACAAGTGAGAGAAACACTTACAGCAAAGTAAGATCTCCAGGTACTTATGTTTGTGGAAATTTTCTGTTCTAATTCGTTAAAATCAGTACTAAGCAACTGTGTCTGCTGCAAATGAGAAAGCTATGGACAACCAGTGAACAGTTCCTGATCCACTATCCAAAGGCAAAACCCCTGTTCTCTAGTTGGTAAGTCCAGAATTGATACAAATTTCTGATTGTAATATGCCACGTTAAAAAAAAAAAAAACTTAACCTGTTCTCGTTTTAACCAAGTTAAAAAATACACGGTCAGATTTTGTCTACTCACTTAAAAAAATCCCTTTCATTTTATCTGTTCATGACAAATGTAATGTAGGCTTCTAAACAAGACTATTGATAGTCTGACATTATAATTAGCATGTCATATTCATTTCATAACAAATACTTTGTTTTTATTATTTTTTTTTCCTGAACAAAACAGGAAACATTCCTGGACTTTATTTTTTGTCTGGCACAAACACTATGGAAGAAATGCTCTGGTTTTCAAATTTTTCTCACTGTTACTTTAAGCGATGAAAGTAAATGCATGTCCAAAACACTTTACTGCTTGTAAAGTCCTTCTGTATTTTAATGTGCCTCAGTATGACAAAATAAGAGGATAGCTTTAAGTTTAGTAAGTCTCTTTTTCCTGTGTACTTTATTTTTCAGTCATTTCAAAGTGACTCTGCAGCACTCTATATGTTGTAAAAAAAAACCAGCCCTCTAGAAATGCTAGTCATGTCTAAAGTGAGAATAATTGGCCCTGACAGAGAGGAAAGTAGTAATTGGAATGAGACTTGTTTAAATAACAGTTTAAATTTTCTTTCCTTACTTTTCCGATTATATGCCCTATAAAGCAGGATTTCTTTGCCTTGGGTGTTTCACAGAGTCGTTTCTGTATGCAGCATGCCTGGTAGTATAACTCAAGTAATAAGCCCAGCTACAATTTGGATTAGACTTTGAGTTTAGTTCCCTTACATACAAATAAGCCATTCAATTGGTATTAACACTGTATCATCAAAATATTCAGTAGGCTGAAGCAGGACAGGCTAATTGCGTCCTCTAATTCTTCTAAGTTATCATCACTCCTTCATTCTGAACAGTTAAACGGAAATTCAGATGCAACACTAGAGGAGGAAAAACATGCTTAAAAACTTGAGGTATGAATACACTTCATGTTCTCCTAAACACTCTCCGCACTGTTAGTATCCAAGGAAGAGTAAAGTTTCTACATTTTTCAGCCCTTCCTCTATGTGATTTGTGTTGTTCTTAAATATAGCTTTGCTCAGAGCTGTGCAGAACAGGTGTTTTAAAAAGCTTTGGAGTGTGTCAAGATTTAGTACTGTGTCATGACTGAAATTATTTTCCTATTGAGCACATCTGTCTCCAACAGTAGATGCAGCCCCTAAATAGTAATATCTAAATAGTAGTGGGAGTCTGTGTGGTCACATCTGCCCTCCTTCAAAATATTTATGGCAAGTATAAATCAAGCCAGGGATTGATTTGAGAATCTGGAAGGATCAAGTGACATCTGAAGTGGAACAAATAAAATCTAAATGTCTCCTGATTTGTAGAATAATATGTGAAAAATATCAATATGAGTTTGGTAATTTCTTAATGCAGCTTTAACAGACACAGAAAGAACATATCAAACTTGCTGTTCTCAAGTTTTTCTCCTGAATCTTTAGTTAAAATCTTCAAAGTGACCTAGATGATCTCAGTTTGGTGTTTGTTTTTATGATTTTGTGTTTTCTTGCTTTGGTTTGTTGTTGTTTATTTGGGTTTTTAAAAGACAACAAATCCATAACTGAAATTTGTCCCCTTTAATGCATGTGACAAACTTAATAAGCTGATATTGACTTCAATAACTAAGAACTGAATTCCTCTAAAGGACTGTCTTGCTCACTCTTTAAACCGTATCTGAAAGTTGTGATTGAGAATAATTTCAATTCTTGATGGTCTCCAAGCTGTAAAACAGAGACATGTATTTATAATTGTTCAAGATTTCTTAGGGCTATTTTCTGATAGTATCTGTTTGATTAAAAGAATCTGAACAGATTACCTGCTCGACAGACTTATCTACTTGAAAAGTAAAACCAGCCGGGAATTTCATAGTACAGAGTCAACAGGATGAGATCAGGCTCTTTGGTTCATCAACGTGCATCTTTTGCTCTGCCTTTTGCGATACAGATGATGTATGCATCAACTAATGATTCTTTTTACACCTGATTTTCCTTAATCTTTCTAAAGATATTCATTATTTTTTGTGATACTGAGTTTCCTAGAAACTATTTACATGTGGAAAATGCTAACATTTGTTCAAGTAAAAGTTAATGCGAAGGAGAACACGTTTCTGACCCCAGTATCAAAGTGAAAATACAGTTTCCTTTTAATTTCCATTTATAATCAGGTGCATTGACAAAATACCTTACAAGAGGTTTTGTTCAGTTGCTCATATCTTTTTCTCTCTGATGAATCAGGCCCCTTCTGGTGAGGTCACACATGACACCAATGGCTTTTTAATCTTGGGAAGCTGCACTACCTGTGCTCCAGGCCCTCATGCAGAGGTGGAGCAGATAAGGAAAGCCACCCTGGAGAGTGGGACAAATGCAAGAAGCACTCTGACTATAATTACTGTAAGCATTGGCTTCTCAAGAGCATATTAGACTCTGTTACTATTTTTGCAAGAAACAGCTCTAGAGCTGGCAGTTGTCTGTAATTCTCATCAGAGGTTTAAGTAAGTTTGGAAACCGAAGAGCCTTCATGCACAAGAACAAAACTGGAGATGCATCAAGCTGGTTCCAGACTGGGTTAAATATGCCTGGCCTTTCTGTATTGCAGATCAAGAGTTCAAGTATAAAATGACACTATGTTTTAAACGGGTAGTTTCAGTATAAGCAGCAGCTGCAAGTGCAAAAAGCAGTGATGTTGCCATCACACCCCTAACAGTCAAAACTGTTTGGAAATTTCATTTGTTTTTCATTAGTTACCGCAACAGTTTGAATAAAATCCTGTTCAATCTCAGCAAAGAGTACTTTCGAAATGTTAGTCTGTTATTCTTTAAACAAAGTTCAACAGCTATTAACGGAGTACTTGTTTATGATCTTCTATAAATATTATGTTTCTGTACTTCTTTGAAATTGTGGACTTTTTAATTTCATTTTTATTTTAGTAAAAACTGTAAAATTATGACTCACCAGCTGCAGAGTGCCAAGACAGGATATTTCCCAATATATGGGGCAAACAACATTTTTATGTATTTTTGTTACCAATCATATAAAACCCAGCTTATTTTTATAAATGGCTCCATAGGCCTGCATCATAAAAGTTGCATATAATTTTATCCCAGTTTTCAGGGATTTGGGTGCCCATTACCTAGGAAATGTAAACTCTCATATTCCTGAGCAAAGTCGACATTTTAGTGATCAGTGAAACCACTCATTTTCATGCAGAAGTGGCCACCTTCTACTCAGCCAAGATCTCACAACCCAGTCAGAAAGTTGAACTGGACAAAAAATGGAAAACACACTGTGTTGAGGTTTCAATACAACAGCTTCAAAGGAAGTTGCAAACTTAGCAAGGGGCAAGTGGCGATTTTTTTTTTTCTTATTTCTTCAGTGCATACTCTTGTGAAATAGCCACTCAGCTATCACCATTTGTGTAAGTCATCCAGAAAAAAATAATGTCTTAAATTAATGAAAGGAACAAGCCTCATTAAATCTTTCTCTAATGATGACTTACCTCTGAAGCACTGAATATGCCTGACCAGAAAGAGTTCTATTGAGCCATTTGTATCATTGACCTGGGGACGCTAATGGCTAGTTTAATCCTCACATGTATATTTTATAATAGCTTAACCTTGTCCCATA
Source organism: Urocolius indicus (assembly GCA_013401255.1). Taxonomy (NCBI): domain Eukaryota; kingdom Metazoa; phylum Chordata; class Aves; order Coliiformes; family Coliidae; genus Urocolius; species Urocolius indicus. Next base: position 179,794 of record WBNH01011365.1, on the reverse strand, counting down.
TGGCTACTGATGTTATAAGCAGTAGATATGGATTTAAATCCAATTTGAACAAGTTGTGGCACTGCTTTCATCTGTGTCTAAACTTTTCAGTGGCTTCCCTCAAAATTCTGATAAAATGAGATGTAGTTTTACAGTTTAAGACACACTAATGAATTTTTGTTTCACTTCACAACTTTTGTTTTACCACTATTTGAACTATTTTATTTCTAACCTAAGGTTAGATCCATGCCTCTTAATTGACATGCCTTTTATATGGACATGTGTGATATTTTCTAAAAGAATAAGCAATCAGTTTACTATTTGAAGTTGAGTTTATGCGTTTTGTTGCAATTTGTCTTCGAGTGCTGTCAAGGCACAGTATGAAAAACTGAAACCTAATTTGAGTAGAAGGCAAATGAAACCACTAGGAATTTTTTTCCTTAAATGCTAAGAGCTTGAGAAATAAACAGGAAAAGCTGTAAGAGTGGTAAACATACTCAGAGGAGTGCAGATTAAGTAACTAAGAAGAAAAACATGAACATGGAATTTATCGTGGGAGAAAGGAAGGAGACTTACTTTCAAGGCTGGTTGGCTTTTTAGTATCTTCTATAAGAAAATACTTCAATGGCTCTGAAGAGTTGGTGTTTAAGGAAAATGAGATTTTCAAATACAGTATCATATGCAACATCACCTCATGTCATAGAACAGGATTACAGCTTTAAGAGGCATTCATCAGAGGCCAATGAGATGCAAAGAGTGATTTGGAAATTTATCTTGGGTATTAGCCAAAGGAAACCTAGCCAGAAGAAGGTAAGATAACTACTGGAGGCTTACCGTTAGAGCAAGCTACTATCTGATCAAAGGGATGGGAAGACTGCAGAAGTGTTAGGAGACTGGACAGGCTTAGTAAGACAAAGGGGAGTGGATTAGACTTGAAGACTGACATTAAGTCACAAAATGGAAGTATGGAAGTAAAGTCTAAGATGACCATTGCTTGTGATACCTGTCCATTGATTGTGCAGTTCATATAGAGCCTAATTACTTCTCCCTGATGCCATCCTCTCAGATACTGCTGTCAGATCTCCCTGGCTGAACATACCAAGCTCCCCATCGTCTCCTCTGAGACCAGATGCTCCAGACCCCAAGCATCATGACTGTCCTTTTCTGAACACATCCTAGGGTTTCAACACGCTTCTTGTATTAGTGAAAGCATAACTGAAAGCAACATTGAGATGCAGCCTAATGAATGGTGACTGAGCAAAAACAATCTCTTCCCTCAACTTACTGACTGTGCCTCTGCTAATACAGAACTATATCCTGCTGTTTTTGCTGCTCCTTGTGTATATCTGCTGCCCTCACATCTTTTTTTAGCAGAGCTGCTCCCCAGCCAGTCAGTTCTTAGTCACCCTCAGTGCAGGGATGTCAGTGCTTCCCAAGTGCAGGATGTTGCACTTGTCTTGGTTGAATATTACAGAGTTCCTTCAGCCTGGACGGGACCCTCAAGACAGTAGCCATGTCCTCAAGCATGTTGCCTGCTCCCCTCTCCATCTGATGGTGTCCACAGCCATGCCAAGGACATGTTTTCCCAAAATTCAGCAGGAGAAGAGGGAAGTTGGAGTGCAGTTTCGAGACTAGAATCAAGTAATTACATTTTAAAGAAAAGAATGTCCTGAAATTATATTTGATGTAAGAAACTTCTAAAACCCCACATTCAATGGGACTGAGTGGTGTACAGATGATGCAGACAGTGTTGTTTCAGGCACAAGTATTACAATAAAAGCAGTTTATTTAATTCTGAAATAAAAAGAATTTTGTGACATTCTTCTCACTTTCAGGATACAGTGTTCATCTAAATTTATTCAGTCTATCACAAACTATCATTTCAAAGAGCAACAAAGTGTTGCTGTATCTAGAAGCCTGTCTTGTGTGATGACGCATTATCATTCTGCAGGCCAGGTATGATGGATTAATGAGCTTTGTGAAATACACAAGTTATAATTCTCCTTTTTTCCTTTTGCACAGATTAGAAAAACAGGATGTGAAAGGAATGAAGTTCAGACACAAATCCAATGCAAAGTGAAAAAAAAAAACTCTGCAGTTCATGAGGTGACCATTCACAGGCTCTCAGTAATTTATGGTTATTCCAAAGTACTCTAAAAGATTAATTCAAGTTACATTAGTTTGCAGTGCTTGACTCTTGCTCTGGGTAATCTAACAGCCAGCTCTGGGATTTATCTTGGTGTGATAACAAATTAAATATGTTTTAAATGTGTCAATAAATATATTTTGTCTTTCCCTACTTTTCTTTTCCTATTAGCATTCTTTTCCTCCTCTACTCTGCCCTCATGAGACCGCATCTAGAATATTGTGTCAGGTTCTGGGCCCCTCAGTTCAAGAAGGACAGGGAGCTGTTGGAGAGAGTTTGGTGCAGGGCCACAAAGATAATGAAGTGGAGCATCTCCCTTCTGATGAAAGTCTGAGGGAGATGGGGCTCTTCAGCTTGGAGGAGACTGATGAGTGACCTCATTTATGATTAGAAATATGTACAGGGCAGGTGTCAGGATGATGGAGCCAGGGTGTTCTCAGTGATAGCCAATGATAGGACAAGAGGCAATGAGTATGAGTTAGAACACAAGAGGTTCCGAAGAAACATAAAAAAATTTCTTCATTGTGAGGGTGAGGCAGCACTGGAACAGCCTGCCCAGATGGATTGTTGAGTCTCCTTTTCTGGGGACATTCAAAACCCATCTGGATGAGTTCCTATTTGACTTACTCTAGGTGGTTCTGCTCTGGCAGGGGGATTGGACTAAGTGATCTTTCAACGTCCCTTTCAGCCTTTAAGATTCTGTGATTCTGTGATTAAGTTGTGGTATTATCTTTTTAATAATGTTCAAGATTACTTCCTGGGCATATAGTGTTGTTGACTGGTTATTCCCCAGTTGCAAGCTTGTAATTTTGTTTCACTTTATATATTACATAATTCTACAGACATTTTACTTTTTAAAACCCAGTGTCAAAACAAGATTTATCCAGTGTGAGCATGTAAAATCTGTTCACAACTTGCTAAATTAGAAATCAGATTTTTATCCAGATTGTTTCAACTCATTAGGCAGAATTTGGGTAATAACAGAAGTCAGGTTAGGTGAAATTCACTATGCACTGGAAAGCAGATGCATTTCTAACCAACACTAAATCACACAGAATACAGAATGGGTTTAGTTTGAATCACATTTATATTAGAGTACTTTCTAAGACCTATGTCCAAATGGGGAACTCTGTGATTCAATGCATTAGTCACAAAACATGGAAAACAAATGTCTTGTGTAATACAATCAGCTAAAAATAACAGTTGTTAGCTTAAATCAGATGTGAAAAAGTAACAACTGATCAAAGAATGATAAATTAAATTAAGGATTAAGATTACAAGTAAATCTTGTAGAAAACATATATAGGAGACTGATTCTTTAAATATTAATATTCAATTTTCAGCTACCATCCCTATGAAGAATGGCTCATGCAGCTGCACTGTTACTGTACAGAACCTGAGATATCTATTAATAAAGTCTTCTGATTCCTGCATTTCTGAAGGACCTTTTCACAATCATGTTGGAGATCCAAGAGCTGCTTAGTGTCCATTTTAAGCATATACTCTACCAGGATTAATAAGTTCTGTCTCACATTTCTTGCTGTGGTCCCAAATTTAGCACATTTTTGAGTGGCTGCTCTCAGCTTAATGGCTACCGAGGCACTAGTTCTGCACATTTGTTGTATGAGAGAGTCTGAACAAGTCTACTAGGTGACAAAGGGCCTGAGGCTTTGTTACAGAACTCACTATCCCTCTGCTTAAATCCCAATGTTTTACTTTTGTGCTTGTTTTTATAAATGACTTTAAAATCCTGGTACAAGTTTCTCTACTAATAAATGCCGAGTAGTCCACATCTGGTAAACCTTCTCTTGTTTTTGTTTTTCTACATAATATTTACTGAATACTTGAGGTATGTATGGTTTAAGAGATTTTTATTGTATATGACATAGTTTAAGCAGTAGTGGTAGTTTTCCCGTAGTTAGAGAATGACTCTCTGTTTGATCAAGAACATCTGTTTGTTCACCAGCTGTGCAACTATGGTCATCCAGAAATCCTGATTCAACTCATCATCTTTCTACTGGCAGCCAAAGGCAGAGAATAAGAAAGAGAAAGGAGAAAATGCAGTTTGCTTGGAGAAGATACTGGGTCTTCTGAAAAGGTTTCTTTTTCTGAGGAAAATCTTATGATCATTCTATCACTTGTCCTGCCTCTTCATGATTGGAGGCTAAGCCTTGTCATAAATTAGGAAATAAGTGATTTATTTTGTGCAGTCATTCTTACCTTCCTTAATAATGTCTGGCAGGTTCAAGGAAGTGAGATATTGGTGATTCTGTCTCAGACTATAGTAACTATATAATATTTAGTAAAAGATCACCACTTCAGAAATTGTGGTTGTTTTCCCGCCTGCAGTTATTCCTCCAGATAGTTCAGCAAAGCATTGCCTTCTTGAACATGTTAGCAGCACCCATGAAACAATTAATCCCTTAGGAATAAGACTCTTTGAACTCACGATGTATTGTAGAAGCAGAATTTCTCTCTGTTTTTTGCCTTAAACTGTGAGTTAATGCTTGTTCTGAGGTGGTCGTCTCTGTCCATCTTTGATCCATGAATGCTTTACTCATCATTATACCTATACCTGGATAGCCTGGAGGAAGGTTTAAAAAGTGTTCTATATCCATTTGGATATTGATGTTGTATTTCATTTTTTAAGTCAGAACTTTAATCTGAATTCCAAGAGCTGAAATGGCAGTTAATGGTTCATAGTAGTTTTTTGTGTGGTTCCACTTCTAAGGAGGCTTCTTTTATGCTTGGAAATTATTTTTGGCTAAATCTTGGTCTGAGTTGGAACATAATATGTGAGACAATGAAGTTCTAAGTGGTGAAATCCATTTCATTGACTTACTTTGTCAAATCATTAATTTTATGCTCCTCAGACCACATTTCTGTCCTTCCTCAACAATTTCTTATTATTATTTTTTATTATACATATATATTCATGTATATTTTTATTTGTACTGAACATAAAAAATAATTTGCCATCCTTGTGCTTCTCTTGGATGAAAATTCAGACTAGAAGAATCAACTACAAGAAATCAGAGATATGTCTTCATCCTCTGCAACTAGAGAAACACCACACTGTAAATCTTCCACCAGATTTTAGCATACCATGATTCTAGAAATCAAATTTTGTTCCTGAATTATATCCTTGGTAAATACTTTCCTTGAAATCAGAAGAAAATTAAAATGATGTAAATATTGCTATATTAGAAAAGAAACAAAATAATAAACTTCATCATTTTTCTTTTGCAGCTGCATGACTCTATTTATCCTTTCCATTATACCTTTGTATGAATTTTCCAGAAAGATGTCTTTTCACTCAAGCTCTTTCACCATCATCTTCCCAAGTCCTATTCTGTTTGAACGAAAAGTCAGCAGAAATGATCAGCAAGATATGATACTAATATAAAGTTGTACATTCTTCAGGTCCATGAAAAACTATGAATACATGTGTCTATTAAGAAAACTGTAATGGGAAAATGCTTATCCATGTTTCCCTGTTAAAATTATTTGTCAATTGGATTTCTGCACTTGCCCATTCATGGTCCAGGGTGTTCATTGCTTTTCTTAATGTGTTGGAAGAAGAAATAGACAATCATAGGGTTAGAACTAAAACCTTTTAAGTACATTTGAAAAATGGTCTGAAATTGTAGTGGTTTTGCCTGGGCCACGTTTTGGTAGTGGTGACCTGCAGGGATGGCTTCTTTAAACAAAGGAATGCCAGAAGCTTCCTCTGTAGCTGACAGAGAGAATGTCAGTCAGTTCTAAGATGGACCTGCAACTGACCCAGGCCAGCTGAATTAGTGATTGAGGTAATGCCTCGATGAATAACATATTTGAGAAGAGGAAGAAGTGGCTTTGCAGTTGCTAAACTGCAACAGCAACAGCGAGTGAGAATGTCAAAACATGTCCGCAGACACCAGGGTCAGTGGACAAGGAGGGGGAGGACATGGTCAGGCCCCGAAAGAAAGATTCCCCTGTGCCTTGTGGTGCAACCCATGGTGAGGCAGCTGTGCCCTTGCAGTCCATGGAGGCCACTGAGGAGCAGAGAACCACTTGCAGCCAGTGGAGGACCCCACGCCAGAGTGCGTGGATGCCTGAAGGAGGCTGTGACTCCATGGGAAGTCCATGCTAGATCAAGTTCCTGGCAGGACCTGGGAGCCTGTGAGGAGAGACAAGCCCATGCTAGAGCAAGTTTGCTGTCAGGACTTGTGATCCTTTGAGGGACTCAGGCTGGAGTAGTCAGTACCTGAAGGACTGTTCTCCCAGTGGATGACCCACGTTGGGGCAGGGTGTGAGGAGCTGCCCCCGTGGGAGGCCCCATGCTGGAGCAGTTCATGAGGAACTGTAGCCCATGGGAAGGACCCACTCTGGAGGAGTTTGTGAGGGACTATCTCCTGTGGGGAGGGACCCCACAGTGTAGCAGTGGGAATTGTGAGGAAAAGAAGCAGCAGCAAAGTCCATCTGTAATGAACTGACCACAACCCCCAACCCCATCCCCCTGTGCTGAGGGGGAAGGAAGGAGAGTCCCGGGAAGAGGAAGAGGTGGCGGGAGGACTTTTAAGGTTTGGTTTTATTTCTCATCTCCCTGCTCTGTTTTGATTCTTCATTAATAAATCAAACCGTTTCTCCCCAAGCTGAGTCTGTTTTGCCTGTGACACTAATTGCTGTGATCTCCCTGTCCTTATCTGAAGTCATAAACCTCTCCCTTGTCTATGTTATGAGGAGGAGCAATAGAACGATTTGGTTGGCATCTGGCATTAGCCAGGGCTAAAGCACCAGAGAAATGTACAATGAAATTCATTAAAGACATTACAAAACACAGTAAAAATTAGCTGGGAAAGTACAGGATAGGGTTGAACTGAGTTGACAGGGACAATGGAGCTGGGGGAGGGGGTGGGAAGATGAGGGTTTTAAAGAAGCTGAAAATGAGTCTGCAGAATCATTCAGTTGTGGAAAAGACCAAACTGGGAGAGATGACCAGAAATGTACATGCAAAACCTTGTGCTGCTGGAGCTGGTGTTTCCTCAGCTCCAGTATGGTGGCTTGGCACTATGAATAAAGAAAGATGTGGACCCATTAGGAAAACACAAATAGCAACAAGTAGAAACTTAGTACTAGGAAATGTAGAAGGAATTAGGATTGCTGGACAGTGAGAAAATAAAGCTGAGGGTAGATATGAGAGGTAATGGAATATAAATGGAAACTATAAAGAGGAAGTGATTAAACTACTGCATATTTGGTGTGAGTTGGACAAAAACAATGGACTTAAATTACAGCATAGGAAACTTAAGGGATATATGAAGAGAAACTTTTCAATAGTGATGGTTTTGAAATACTGAAAAGGTTGCCTAGGGAGACGAAACAATATCTATTGCTAACAATTTTTTTTTTTTTTACATGGTAGATAAACATCTGTCAGAAAATGGCACAGGCATAGTTCATACAACCTCCTGAAATATCTCCCAGATTTTTAAAAATAATTTCAGATTATACAGTTCAGATTGGCTATATGGCTTCTGCTGATATTTTAGCTTTTATAAGAGCCAGTGCTTTGCTGAGCTTAGAGCTGTGTTCTTAATCAGGCATGAGGTTAATTTCCTATGTCTAGCAGAAACTGCACAAGTCCACAGTTTTCCTTTTCTGGTTTCAACTGCTCATCTTAGGTTTTAGAAAATATAATGACGAATGGTGATCATTTATTTCCTGGAAGGCACAATTCTGCTACTGTATCAAAGCTGATTCAGCAACTTACTTCTAGTTTTAGCTCATGCAAAACAAAGTGCTCACATAACCATCTTATAACATTCAAAATCATTGATTATAACACTAATATCCATAATCTTTAGGAGAACATTTACTTTGACTCGTTTTCCATATATTCTGAGCAGACCAGAGGGAGGATCCTGGGAGCTACAGGCCTGTCAGCCTGACCTCAGTGCCAGGAGAGGTTATGGAGTAGATCATTCTGAGTGCTGTTGGGGACACATACAGGACAATTAACCAATCTGATCTCCTTCTATGACCAGATGTGTATGAGCTGTGACAGATGTGTGACCACTTAGTGTATGAGGGAAAAGCTGTAGATGTGGTCTTCTTGGACTTTGGTACAACCTTTGATACAGTCTCCTATGGCTTCTTTCTGGAGAAACTGGCTGCCCATGGCTTGGATGGACCCACTCTGTGATGAGTGAAAAAGTGGCTGGCTGGCCAGGTCCAGAGAGTGGTGGTCAATGGGGTTAAATCCAATTGGTGGATGAAGTTTAGCTACATGAGGTTCAACATGTAACCAACTGCACGAGGCCAAGTTGTAGGTCCTGCACTTGGACCACAACAACCCCATGCAATGCTACAGGCTTGGGGCAGAGTGGCTGGGAAGCTGCCCAGAGGAAAAGGACTTGGGGGTGTTAGTCAACAGCCAGCTGAACATGATCCAGCAGTGTGCTCAGGTGGCCAAGAGGCCAATGGCATCCTGGCCTGTATCAAAAATAGTGTGACCAGCAGGACCAGGGAAATGATTTCCCTCTTGTACTTGGCCCTGGTGAGTCTGCATCTCAAATACTGTGCTAAGTTCTCAGTCCCTCACTGCAAGAACGATATGGAGGTGCTGGAGTGTGTCCAGAGATACACAACAAAGCTGGTGAAGAGTCTGGAGAACAAGTCTGATGAGGAACAGCTGAGGGACCTGGGGTTCCCTCAGAGGGAGGCTGGGAGCCAGAGAAGCGCAGGCTGAGGGGAAACATGATCACTCATAACTCTGAAAGAGGGTTGTAGTGAGGTGGGAGTCAATCTCTTCTCTCCAGGAATGAGTGATAGGACATGAGGAAATTGCCTCAAGATGTGCCAGGGGAGGTTTAGATTGGACATTAGGAAGAACTTTTTCACCAAGAGGGTTATTAAACATTGAAACAAGTTGTCCAGGGAGGTGGTGGAGTCACCATCCCTGGAGAGACTTAAAAGGCACATAGATGAGGTGCTAATAGACATGGTTTAGTGATGAGCTTGGCAGTGTGAGATGAGTGGTTGGACTCCACGATCTTAAAAGTCTTTTCCAATTGTAATAATTTCATGATTATATGATGGTGAAGTATGTTGATGACACCAAAAAGTAAAAGGAAAGGGAGATAGCCATTTTCCTGCTCTCTCAGGATTATTGTTTCTAGAAAGTGAATATCAATGATGTAAAACCCTGGGATGAAAAATTATTTTCATGGGAAAATTTCCAAGAAGTAACTGTCCCTTAAATAAGAATACATATGACTTCACATATATTATTTCAGAACTCTTCAGATCTTCCAAAGTCCACATTTCAAGAATGACAGCAGTCTGAAAATTATCTCAGTAAAAAGAGTATTATGAGGTTCTATGTTTATTGTATTCTAATGCTTTCTCTAGGTAATGTGCTCAGTTTAACTTGGCAGATAACACTGGGAATTCAGCCTCAAATCAGAGAGTTAAACTGCCAGTGCTGCATGAGATTCACAGAGTCAAAGGATAATGCAGATGGGAAGGAACCTTGTGAGGTCTCTGCTTGCCAAGTCTCCAGTCCTACCTCCTGCTCACAGTAGGGTCAGCACATGCTCAGGCGGACTACACAGCACTGTATCAGATGAGTCTTGAAAAACTCCAAAGACAGGCCTGCTTGCTTACCTGCCCTTATGTGGAAATAATTTTCCTTTTGTCAAGTCTGAGCCTGCCCTATTCCTCTTTATGATCTCTGCTTGTTCCCCAGCCATCCACCTCCATAAAGAGCTGGGCTCCATCTCCCTAAAGCCTTCCCTGTAGGCACTGGTAGGGGCTGCTGTTGAGTGTCCCTGAAGCTGCCCCTTCTCCAGGCTGAACAATGACACCACTCCAGCCTCTCCTCCCAGGGCAAGTGCCCATCATCATGACTGTCTTCTGCTGGATGTTTCTCAGGCTATCAAATTCTGCCTTGCAGTGGGAGGCCCAAACCTTCATGCAGCACCCAGATGAAACCTAATGAACACTGAGTGAAAAGATAGAAGTAGCAGTAAATCCAGTAGCAGTAACAGCAGTTATCCAGGGATAAAACTTATCAATATTTTTTTTTTTTTTCTTAATGGATCTGTCTCTGGGGCACTGTGGTTCAGAAGAGCACCTGAAGGTCGAAAGAGTGCATATTATAACCATAGTCTTTTGAGACAAATTCAGTGCTAACGATTCATTTCTAAAGAAACAAGTTATCGCTATGGGAGGCAGTAAATACTTAAGAACACTGAGAAAGAGAGGAAATAGAAAGCAAATATTAGGCATTGCTTGTAACCTATTGGCTTCAGTATGCCTACTGTGATTTAGATATAGCTATTGCTCATTTATTTTTTAAAAGAGATGGACTCTGTACTTTTGAATCTTGACTTTTTAACACTTGCTGAAAGAAGGGTGGAATGAAATATCTGCATGAGATGATAAGACATGATCGTGTTCATCTATCCTGTTTTCATGTATCTTAGCAAAGGGCACGGGTGCCGAGACTGCCAGTGTGTAGTGGCTGAAACAAAAACAGAGGCATTTGTATAGGCAGACTGTTTTTGTACATGAACCTCGGGCAGACAGCAAGTTGTTTACCCTGCCGTAATAAACGATGCTCACGTGCTTGTGTTTGGACTAATAGTTGTGAGTGCTACTGTGAGAGAGCAAAGTCAGAAGCTGTTTTTTGAAACACTATTTCCAAATTAATGTTTTAAATTTACCATATAGGTAATATCAGCCTCACAAGGTGTCAGTGATAATCACTGGCTAATCCATCTTATCTACATGCCAGCCAACCAGTAAGCAGCGCCCATGACTGAAGCAGTTTATTCTTCCCCTGCTTGCCAGTAATGGGATAGAGAGAAAATAATGTTCTTTGCATTTGATTTTAAGCACAAAATATTTTCTAGTGCTTTGTTCAAACAGATTTTTAAATACTCTAGAGATAAGTCTACAACCAAAAATCCAAGCCTAGTGGATGTCTACTCCACAGCCTTTAGAACTATTATATATATATTATTTTCTAGATTTTTGAGGCTTTCTTTTGGAACTCTCTGCAGCCTTCATTAGACCTAACCGTCCCCTTCTTTTGTTTGTCACTGTAGTAAAAGTTCAACTCCTTTGTAACATAAGACAATCTGAGCTGCATAGTTAAAATGCGATATTTAAATCAGAAAATATTAACTCACACTGAAACATGCTTTAAAAAATATGAACATGTATTTTACTTTACATGTCAACAGTTGATATAAGTCATTTCTCATTCTCGGTGTCAGAAGGTCATATCAGACAGTATTTCAAGACTGGACCGTGGACACGTTGAAATCTAAACGTGATGTTTCAAGAAATATTAAGTATTAAAAGGTTAAAAACTAAGAAAACAGTAGTAAAAAAGAGAAAAAAAAAAGTTCTCCCATCAGGCCAATTGATTCTAAGGGCAGGGTCACTGAATGTAGCATTATTTCTCCTGGTCATGTTTCTTTCCTACCAGAGCTCCAAAGTAAGCTAACTGTGTAAGCAGGATTGAAATACACAACCCCCTTGTGACTGGAAGCAGTAAAGCATTCTCCACTTGCGGTTTTCTTCAAATGAGCCTGCATGGAATATGTGTTTGAAAACAGTGAAACTCTTTATTAATCAAGTACTTCACTTGCCATGCCAGCATAAAGTTTCATTTATGTCAAAACTCCCTTAAAAATGGTTTGGAGTAGTGTCTGGTACACAGACCTTCAACAGAAGAAATATTTTTGGAATTGTAAATACAATAATTGAGGCAAATATTTGCACCGTTTGAGAAGCTGCTGTAAGATCTTTGATCATAGGTTACAATTCCAACATTTTACTCTGGTTTCTTACTGTATGGAAATAAGGAGGTTATATAGCACTGCATCTAAAGTACAACATCAGACAAGCTATCCTAATTACCAGAGGAGGGCGCTTGCTAACTTTACCTCATTTTCATAAGAAATACGTCAAAATAAATGAAAACACTCTAGATATACCCATAAGAAGTGGTATCTAAAAGGAAACTCAGATTCTAGTATCTGTTTAACATTAACTCAAGGCTCTAAACTGTTATCTGGAGAGCAAGACCTCTTTGAAACTATGAGTAATTGCATAACTGAAGACAGCTTTAGAAAGATATACTTTCTTGAAATAGAGCCCCTTAACAGTGTAGACCCCTAGTAGTCTCCTCTCACAACACTTTCCAGAAAAGAGGCTCATGTAATGCATGTGTAGGTGAATGGCATTTTACTGAAATTGGGTTTTTTTGGTGAATCTGTGAGAAAAATCCATGGGAGGAGCTGAAGAGTGCATATGAAGAGTACCATGTCTGTCCAGTACAAGTACACAAAGTGAAAAGAAAAGCCCAGAGAGAAAGGGTTTAACATTTCTGTAAATTAGATTTCATTAAAGAGACGACTGACTTGCCTCCTATTTCTTCTCCTAACTGTAAGCAACCTAAATCACCTTGTACATTTGACTCACCTCTAGGAGTAGAAATCTTTTCAGCTCCATTGACAGATAGCCCCAATGTACTAACAATGGCATCCACATTCCCATTCAGCATCCACAAGCAAGCACTGAGCTGCCCTGCACTGTCAGGCAGCAGGGACAGAGCTATAATTCCAACAGTTGCAATCAGGTTGCTTTTAATCTGAAAGACGGCACCAGTGGAGCATGTGTGTGTCAGCTAAGCTGTTGAGACAGCTTCGTGGAGATGGAAAGGGTGCAAAAGCCCATTCAGTCTCCATGCACACACAATTTCATAGTGTAGTAAGCATGTTCTCTGTGAATATCCCATAGAAGCACCATGGCTTATATCTTCTGTTAAATGCTGTTTAGCTGGCATAAGGACAGCAAAGTCTAGCCCTGTGTTATATATATTTACTTGCATGAACAGTTTTCTTTTTTCAGTGGCTTAAAAAAGAACAGCTACTGCTCATTCATTCACTAGAAAAGACCTACTGATCCTTTGACAGGTACAGAAGAAGTTATTTTTCATCATGGTATGAATAGTTTGTTTTGTTTTACAAAAACACACTTCACACCAAAGCACAGCCAGGAATTATCATTCTTCTTCTGCTTGTACAGGTGCACTTTCTGAATTAGGCACACAGACTCAGGCAGGCTCTTAATGGAGTGATGACACTAACACTGCAACAATAGAAGGGGCCTCCAGGGATGTGGAGTGTCAGGAATGTGCTTTTTAAGAAGACTACAACTTAAAGCATTCTGTGAAGCTGACAATGCATTATACCACCTCTGTAGGCTTCTCTAGTGAACAAATAAACACAAGTACAGTAAGCCATATCAGACTGTGGGATTTAAATCTCAGCAGCTTGATTGGGAAGAGCTTGCAAGAAGTCAATTTTCAACATGGTTCACCTTAAGGTGTGTGCTGAGACATTCAGTGCACCATACAGGTCTTCAGCCCATATCCTGTATCACCAGTTCTTCTGTTGTTTTCATCTGTCCATCTACATAGCTATTTATTTATTGAAAAAGAGATCTGGACTCAACACACAAACTGTGTGTGTGGTTATGTATGCATGTGTTTGAACAGGGTCAAGTACAGCCATGTGAAAGAAGTAGCCATGGCAAAACTGTTTATTGTGACATGTGATCAAAAAAGTTGAAGTATAAATCGTGTGAGTGGCAGGGGCAATGAAGCCTGATTTCCTGCAGAGTTAGTGCTGAAGGCTGAGATCCCTTGCGGATTCAACTAGTGTCTGGCAAATGCTGAGGATAACATCGTGCTGTGTGAGTCGAACCAATATGATCTCTCTTCTACTCAGAAGCTTGTTTTAACAAAATTTTCAGGAACTGGAAAGCTTGGAGAACTCCTCAGATGAATTTGTATGGCTACTGTGTTCAAGTACTGTTAGAAGGAGCCCAGCAGTAACAATGCCACATATGCCTTATTTATTTAGGAAACAAAAATAATTTGGTATCTAATTTAATATCACAAAAAGTGACAATATTAATGCAGATGAAAGTTGCTAATAGAGTATCTGAAACTTCACTGTTCACCGCTGATCTGGATGTCAGATACTCATTTCTTGTTCACTGTTTTCACTTATATTCCTGTAAAGCCAGGAGGCTCTTGAGCACCATGGCTGGTGCTCAAGCCAATCTTTCATGTTCTCAGCCCACTCAGTAGCCTGATTAACAAGGTACATCTAATTGAGTGTAACTGCATAGCCTATTGGCTTGCACAGAGCCACCAAAATGCTTGAATTACAGACTTAAGTAATTTGCAGAACTTCAACCTTAAATAAGAAGTATGCGCTAGAAGCATGTGGATCATGTCCATTCAACTATCAGAGGTACTGTACGGGAAAATCTGGAGCTAGTTCAGGTTCTCCTATGAAAACAGGCATTCACAGTTTTTGGTTGAATCTTACCTCTGCTGGTTTTTATCTTTAAAGAACACCTGTATGTTTCCCCTGTATGGGGAAAAGATGTCATCTACTATGTATTTCTGATATGGATTCCACACAGGAAGATGGAAATTGGGAACACAAAGCAGTAAGAGGTCACCAGAATTCATTCATTCATTAAGTTGTGAAAGTTATTTTGAGTACTTCTGCTATAGTGTCAAGGGCATTTAAATGTCATCTCACAAGAGCCCAGAGTCACCCTTTGAAAGAATACAACATGACCACTTTGCTTTTCTGCGTCACCTCAAGCTTCGTTTAATTCAAAAGCATTAAAGGTAATTCTTTTTGACCTGCCTTCTCCCTTGAGGACCTGTAGAAAGTATCTCATGAAATGTTGGGGGCATCCTTGTATTCTTTATGTGTTACATCAATTAACATCTCAAAGTCAATTACAAGGATCACTGAATTTCTTGGTTTTGTGTTCTATCAGTGCTCATAACTAACTAAAACCTCAATCCTGCTCTTCATAGTGGCGAAGAAATGTGGTGACCAAATAATTCCAATGCAAATTCTCTATCAGCATTGTGTGTTCCTAGATGTCTATCCTCAGTAGACAGCTCAGAAAAATTACTGAGCCACTCAGGTGAGGGTGCCCAGGCACGCTGAAGCATTTCAGCAGTTGTGTATGGCGCTTCAAGGGCAGATTTCATTTTAGGGGTTCATAGTAACAATGGTTCTCCAGAATTGTTTTGAGAACAACATTTTACACCAAAAGCTATATTTGGCACCCTGCCTGTAATGTACAGGGACAGATGTACAATGTTAGGACTATGCTTATATTCCCAATGGCCATAAATCCCTAAGAAGAATATGCTGATACAATGGAAACACTGCAGATTTCATGGAATATGCGTATGAAATATATATATATATATATATAACATATACACATATATACACACAAAGAGAGAGATTAATGTAATGTTCATTAACAATTACCAATATGCAAATAATGGAACATATACAAATTATACCTCTTGATTTTCTGAACATTCTTGTGAATATATGTTAAGTTTAGATATGTTTTACAAGCGTTTATAAGAGCAAAGTTCCTCCAGCATAAACTCAAGTCTATTTTTAGGAGAGCAGTTGAAGAATTTCCTGCAGCTGAAAGGACCTAAAGTTTTTACAATACAAGTTTGAGGGCCTATGTGTGAGTTATACCAAAGTGTATGGGTGATTTTGGATTATAGATTAATTGAAAGTCACGGGGCATATTGCTCCTAAAACACTTTTGCACTTTTCAAAATTCTGCCATAAATCCTTAACTCTATGTTTAAAATTAAACTGTAATGAATAGCTTGTAAAAATAAGATTACGATGTCCACATTTATTTTTTCTTTGAATATATTTCTTGAATGAGCTTAAAGATGTCTTTTTTAATTGCCACTCTTGGAAGCTCACTCAGAAATCTGAAAATCGGCGTTTGCTTTGGCTGAGTTGCCACCAAAAAAAAGTGCATGTATCAGAATGCAACAATTTTGTTGATGGACACAGAAAAGTATGGTAGACTGAACATAGCATCCATATGGATACATATTCTGTAAATAAAACACAGCAATGGAGAGATGTGACTGAAGGAAATAGAACTGTAAGCAATGAACCATTTATGAAGCCAAAATCTTTAACCAGATGAAAGTGTCTGGTGTTCCACATATTAGTACAATTAGTCATCAGATTCATTGTCACATGACATTACAATGCATTAAAATGGACAAAAGCACAAAAGACCTCAAAAAGAGATTAGAGCATTAGGGAGGATGGGCTTCTGAGTTGCTTACACATATTGAATCATTTAGAAATTGTTGCCCAGTAAGATCAAGAGCTATGGCTTGCTGGAAGCCAGGGGAAGAAATAGTGGAGAAGACTGACCTATACAAATGAATTTTTAATACTTCTCTCTCAATTTGCACTAACGATCACAATGGAGAGAAGATTAGATACAGTATGATAGTCCTTAAGTGAATACTTTTGTGAGGTAACAGGGGGAGGGGGCTGCAGTGCTTGTCCCAGTAAACAGTTCTCAAAACATCCCCCAGCTCTGAGGTGGGCCCACTTCCCNCCATGGAGAGCAATGGCAGGACTGAGAGCCAGCAGTGTGAGTGCGCCAGATGGGTGAGAGACTGTGTGAGGAGGTGGCCACGGCGCAAGCCGTGCTGGAGAGCCTGCAGGCCACAGAGCAGACCCACACGAGAAGCAGAGAGGAGCTGCAGCCTTTGGGATGAACACATGTAAGAGTGGCCCATGCAGGGCTGTGAGGGACTCGATGCTGGAGCATGAAGGACAATTGAGGAGTCCTTCTGTCCTAAGGAAAGGCAAGTGGCAGGAGCTATGGGGAAAAGAGTGACTGAAACTCCCATTCCTTGCCCCCCTGAACTGCTTAGTGGGAGAGGAGATAAAGATACTGGGATAAGGGCTCTGAGCCTAGGAAGAGGGGAGGAGAAGGGAAAAGGTGGTCTTAAAGGGCTGATTGTGCTTTTCATCATTGTCCTACTCTGTGTTATTTTCTGTTTGTTACATTTTGAGGGTTTATGTTTTTGACTGATGGTGGATTAAATTAATTTGTGTTTTCAGCCCCAAGTTGAGTAGTCTTGTTTGCTTTGCCTGGAACCATAAGTGGCAATTGAGCCCTCTCTGTCCTTAGGGCATTCCAAAAGCCCTTGGTGGTTATGGCTGATCGTGGTGCATTTGTTCCTAGATGGGCCTGAACCACAAAAATACTATTTATTGATGCATAGATATTCAAGTGTAACAGAAGTGGAGAAGTGCAGACTGTTTTCATATAGTTCTAAATCATGATTATTGACAAAGGTAAGGGATATTTAGGAACATGATATTAACTTCTGCAACAGCAGAAATATTGGCAACATGTCTTCCTCAGGAGCTCTTGCTTCATAGGAACATAAAGAATTATTTTGAGATTTCTATGAAATGGAGGCTGTGTTTCTAAGTTTCACTGTATGACAACTATTTGTCTCAAGATCTTTGAAGTTTGTTGGTGTTATATAACAGTTTTGGAGAACCCCTGAGTGTGCCTCAGAAGAATCTCCCTCTTCTGTTTGTCAGGTTGTTTTTAAGTCAAATTCTCCTTCAGCTGACTGCTTGAGACCCTTTCATTAAAGACGTGCCTTCTCTAAAAGGTGGTTTTAGTTGTTGTTTGCTATAAAACATTTTGGGTTCCAAGGAAAAGGAAAGGTTTCATTTCCAATGCAATATGTAAACATTATTTATATCATTATTAAATAGGAGCCTGAGGAGATCTCAGTCAGTTTGGATTCCTGTATATCAGTCTGGATGGTTGCACATAGAGATTTGCTGCAAGTGTGCAGTGAGTTCAAAGCCTCTGGATATATTAGATATATTATCTATCTCCTGAATAGAAGTCAAACCTATATATGTCAAACATGGTCCTGATGCATTCAGGTGCACAATAATATTGCTATAAACACAGTAAGCTCATCCTACCTGGGATGCACTGACCCCACTGCCTTTACATGCATGGACTTGATCTGAGCATCGGCAGCTGCCATCTGCCAGGAAATCTGAGCTATCAGATAATTATTAGGCTGGTCAGTTAGCCATTTTTAAACCAAGACGAGTGCAAGAAATTCACATTCACCCTAAAAAGAACAACAGGAAAACTGAGATCATGGCAGGCCCCATGTTCTGATATTTCTGAAGCAGTTGTGGCAGACCTCTCATTTGTTTCACCTAGTGACTTTCTTTGAAATGAACAGCATTTTCAGTTCGCATAATTTTATTTCTCAGGTGGGAAATTACAGTTTTCTTCTTAAACTCTCAGGCTTCTAATGAAGTTTATTTGATTTTTATACAGTGCTGGACATACAACTCGCAAAACAAAGTTCAAAATCCATATCAGCCAAAATGCAGCTTAGAGGAGTGCTTTACACCATTTCAAAGGTTTCTATCGTGACCTCGAGAAGCACAGGAAGGACCTGTACTACTGTACATCCTCAGTAGCTGGGGCACAGCAGTCACCTCTGTGATCCTGTTCTTAATTCCTGAAACAAATTTCCTTGTTATTGTGTAGGGACTAAAGCCAGGAGAATAATCATTCTTTCAGCCCCAGTGCAGTGAAGAAAGGTGAAGCTGAAAGATTCCAAGTGGAGAACACTGATGTCCCTTTCAACACTTTCTGGATGAGTTAGAACAATATTCTGTCCAAGGACAATGACATTTATTATTTAGATGCGGCTCTCCATTGTAGCAGCTGATCCAGATTGTAGACACGTGATGATTCATCTCTTGAAGCAGTGGGACCATATTACGCTAGCCTTGAGTTCCTTAATGGGCATGCATTTAACTCATTAAGGGTAACTGTTCAGTACGTTTAAGACAAATCTTCTGTAGAACACAGTACTTCACATTTGTGTAGGAAATGTTTAAGGAAATGTGCTTGAGAAATGTCTATTTTGAATGAAGTATGGCTATCATAGATCACTATAATTCATTTTGAATCATTTATGTCTTCCCTCCCCACCAGAAAATCGTGAATATACCACGATCAGATTCATCTGCCACACAGACTCACTTAACTTGAATGTGAACTCTCTAATCAATACTATTACATGTTGTTACAAAAGAAGGGTAGCTTTTAAAGGGATTTATGCAATTGCTGAATTTTTCAGCTACGCCTACATGTAAACTATGCTATGCTTTAGTACGCTACATATGTAATCTGCACTACAGAGGTTTTCATTGAGAAGATGGAAATAACGCAAGATGTTAGCTTTACTCCTTGGTTTGAGAACTTAAGACAGTTCTTTTTTTCCCCCACTAGACTCTATAATTGATTTATGTATTCCTATTTCTTCCTATCCAGACACAGAGCTTATGAATGGATATACAGAAGGTAGGTGCACTCTGCATGTTTCTCCTTCCAGGCAAAAGATTTCCTTCTGACCTCTCAGTCATACCCAAACAGAGTTTAAATTTTGCCTGTGGAGTACATCTGCATGGAACTTTAGGTGCGTAATCTGCCTGGCATTTGGTCATCTTATGTTTTAAAACACTTGGCTTTTAATGTTTTGGCTCAGAATAAGGGATTTTGATCCCTACACATTTTATAACAGACTTCAAATATGGTCTAGGGAAAATTAAAATGTTACCCATATATGGAAGAAAGTTGTCAGTTAGAGGTTGTTCTAGATGGTTGCTTTGCAATGTCCAGGAAAAAGAGCTGAGAGTAGCTCATTTTATAGCTAAAGTGAAAAATGTGGGTTTTGTAATATGAACAGCCCACTGAAAACATGATCAAATATTCCCTTCGACAATATTACATCTTACTTTATTTCCCATTGCCTAATACCAGGAATTTAGATAATGGTGTCTGTCTTATAGGAAACTAGTTGGATGAATCACACTTAAATTGAAAATTTTCAATATGAAATGAGGTAGTGTAATTTAATACTCTGCTTGGGACATTTTGGTTAAACACAATTTTCAAATGTTTTCTTGTAAACAGAACCTATTTACAACCTGTTCTCAGTTATTTAACTTAGTTTGCAACGGTAATTACAGTGTGGCCACTACTTATGCAGTTACAGATGTAGTGGAGACCAGCTCATAAGTGGTTTGATTGATCATCTAGGTTAACCTATCATAAAAAAAGATCCTTTTGAATTGGAGTGTTAACACAAAGATTTTGAAATGTTAGTCTGAATTATATGTAGGATAAAACAGCCTGGCTGAATGTTTGAGCACATTTAAACACATCAACTTCTGATAGTGCATGTTGTGTCATACTACCTCTAACAATTGCAAGATTCTCTTCTTCTCATCCCAGCTCCTTATTACTATTTGGTGATCTATCATATTTTACTTATGCACCAAGTAATACTTTGTTGTCTTCTTTTTTTTCCAAGAATAAACAAAATACCTCCTGCAGTCCAGAATTCCCAGCTATATAAAGATTGTTAGATGATTTTACTCACAGAAAATGGTGAATGTTAATTATTATATTTTGATTTCTTACTAGGAAAAGTACACTCTCTACAGTGGACAGAGTGGAACAAATTGAAGTTGTTATCCTTATAGCTGTTTAAATAACACACACTAAGAGTACCGCCTTTTAATCTGTTTGTCGATTTTAGTGTTTGTAGTGTGCCCATCAGAACAGTGTAAAAAACTGTCTCCAGGGTATGTGAGTGCCTAAAAGCATTTAAGGTCCAAACTCAGGAAATGAAAGACCAGACTCCCCCACTGTGATGGAGCCACTTATTTTGGTATGATTTTGTCCAGAAACTACCTGCAATGTGAATAATAAGTCTATGAAAATCAAAGTATTGACACTTCTCAGATACGCTGCAAAAAAGATTTATTTTGTCTTTTTTGAAAGGGCCAATGTGGTCTGACTGTCCCCTGGATCTGGCAGCCTGATGGATGCAAAGCAGGGATTCAAACGGTTGCAGAGGAGGCACCATCCAGAAGGCAATTTTGATTGATGGAGTGAGTTCTTGTGCTAACTTTTAAGTTGTCACTCCATCTTTCCTAAAAGATTGGCGAATCCTGCAGAGGCTTAAAACGGATGTGTTTATCACTGGGAACATCAGTAATACTTTCAAGGTGAGAAGCAATGGAAATTTCATGCAGCTGTTATTTTGCATGCATATGCAGCCAAAAATAAATATGAACTATTCATCATATAAAGAAAATTTAATAAGATTCCTCCACTTTCTTTCTTTACAACCAATAATCAATGGCTTCCGTCATCTCATATCAGTCGTTTCTGAGTGATCAGCATTTACTACTGTCTGCTATAATGATATATATTTAGTGTTAGTAAACATTAAATTTCATAAATTTTATTCAGTTGCATCTTGCATGAATCTGGCACAAAATACTGCAGCAAATAAAATTTAGTCTTTCATAAGTTGTGGATGTTGCATCCAAAACTTCTCATTATAGCTGGCAGTAACTTGGCACAATATAACTTAGGAAGGCTTTATTGTAGCATTAGCCAAGCTCAGAAATAGTTTGTGGTAAGATGGTTTAGTACTGTTATCTGAATGAGAGCAGAAAATAAATGAATCCCTTATGGGATGGACAAAACAGAAAATAACAAACACACAATTTTACTTTTAAGATCAAACTAGAAAAAAAAAATTACATGTGTAATAAGTATTAAAACCCCCAGCAATAAACCTTAAGCACTTTGTGTGTTATGTTTACTGATTATTTATGTCATAATTAAAGCAATTCAATACTGTCTGTGAAAATGTTGCTTTAAAAAACACTAGCTTATTCTTAAAAGCTGCTTCTCCATGTTATGAAACACCTCAAATAATTTTCTGATTGTAATTTTTAAAAAAAGCCCCAAATATTAGCACATACTTCTCAGTAGCTTTAGCACTTACTACTTATAAAAATATATTTATACGGAAATTACAATACAATCTCTTCAGCGTATTTCAGATTTCAGGTGAAGGAACTCCTGTTAATGTCTTTGTCTTGCTTCTGGGATGCCTGATATTATTGCTGTTCTCAGGACACTTTATTGCTGACCGCACTGTTTGTTAGAGTTTAGCCAATCCATCTCACTACTTGGGGCACTCAAACAGGAGGTGCTTGCAGTACACAAGCAACAGGAGAATATAGGCATGTGTTTATTTAAAAATGTAGACACATCATATCAGGAAGTCATGCACTCCAAAGTGCTTAATGGCTGTATACACTGGAACATCATGGTGTGATTTATTATTGTGACATGATTCAATGAATTACTTAATAATTTAGAGACAGGGGCTGCAGTCCTTGATCAAAAAACCTGTAATTTAATTAACAGAAATCTTTCTCAGCTCAGGACTTCAGCATCTTTTTTTAACTGGGAAAACAGGAAAAAGAAGTATTTCATTGTTTTCAACCTTTTTATTCAGAAGAGAGAGGGGTAACTGAATCTATATTCCTTTTGAAAACCTTCAGCAAAAAAAAAATCAGATTTCAAAAGGTGTTTGGTCGTTGCTTAGAGGGAAAAGACAGATTCCAGCACTTTGGATGATGAGTTAATTCTAGTTTTACTCTCATGTGCATTGGGTTAAATATATAACTATGCTTTAATAAAATGACTATTTAAGTCTGACTTTTTATCCTGTAAAAGGCATGGAATGAAGAATTGAAAGGTAGGGCATATATTTTATATATTTCCTCTAAACCTGAAATTTTTAAAAAGGGATAAAAATGCAGTAAAATCACTGCAGAAGGGTCTTGTTAACAGAGCAACATTTCCCTCTAGTGGTTATCCGAAAGCAGTTAACCATTCCTACTTGCGGTTCAAGTTATTGAGGAGGAACGATACTGCTTTGGAACATTCACAAAGAGAAACATCCAGCGTGCACCCAAAGGGAAGGGGCAGAGAAGGAGACAGTCATATAAAAAGATCTCAGGAGACAAAGGAAGCTGAAAGCAAGCTAAGTACCTTGAAGCTCAGGTCATGCAGTAAAGGTATCTCAGCCTGACACAACCATGGTGGGAATAGCAGCCAACTCTAATTGCGATGAGCCCATATGGAACGTTTTAGAGGTGTTAAGTTCCTAATTAGAGATATTCAGGCTTTGGCACGTTGTGGTGTACAGATGTATAGCAATATCACTGGAAGGTAATGTGGGCGGTCATGATAAAAAGTAGAGTTGATTGAAAACATTTACAAATACCAGACAGACAGGTCAAGGAGGGACTGTGCCAATGTAGGAAGGTTTCTTGTGCACTTTTAACTTTTTTCTCTCCAGTTCTCCATTTCACTATTGCACTCCAAATCTCAGACCCTGCATAGGATTCAAAAGGGTGAGTTTTATTCCTTTTATTCACAGGAAGTTCAGCTCTGAATTTTATGCTGAGAAGATTGTGAGTGGAAATGATATGCACTCATTTCTGATTTTTTATTTTTTGTTTTGTTCCTGAAAGAGTAGGGAACAGCTGGGGAGAGAATGGAAGACATTGGGAAAGACACAGATAAATGTTCACACATTCCTGTTCTGATGGGAAGAGGAAGAGCAGGAAAGATTAAAGGAATTGAGGAACACAGAGGAGGAAGAAGGAAGAGATGAAAGGAGTTTGTAGATGTTGGTGGAAAAAGGAGTGAAACATTTCAAGCTTGGGTATCTTCAGCTTTGTAATGAATCTACAATATTTGGCAGGTGTGCTTTGCCAGGGTTTTAGTAAAGAATTTAAGGGCTTTTCAGTCCCTTCAAAACTGATATGCAGACACACCTCTAGCTAATAAGAGATATTCGTAGAATGTGAGCAAAGGCTGAGCATATATAACATGACATGATGAAAGGAGAAATTGCAAATATGTTTTATCAGACATAGTTTTACAAATATTTTTTCAGGCTTTTGTCTATTTACGAATTAAGGGTTAGACAAGAATGGACAAGTTAGATTGCACTCCATCTCTTTGTTGTAGACATTGGGCATGGGAAATCTGGCACGAGCAGAGCTGCTCTCCAGCAGGTCAATCCCCAGACTGTACTGGTGCATGGAGTTGTTCCTTCCCAGATGCAAGAGTCTACACTTGCTCTTGTTCAACCTCATGAGGTTCCTCTCTGCCCAACCCTGAAGCCAGTCGAGATCCCGCTGAATGGCAGCACAGCCTTCTGGAGAATCAGCCAGTCTCCCAGTTTGGTGTCATCAGCCAACTTGCTAAAGGTAAACTGTCCCCTCAGCCAGGTCGTTGGTGAAGATACTGAATATGATGTTGAATATGATATGAAGATGTTGATATGATGTTGTGACTTAGTGATGCATGCTGACCTTTTTATATACTTTCTCCTAGCCACTGCAAAGAAAAGCTACTTTCTGTTAAATGCTGCTATACACTTGTTTCATAGCTGGCTAGTCTCATGCTCCTAAACTGTTATTTCTCCATCTATTCATCTTACTCAAATATAAACCCCCATAAATCTGTCATCTTTAATGCAGTCAGAACTTGTCACACTTAGAGCTGCATATGCTTTTCTGTATTTCTGAAGCACTTTATGCTGAGGCTGAGAAAATGAGATGAACTTCTCATTATCTTGACAAACACTGATGAACACCTGTCCTGCTCGCTATAGGCACTAGGAAATTTTTGAGGATTTGACCATGGTAGGCCACAATCTATAAAGCAAGGATTTAGCTTGTAGACAGTGTATGTGGTCCTAGTTTGCTGCTTCTCAGATTTATGCCTCAGACCTTGTGAGAAGTGCTGGGAATCCTAGAGTGGTGGGCTGGTTTTTTTCCCCTTCTCTTCATTATTTTTTTTTCCTTTGGGAATTTGAATCTTTTCATCCCCCTTGAGTCATTAAATAAAGTTCATAATTTGTCATCAGAACTCAAGCCCATTCAACAAAGATTTGGTATACCAAATATCTCAAGAATATAGCACTGATTTTTCCAATTGTTTGAATTCTAATAATAATTCACACTATTATGAATGTATATCCCATAAATATTAACATTTCTATATCTGTGAAGGTAGTATCTTTAAACTCCACGTTATCTGCTTATTGTTTGCAACAACCAGAAACCCATAATAAAGATGAACTCTTTCTGGATTTTTCTGTCCCTTGATAACTGATTTACTTTTTTACAGATTCTCTGTGCTGATTTCTCTCGTATACAGTAAGTTATTCTTCAGGAGCTCTGTTAACTTTAGATCTGCAAGACAAAAGACAGCTCCATGTACATCTAATGCTGTAAAAATGCAGTGAAAGAATGCAGAAATGTGTGGCCATCTGGCTGTTTGTCCACTTGAGCACAGGCTATAGGGGTCACTGAGACCCCTCAGAGTGCTATTGATACCGGACCCTGACAGGAAGCACTTCAGCTGGTCCCCACAGGAGAGAGGCCAGTGCACTCAGAGGTGTGCTACATCTTCAAACGCTGAAGCTGGTGACAAACCAAGGGAAACTTCTAGCTGGTTCCAACCACACTTCTCCTTAGTAACATGCTGAATGGTTCTCATCCTCTCCTGATAGTCTGTGGCTTGGAGAAATATCTCTCAGAGTCTTTCTTCTTGCCTCACATCCCTGTTTGTGTGAAAGGCAACTTAAAATACCACTTGGAGCAATAAATTGTTAAAAATGAGGAAGTCATGGTGAAGCAATGAGTAGGAAAAATATGAGCAGTACAGAGAGTGCAGAGGAGGGAGGAAGGAGAAGGACCCTCTTACTAGAAAACCAACTCCTAAAGGCTGATAGGCTCAAATAAAGGACAAAACAATAACCTGTAGGGCAGAGAAAAAACATTTGTGATCACACAACATTTTTAATTCCATTCCTGAGCCTCAGCTGAGTGCCAGGGAAGTAATTAAATGGGAGATACTGGCTGCAACTCCACAAAAGCTTCCCAAAGACATCCCCAGTTTTAAACTGACACAATTGTGAACTCACATACGCCTCATATAGGCTTTCATCTGTATTTTGCACACACCACCAATAAATATCCTGAGATATTTATATCCAGGACTGCCATTTGTTGTCTATAAGTAATGCATATGTTTCTAAAACCACAAAGGAAACATTGTTCACATATAATAGTTTAAAGTGACAAAGATGTCAAGGCAAAAGTCTTTGTTGCTGGGTAGTTTGGATTTGCTTTTAGCGTTAGCTCTTCCAAAAGTCAAATTCTGTATGAATCTCATTAGCCATTGTCCTCTGCCTGTGCTTCAAAGTACCTTGTGCTATTTTTCTCTTTTTTTTCTCCTTTTTTTCTCCTACTTTTAAATGTTCATATTTTACTTACTGTCTATATAAATATATAAAAATGTAAACAGAAATACGCCTTTGGGGGACTGTTGTGAAGAAACTGAAAAAAGACTGCACGGTATTACTTTTTATTACTTTATGGTACTGTGGTTTTTTGCAATTTCTTGAAGCGAAATATTTTAGATGTATAATTTATGTCATTTGAAGCGTGACTATTACTTGGGATCATTAGAGAAGAGATAGTGGTAGGTCAAATCTGTTCAAATATCACATGATTTTTAACTTGTTTTTTATCTCCTTAGCTTTGCCTCAAAATGTTTGCAGCACTGGACCAAAGAGAACATCCACAGTAATATTTTGTCTTCTGCTGAGTCTTGTGAAAAGGATTTGACATTTCATTCAAGTTGAAGGTTTCTCACAGGTTCATTGGAGGAACATGTGACTGCCAAGTGAGGCTGTGCTACTTGGTTGGTAATGGAACAGTGATGCCATGAAGAAAGGCCCTAGGTAAGCTGAGTCCTGGAGGAAATAGAATCAGAAACTTAGAATCATTTAAGTTGAAAAAGACCTTTAAGAACATTGAGTCCAAATGTAAATCTGACACTGTCACTTCTGCCACTAAACCATGCGCCGCCTCTGCAAATCTTTTAAATACCTCCAGGAATGGTGACTCCACCACTTCTCTGGGCAGCCTGTTCCAATGCTTGACAATTCTTTGAGTAAAGAATTTTTTCCTAATATCCTAGACTAAAACTCCCCTGGTACTTGAAAGTTGGGGGAAAGTTGATGCAGTGGGTTAGGAATACTTGGTTGTCCCACCAAGACTGGTGGTGCTCACCAGAAGAGTCAAGAGACTGGAGGAACTCTATCACTTCCTGCCAGTAGAAGTGGTCCAGGAGGTTCTTTGCCACTCAGCTGTGCAGCATGGATGATTCATGTCTTGTGGCACTCAGCTGTACAATGGATTTAGTCTATGACAGATAAAATCATGAAACTTGAGCAGTTTTGATCTAGAACATAAAGAAAAGCAGGGCAGAAAAGACTGAATTTAAAAGTAATCACCTAATGCAGGTAAACTTGATATCCTTATTTTTCATGATAATCAAATGGTACATAAAGCAGATGCAGAGAGAAAGAGTCTGGATAGATGAAAACGACTGGCATGAAAATATACTATATTGAAAAGCAGTTTAGACTAACAGTATGTAAATAAAAAGAGAAAAATAAAGGCTGCATGGTGGAAAAAGCACTCTTGCTTCTAGGTGTAGTTAGATGTAGAAGTTGTATAAGTGAAATAGAACAACGTTGCAAATTCTGCAGCTATTTTTAAAATGTTAATGGGAAAAAGTATATGGACAAGGAGTTAGGGTAAATTTATCTGAAGAGTTTTTTTTCCCCTATTTTTTTCTTATTAATATGATAACAAGTATCTCCTGTTTAAAATTAGCTTTGATATGAAATGTGATGTCTACGAGGTGCTTTAAGATTTTTGTACAGTTCTTATTTTTAAATTACTGAGGCTTCAATCAGTACCAAAGTAATTGGAAAAAGGTTTTATCTTCTAGCCTAAGGATTAACAGCATGTAACAAAGGTACTCCATTTTCAATAGCATTATATCCTAAATGTGTCTGAATGCTCTAAAATTTCAATTTTCTGATGTAAATATATACATTGGGTTAGATTTAAAATGCAGTACTTCAAAAGTTGCAGGAAGCAATTTTTCATCCATAAATAAACATATCACAACTTTTCAGGTGTTAAAGATTTTATCTTAAACCATATTTCCAAGCACGCAAGCCAATAGTTTTGCATACAAAATATATAGGTGCAGTTATGGTTGCTAGGTACAGTTATGGTTGCACTTGTAAAAATTTATTGTCCATGTAATGGCACAGTTATTACAGTAAATCACATAACATTCAGTGTTATAAAATGGCTTGGGCCTCTCTCTCTGGCCCCTCAGCATCAAAATAGATACTTGGAAGTTAGCATGCATAATAATTTGGAGGAAAAATTGAGCACATATACCAGAGTTCTCTTATTTTATTAAAAAAAAAATGGCTAATGGAAAGAAAAGAAGCAGCATATGAGAACAATGTTGTTTCCATGGTAAGTTACATTCTGCTGAGGTAGCTACACATCACTACACATATCCCAGCCAGCCTAGTGATTTGTTGAGACAAACTTCTCTGGCAAAGATGACTCTAGATCTCAATCATCCCATTAAAAAGGCATAAAACGAAGATTACCATACAGCCAGCGGGGCTCGTGCGGTGGATTCTCTTGGCTCATCTTGAAGTGCTCCAGTGAGGTCTGGCTTGTTTTGCACTGTTCAGGATCATTTCTTTTGCCACTCATGGAAGTCCCAATGATTTAAAAATAATAATAGCACAAATAGAACACATGACCTCTAACCCATTCCTCTTTGATTAAGTCTCATTTTATAACAAAACTATGACTAATGTCTCTTCCTTTACCTTCAATAAACGATCATATAATCTGTCTATTATTCTTAATATCCTCTTGCCCCAATAAGACATTTGTGTTTGGTTTGGATTCCCCTGAATGGAGTGAATATTATATCTATAACCTACTGGAAAGCATTTATTCTTAGACATATTGGCAGGGCTAATTTTGTTTTTACAGGTGTTTGTACTTGGAAAGGGGTTAGCCACAGTCTTGAAGGCTCTACCGCACTGGTACATCACAGGAGCACAGTGTGCTGTGGGTCCTTGAGCTGTTAACGGGAGGCAGGGAGGGAAGGTTAAATTAATCATTTATGCTTTATTTATACTTTCTTTTACTTGTGGAGTTGGACAAGCGGATGCCAGTTTTCCTCAGCTAAGGGCTGTCTGTGTGACATGATGTTTGATATCTGGCAAAGCATAATTTATGCATTTTATATTATATTATAAATCAAAAAGAAGGAAATCCATAGGAATTACTGCAGTGCTATACTTCTGTCCATCACCTGGACAATTTAACTAAATCCCCCAAACTTGTCTTGAGAAATTTTGCTTTGAATCAAACAGAGGTACCAGCTCAATACTGTTTTCTTATTATCTTTGCTAAGATTTCTCTTTCCATTGTGGTATGAAAACTTAATCATGACTCAAGTTAGCAGATATCTTGTGGAATGCTCTGAGGAAGTCCTTTCTGGAATGGGCAATGCTTAACTACTTGATCCAGGTTAACAAGCAAGAGTAGACAAAATTTGCTTGTTTTTTTCCCCCTGCTTTTTATTTTGAGGTTCTAAATACATGATTCCAAAATTCAAAGTATCCTAATTTTAAAAAATCTGTACTTAATTCAGCAAATTAAAAAAGTAATCATCCCATGGAGCTAAAAAAAATTGCTTACATTCCATGACAGGAAATAGGCTCAGTATTTTGCTGAATTGGAAAGGATTGAAACACATGCTTAATTGTTTGTCTGCATTGTGGTCCCAGGCTGGCATCAAATCCTGAAAACTCTATACTTAACTGAGCTCACCAAACAAACTCATAATGTTGAAGAGATTAATGAAATATTGCTGGATGAACAAAATATCAGTCAAACTTACTGCAGCTGCACAATAAATGTTTTTATGAAGCAGAAGGAAAGAAGAGATAAGTTGAGGCAGCAATAGGCTCAGCCACAACATGAAGTTCAAAAAGAATAAGATTTTTCTCACCAGAGCTTCTTTGATGGGGAATTTGTAATGACTTGTTTTGTCTTTTAGTGACCACAATACAATTGGCCATGGAGACGGCCGATGCAGGGTGAGTCCAATCACTGAAGATGACAATCTTTTCAAAGAGGTCTGTTTTCTGATCTCAGGTAAGGTCAGTGCAAAACAAGAATGACTGCCCTGCTATGTAATAGCACTGTAAAACTAGTGATATCAAGGCCAGCAGTACTAAGCATGGCTCCCATAACACATGATGTGCAATTTAATATGGGTACTGTTTTTACCTGGCGGTGCTTTGAATAAGGTAGAAAGTGCACATGCTTATTAGTAAAACCATTGCTATGGCAGAAGTAATACGTCATTATCATAACTTTATTCTTTTTCTGGCAATTTATGCTTTCCTTTGACATCTATTTCAAGTGTCAAGTCTGTCAAGACCTTAGATTGGTAAGTCAATTCCCTCTTTTTTTTGCACGAAACAACAGGAGAAAAATCTTCATTTCTATCTAGTGATTATTTCAGTACAAAAACACTGTATATGCATTTATAGTGACTACATTTTTAAGCTAAAACTGTTTTGTTGCATGTACTAAGAAGTTGATAGAAAATGCTGAAGTAGCCATATATAGCAGTGTGACTGACTTGTACAAATGTTATCAGAGGCATCTAAAAGTCACTGGATAGACAAGCAAGCAGCTGAATGAGTTTCAAGGAGTCTTTACGCTGAAGACCTCTGGACTTTCCTGTTTTCTTCTGGAAATTAGTGGTCTTTGGGGCCTGGGTGAGAAAAATGTGTGATCTTATTATTATATAGGTGTATGTGCTAAATTTAATATTTACAAAACAATTCAACAGTGATAGGCTATTCATAGGAATATGCACCAGGGATACAGAATATGTGATGAACTTATCTGTCCGAAGGTCATCATGTGAAGAATGTGCATCACTTTCAGAGGCAGCTTTTCTAGGCTTTCTAATATCATAGAATCATAGAATGGCAGGGTTGGAAGGGACCTTTAGAGATCATCTAGTCCAACTCCCCTGCAGAAGCAGGTCCACCTAGATCAAGTCACACAGGAAAATGTCCAGGCAGGTCTTGAAGACCTCCAAGGAAGGAGACTTCAACCCCTCTGTGCAGCCTGTGCCAGTGCTCCGTCATCCTCACAGTAAAATATTTTTTTCTTATATTTAAGTAGAACTTTTTGTGTTCCAGCTTCATCCCATTACCTCTAGTCCTGTTGCTAGATACAACAGAATAAAAGGGATGTCCCAACCTCCTGACACTCACCATTTAGATATTTGTAAAGGTTAGTAAGATCTCCCCTGATCTGTTAGTCTCAGAAACTATCACAGTGGATATTTCTGAGAGTTTAGATCGTGTAAGAGTATTGTGGCCTACCTGGAAAACAATGTGAAATATAGAAATAAAAGGAAACCCAGAATTGGTTTGAGAAATTATTTCTCAAAAACTTATTACCTAGCTATCCTGAATCGGCTCAAGTTTGAAGAAAATGAAAGTGGAGATAGTATCCCACCACACACCATGAAATATGAGTGTTCTATGTAACATTACTAAGAAAAATAAAGACGTTAACAGCTTTAAGTTTGCCATCAACGACAACTTCTTAGAGATGCTGGTATAAAATAATGGAATAATACTTCAAGGTAAATAATATAATCTACCACGATTTCAGACTTTCAAATGAGTATAAATAAAAGGAATGGAGAAAATCCTCTAAACTGTCTTTTCACTTTGGCTTGGTCAGAAATGTTTTACTATTAAACACAATGATCTGATACACATTACTCACCATTATTTGGGTAACATAGATGAAATAATGTGCTTATAATTACATTGTCTGCTCTCCTTATTTCTCTGTTGCTAGCCGTGGTTAGAAGTAGCGTACTGTAAAGAGTGTTTTGAAATGGCTGCATTCATGTTCTTAACCAAAAGCACATTTTTTCTAGATGAAAAACCCGATTTCTAATGTTCTCTTTTAATTTCCTTTCAACACATGTAAGTGAAACCTCTCTCAAAATGTCCAAATTTACAACAACTAGAGTTAAAATATTTCTACATAACTCCCAGCCTGCAGATTTCTACTGTTGATATTCAGCTGCTAAGGGATAAGGCTGCACTGTTTTCTTAAAGAAGTTACACAGGGAACAAGAGATCTCCATCCCTCTTAAAGCTGTTTCATCCTCATACTTGGTGGGTTTTCTTCGTTAATCTGAAATGCAATATCAGAATTTCACTGTTTTTAGTGAATCTGGTGCAGCGGTTATGCATATCTCCACTATCATCACCTTGCTCAGGCCCTGGCACATCCTGCAAAGTCATGGATACACAGATCTGAAAAATCACAGACTACAAAAGCCATAGATATTTTAAAAGCAAACAAACAAGGGGATCAGGAACCCAGAACTCCAGGAACATCTGCAACACACATGCAGTCTTATTTTTATTCATCTCTTTTGACCTTACTTCCTGGATGCTCATCTGCAACACCATTCCCATTCCTCTGTTGTCACAGGGTGGTCAGACACAGATCCTGAGTGGGATTATACTTTGGCATCCAACCTGCACTTGTAAAATATTCATATCAGATTTTGTCCTGCAGACACATGTTCTTGAACAATTTTTGCCTTCTGTATCCTAACCATGTAAGAGAGAAGCATCCAGGTGTATTGTTTGTAAAATTAAGCTCTCCAATATTATTATGCAAGAAGCTTTGACTCTGCTCTGCTGTGTGTCAGTCCTTTCTAGTGAATATAGAAAGATCCCATGGAGAAGCAATCTATGATCATATATTGATACACACGTAGAGTATCTGTGAGCCGCCATTAGTTGACTCTCAAGTATCTGATTTTTCCAGCTAAAACAAAACTCTTTTAACGTTAAGTTTCTGCTTAGTGGGTATTTTTGTAAGGTTTCTTTACTTATCGCTGTTGTTTCTTTAACTTCCTATGTTGGTGGTGTTTGAGACTTCTTTTTTTAAAGAAAAAAATCCACAGACTTCCAACTATAATATGACCTTGAGCTACAATACAGATTTCTGCCATTAACACTACAAAGCATATTACTACGTCAGCTGACAACAGATAGTTATTATACTTAAGAGTGGAAAAGATCTGTTGGACGTATGCACAGTTTGAGAGTGACTGAAAATGGGATAGTCATGCTTTTGCTTTTTTCCTGAAAATTCAAAATAAAAGCAGGAAAATGATTTTTGTTTTTTTTTTAGAGATAATCTTTCACAGCAATCAGGACTGGGCTGAATTTTCTCTGGTAAAGAGAAGACATCTTTAACCTATGTTTTATCTCAGACATATATCAAGAAGGAAAAGTGATGAGACCTCTTGAAAAGCACTGTCAAGTATCTGAAAATGGAAAAGTATCAGGCAAGCTCTTGTTTTCATCAGTTCTTGTATAATAATCACTTCTCTTGAAATCTACTTGCTTTAGAAGAGGGCAGTGATTGAAAGATTCAGAAGAGTACGTGATTGAAATGATGCATACACTGTAAAATGCCTGCATCTAGATGATGAGCAATGAGAGAAGGCTATGTAAATGAGATAAGCAAAATATCCCAAGAAAAAACTTAAAAAAGGTCATGTTTTCCCATGAACTTCTCTTAGGCTCTCCGCACAAATCACAAAGGAACAAAGATTATAATCTAGAAGTACAAATCAGATTTTTTAGATTTACAGGCTTCCTTTGATGCCATGAGTTACAGAATAGGAATAAAGCATCCCTTGAATAACAAGAGATGAAAGTATGTCTATCCCACTGAACAGTTAGTATTTACCTCCCCCTCTGATTATTATTATGAGTGTTCATTTTAGTGCCAGTCAGATGTTTCACCCTATATTCAATACAAGAATAAAAGGCAAAACCTATGTAATTTCATTTTTAAATATATATTTTTAGGTCTGTGGGAACTACAGATGGAGAGAGGTTGTACAGCATTTGAAGTTGCAGCTCAGTCTCTGGGGCTCTTTATAGGAGAAAAGATGTTCAGAGAGGACTGAAGGTAAGTCCGTTATAAGCTCATTTCTCTTTGTCAGATGCTGCAGTTCACTTCTTGCTGTTTCCAGTAGCCTGACATGAAATGCAAAACATAATAGTTATAAAGTGTAATTGCTCTGCAGTATCACACATTGATCATAACAGTGTCCCAGACTGCTTCTTTTAAAAACAGCCAGCTTAGTGGGGGGGTTTACCAAATCAGAAATAAATTTAGTGTCCTCTCAACACCCAAACGATAGCTGCTGCCTTCAAACCCTGGCTCCTCCAGTGGGTACAGTAGAATAACACCAGATCTGTGCTCTCCAGAGTAAGGCCTCCTGTTGTCATAGTGAAAGTTATATGCATAGTGTGATTTTGCAGTACTTATAAAAGCCCATAAGTTGGCCAAAACAAACCCAGTAAATGAGAAAGAGAATCAGCTTTTCAATGTGTAAGAATTAGAATCTATTACATATGAAGCCAGCATATAAAAAAAGATGTTTGGTCAGCAGCTGTGTTGTTAGGAATCTGCCAACATGTCCATAAGGAAGTCTTAATATCAATCCTTAGTAGTAAACAAATGTTAAACATTTGAGCAGTAGACTTGCGAGTGCATGTGGACAATAGCTGTTTTCACATTTCCAGCATCTATTAACAACCAGTTTTCCTTTCAAACAACTAGAGCATGTTGTAGCCTTTCCTTTATTGAAAAAATACATCAAATAACTCCAGGAAAACAAACAATAAACTGAAAATAATAAACTGTGAGGTTTTTTTCCACCTGTAATTAGATTGTTCACAATTATGGTGTTACAGCAATTAAAAAGAAATTGCTTCTATTTGAGTTCCTGAATGCTCAGTCTCATACCATAAGGTTTTAAAAATGTCTTCTTTTTTTTTCCTAATGAATGATTTAAAATCACTGAAACCAGGTTTCTATAACAGAAACTTGTTCTGACCCTTAACTCCACTAGCAATAGCGCCTCAATTTCTGTAAAATGTGCTGTTACAAGTTCCTATTCTTCAGGAAAAAAAATGTGTGGGAAGGAATAGGGACATGTTTCTGGTGAGACAGAAAATGTCTGTGTGGCAAGGTCGAAAGGCTGTTGGCACAATAGCTCTGTGCTGCATGGTGGAGATCAGCTCCAGCCAAAGGCAAGTTATTATCGTTGAAAGGTCATAAACAGGCAATCGAGTAAGACACAAGAAGGTTGAAAGCTGACAAATGGGCTTTGAGTCTTATCCTAAGTGCTGTATATATACCTAGGAAAGCCAACCATACCTCAGTCCTGTGGTTACATACGTCCTTGAGTCATAGAAGTGGTGGGATTTTATTGCATACAATGAGGATGTGTGAGTTCTGCTGCAAAAGTCCCCAGGAAGGGCAATGATGCCCACAAGGTAGCTCCCTGGCCTCCTCCTACCTTGTCCCTGACTCATCCCAGACTAAAGGCTTGAGCCTTTTCTTGGTAGATGTCTGTCATTGCAAATTGGTGTCTCATGGCAATGTGGAAGGAGAATTATGAGAAGTTATACTGACTTGGATAGGATCAGACCCTTCATTTGCAAATGGGTTCAAAAATCTTTCAGCTAAAGACCAACTCACATCAGAGGAGTTGAAAATTAACTATATTTGCACTGAGAAAGTGTAGAACTAGTGGAAAGAAAACCAGTAAAGTTGTTTTCTGAGTGACCTTGGGGAAAGCAGTGAGAAGTTGCTGGTGAGTGGAGCTTTTCAAGCATCAAAAGAACTCTCAAAATCTCTAATTAACTTTAAAGCGAATAGCTATCGTTCTATGAAAATGAATGATACAAAAAATTTGTCAGGTACTTGCCATTGATTTTTTTAGGACACAGAAAATTTAATGCAGGGACAGATGTGGTTCAGGAAGCTTTTACATCAGGCACTCCTTTAATTTGTTGACAGGAATTATTTACTTCTTGAGAACGAGAAGTGTAATAAAGTATGATTTCTGCCTGTAACAGGCATGGTAGTCATGCACAGCCTGGTCCAAGCTCAGCTTTTTAATGCTCTCTATCTAAGGCTGACCTCCAAGTGTTGCTGTCAGGCCTTGCAGGCATTCGAGCAAGCAGCACTAGGAAATACTTTATCTTCTTTCCTTACTTACAGTAAAGGAATTAATGATGCAGTAAACTATATCCAAAAGATACCATACACAAGAATTTAAAAGGCTCATGAAAAGTGAAGCTGTCTGCCTCCTCCTTAGATTCAGTAAGCAATAATTTCGCATGCCATGTTCCTTTCTGAATTAGATATTTTCATTATAAACTCATCATATTATAGTGAAGGTCATTTCTGTATCAGCAGTATCAGAGGAAGATGTTAATGTATCTCTTCTAACCTGTCTTGCTGAGAACTGTTCCAGTTTGTGAAATCAAAGTTTCCTACACCACAGGGCTTAATTGGAAAGAGGTCAGAGTACACACTTTTTGAAATTAAGAAGCCCTTATATTGCTAACCAGTTTTCAAACCATTTTTTCTCCATGTGGGAATTTTATTTATCCATTCAGCTTTGAATGTGAGGGATGAACAAATCTATGGCAGGTTAAACCAATATGGCTTTACTGTTATGTCATGCTTTTCCATAGTGCCACTGCCAGTGTTGGGTGTCACAGAGGCTAGATCTTACATCAGCTGTGCAGCAGGATCAAGTTGAGATTTTGGAAAACATTGCCTTACATGTCTGTGAAAGGACGATGTTTCTAGCATGGTTGTGAAATGTCAGAGCTATATCATTTTCAGTGTGTTTGTCGTTTTGGAAATCTTACCTCAAATTCTCCAAACTGTTCAAGCGAGAATTGAAATTCCAAGCAAATTTAGTGGCAGTTCTCAAAATATACCTGAGTTTGGACAGTAAAAATGTACATCTACTATGAGAGTAAATCCCTAAACTAGCATTACTCAGTGGGACTGTACATGTGCACCTGGAGTCTAGATGAATGTGTTTGCTCTTAAATAGCTCTTGCCAGTTACAGAAGCCTTCGATTGAAAGTGCCAGGCTCTAGAGCTATCAAACACCTGTGATATATTATCAAATTAATGACATGCTATTGATGATGATGAGAGAAAGCTGCTTCAAGTATCCCCACTGGGATTTCTTATAGACTTCCAGGATTTGACAAATACAGATTGACTTTAATAAAAGTCACAACAGGAGAGCTGAGACCTTAATTACCAACATGCCAGTACTCAGAGAGTTTGAGACATTTTGGTCTGAACACAATTGTTCTAAGCTTTCTTACTTTAAAAATATTTTTTAAAAAAGAAACAGAAAGGCATTAAAAAGAAAAATAGAGTTTATTGGAAAAGGAACAGAGATGTTAACTAAGGATAACATTCATGCTTACCCTTTTAGGTACATTTTTTAAAATAAAAGCCTGAAGAAGATCATGACGTCTTTATGACCACTTTTAAAAGACTTTATAACTCTCTCTTCTAGTTTAGCTTCCCTATCTCAGCTGTATATCCCTCTTATGTTCCATCAGTCCTATGAGATGCCAAATAAACAACATCTTGCATTTGAACACTTAATACCAAACTTATCAAGCTTGGTTTTGAATATGTCCAGTTAATCTGAATTAAAATCACCTATGATTTTCGTATTTTCATGTAGGTTTCTCCTATTTTCTGATTGCCCATTCTCAGGTTTTGCTCCTTGTGCAGGAAGGGCAGGTTTCCTTAGCCATTTGAGAAGTCCCTGCAAGAAATCTGTTGCTTAAACCACGTTTTTCATGACTAGTGAGTTCAGGAATTTGTTACACAAGACACCACAAGCAAGGGTTATAACATCTGTTCAGTACTGCATCTCCATGTATGCTAAATGCACCATACATGACCCAGGGAAGTGACTTGACCTAAGTGTTAGAAAGTTGTTGGGTTTTCCCTTGCTGAAGATAATACTAAGATTTTTTAATTGTAGAGCCAAGAGCTCTGAGTTATTTTAACTCTGGCTTTGTAGGGTGACATATTGCTATGAAATCTGTCTCTGTGACTAGTAGCATCATTTCTCAAATCTTTAGTCCCATGAGGATAAGAAATCCTGTCTTACTGCAGATGACTAAAATGATGAGAGTCTGGTGCTTCGATAGGTTTTCTCTAGGTAATACAACTGCACAGAAATAGCGCTGACATTTGAGCTTTTCGATAAATTAATTCATTTTAGAATTAAATGGTTTCAAAAGAGCTTACAGAACTGTAATATGTGTCTAGTGAGACTTGGGAAAATATTTATAGAGGCAGAAGAGGTAGTGGTGACAGTCACTCGGTGTTCTGAACAGCTTCCACACTATAGTCCCAAGAAAATGCATAAAAGAGAACCATGAAAGAGAAACTATGATTAAACAGCAAACTTCAGAAACTTTTCTCCTCTTTTGTCATTTCCAGTTATGTAACTACGCCAGTCAAAAGGCCTGTGTGCTTAATTCGTATTATCCATTTATTATAGATATACAGACATATTTAACAAGATAGAAAGATTCTGCTGAAGGAATCTGGAGATATGAACTAGTGCAGACAAGTATTAATTTGCATTCATTAGAAAGAATGCTCATTCTTCAGTAATTAGCAACATGAACTCCTTTTGCATCCACCAAGCTCTCCGAACACCTATGTAAAATTTCCATTTAATAAGCTTTTAAATTGCCTGCTGCTTATGTTGTAACACACTGACAAATGAATTTCTGCCTTATCTTTGTGTCACAAGTACAGACTTGCTCTTTTCCTTTTTCTAACTAGAATTTTACATTGCTGCATGTATGCTGACTGTGTATAGTCATTTTCCTCTCTTAATTTAAAGGCACAAGCGTATCTAGGAGCTATTAAATTGAAGTGAGATTTTTTTTTTTCTTCCCTAGACAGCTACAGGATTTTCTTGATGAAAAGTAAATCTGTATGTCATCAATCCAGAATCGCAATTTAATGAATGACTTTTCCCAGAGGTAAGGTACGTATGCTAAAAAATATACAAAGTACCAACCAACCTAGTTCAGGTCCCTTTGGGACTTAACAAAGTGTAAAGTGTAAAAGCAAATCAAGGACTCTGCTTTTATCAAATAAATAGCTATTTTTAAAAAGGCTTACAAAAGATAAGTTAATCTTTTACTTGGTTTATAGGTTTATCTATCCCCCACTCCCAGCACCTTTATCCTGAGCAGGTTATACTTGTTATTGAAAATGAGATAGGTACTCTTTAGGATTTTCTTCAGAGGAGCACTGAAAATCAGCCACTGATATGTTTATTTGAGAGCTGTGGCTGGGGCAGAGAAAATAAACACTGTCAATATGTTTGGTGTTAAGGTGAATGGCATCAGGTCCTCCCAGTTTGACTTGTAAAGTTTCAGCAACTATGTTGCTGTGCGCTGGTGTTTTAGCAGGCCGCAGACTGGCCTCTAAAAGGAAGGGAAAAGTACATGATGTTTGTACAGCTGAAAACAAGATGAAAAACCACAGGCCCCCTCTCACACTCCATTAGACCCTAAAGTCCATGGAGTACTGCACTCAACACATAAACACTCAGTTTGTGGAAAACTTTCTCAATGTGTGAAAGAAGGGAACAAAGCCCGGAGTGAGAACAATGAACATCTATGTATGAAGTGAGCAGCCAGTGCAAAATGCAACGGCAATGCTCAGCTAAACAAACAGCTGATACAGGAACACATTAATCACATTAATAACTCCCAATAAGAACTCTTGGGAATGTGTCTTGATATTCCGAGTGGGCTCTGATGTGCACAGTCTATAGATGATGCAGTCATTCTTTTTGTTTCACTTTTAATGAATGGAAGTAAGAAATAATGCCTCTGGCATATGCTAGCCGAGTCCTTGGCATGGGCACTAGGAAGGCCTGCTTGTACATGTACTTTACTGGCAACTTTTTAGCTGCAATATTTTATAAGACTATAGTTAAAAAAATACACAAACTTGATATACAGCTGTGTATATTGGAGCTCTGCTCCAGACAGTCTTGATTCCACTGTCTTGTGGAATAACAAGATTCCTGTACTGTCCTGTTTCATTGCTTTGCAATAGGAAAATATAAGATATCGGGGAAATTCCTGTGTCATTACTTTGCAATAGGAAAACATAAGATATTGGGGAAATTATAAACAAGAGTATTACATTTCACTGTAAAAAAAACCCTCCTGTTTTGTAACGACCAGTAAGATCTTTTTCTACCTTGCTCTTTAAATTCTCTGGGGATACCTAGCTACAAATTTCCAGAACCTCTGCAGCCTATGAGTCAGATGTGAAATCAACACAAGGCTATTAAGAATTACACTGAATAAAGCCTTGACTTTAGGACTAGTAGCAAGTTGACACAGTGTTTGGAGCTGGATGAGCAGTCTGAGCAGAAAGAGCTTTTGCTGCTCCAGATTTCAGAAAATATGAAAATCCTTATTTCTGTTCAGACATGGGGATTGTTACAATACTGTACTTGCAAGCATGCCAGAGCACTGTATGTCTGCAAACAAGTAAGATCTTAGTCTCACAGCTAGCAAATTTATTTAGATAAGGAGGATCAGCTGTTTAACTTGCATGGTTAGGTTGTGTGAGCAGTTTTGTAATGTATGGCCTCTTGTTCAATTACAGCACTTCACCACTACCCTCTCTGAGTGTAAGAGTTAGAGTTCTAGCAAAGGCAGGGTGAAAGGGGCATGACAAAAGGAAAAAAAACTATGCCTAAGCCCTACCAGCTGCTGCAAAGAATGAGGGGCTGAAGGTTAACAGGAGTAGAGAAGGCAGGAAGCAGCCACAGTTGGGAGGAATCTGAGAAATAGATCCAAAGAAGAGATCACTTTGGGTTTCAAAATGCCTCTTGCTTACCCCATGGGGCTTCATTTAAAACAGTATATAGCTTTTGTGGCCAATTAAAACCTATACAGAGAGAAAGTAGGACTTTTGAACCTGCCTGTTTCTAGATAGCTGGGGAAGAAATTGAATTGTAAGTGATGAGCTAAACTTTAGTTAAGATTTTCCAAAAAAAGATCAATGACCCCTTTGCTGACATTTTGCATCAGTTTTCCAAAGCTGTACAGTATTCTCTTTTAATATGATAATTTCATGAATGGTCTAAGTTTTGGCCTTGTAGAACACTATGTGACCCAGACTTCCACTTATTAGCTCCAAGTGCTGGATCTTTAATCTTATTTCCTAGCTTCTAGAAGTACTGAAATATGTCTCTCCCAGTGACTTTATTAAGCTTTACAGAATGCTACCATGAACTCTAAAAATCCAGCTGATTTTTACGGGGGAGTGTGTATGTATGTCGAGGAGGAGGATTTAAACAACCTGACTGTAGAGAATCAAATATGTTCCTCTAACTGCTGGCCATGATCTCCATGCAGATCTTCTAATTTACATCAATAAAGGGTGAATTCATTCTAGTTTAGGCTTGATTTTCGAGGTGAGCTTGTCTACACCCTTTTCTTCAGTTTCACATATCTTGAAAGCCAACATATAAAAATGTACATTATTAGAACCATACACTTTTCCCTCTCTGGAAGATCAGTTCAGTCTTCCATTAATATCAGACAGCTACAAAATGATCATTGTATCTTAAGGCATTACTTTAGGATTGAAGTTATTGTAGCCTCATTAGAATTATCTTTTCACAGGCACCACTTTCTTGGGGTGTTCCATTGAAAATTTTTTCTCAAGGAAAATCCTCAGCATAACTCAGGGAATAGCTCACCTTTAGAATCCATCCCAGGCAACAGTATGAACAAGACTGCATCAGAATTAGTTTCCTCCATCTCAGCTATTTTTCAATGCTATGCCAGCAGGCAATGTTCCCTAATCAGCCTCATACTTTAGGGCATATGGCACATACTTTCAGCACCATGTTGGTGGGCTGCAGTCTGACCCTCACATTATTTCAGATGCATTGAAATGGGAACTCCTCCCCCATCCTGCCAAAATATTGGATGAATGTAGGGCCACATGGGCCCAGAGGAATGCAAGGGCCAAGTAACACAATGTGAAGATATCATTGGTGAGCACTGGAGAGATCCTGTACTAAGCAAAGTGAGCAAGGGACACTCATGCCACTCATCACACTGGATAATATCAATCCCTCAGTACCTTGCATATTGAGACGGAGATGTTGCTTTAGGGGCCAGTGACCATTACAATTTACCAGGAGTTCACCAATAGTGATCTTAACAGTGGAAAAATTCCAGCATGCCCCTTCCCACTCTGAGCCTGCTCTGGCACGGTGCCTTACTTCAATGTCTCACAAAGCTGCTAGCTTTTGTGACTTTATTTCCAGTCTAATGATATTGTTTTTTAATATTTCAGCAATTGCAATTACTACAGAATTTCTAGCTGTCAGATTTTCAGAGTAGCACAAGTAATTAATATTTAAAGATGAAAAATAAAAGTGTTATATATTTTGCCATCTAAATATCGTGATTTAAAAACCAGTCTCCCTACTTGGACATGACTCCAGAAACAAAGCATTATAAATGTCCTAACAAGTAGAATATTACAAAGGTTTCATGTAGCTTTCATTTTCACTCTTACTTTTAGTATTTCCACTTCATTATGTAAAAAACAAATTAGCAGCAGACCTCTGAAAGTTTACCTTAATTTCTTAAGGTGCTAAAAGTCATGAAATAGAAAAAAATATAAAGCAAATATTATCTGAGATAATATTCATGATTTTACATCTCAACCTATATTTTTACATTTTGCAATTGAAGATATATATTTTTGTTTAAGTTCTTTTTAGAAAAAACCTGAAAGAAATGAGAGGCATTTACTGAATAACATTGAAACATTTTTGTAATATACCTCTCTTGTCACCCTCCTCCTTCTTTCTCTGACAGTAGTAAGTCTGTAACACAGAAATCCTCACATTCTCCAGATGGTAGCATAAATTTTCAGGTCAAGTGAGATTAAAAATAGATAATAGCCCAGACCTCATGAGTCTCTACAGAAAGACTAAACAGTCACAATAGGGAATATCATTGTTTTGGTTTTCTTTATGAGGTTTTATGTACTCAGCTGTTTCTTTGCCTCTGCTCTCAGTGCAGAGAGACCCAGATCATTCTGAATTCCAGTTCCACCTCACTTCCTAGCCTTTATACTTTCTAAGCCCCATGCCACACAAGTCAAGGGAAATATATCCACACAGCTGCACCACCAGCTCCTAATGTGCTCTCCACTGCCGATACTCCCTCCCTGCACTTCAGAGTATTTATAACTGGCAAATGAGTTCTTGAATAACCTGCTCCTACAGCTGCTTTGGAGGAATACAGTCTGCTCTGGGGTATTTTGCCTTTCTGATTAATGCATAAGACCTCTCTAAAAATTCACTGATAATAAACTACTTGAAGCACAGGAAGTTTTGAAAGTGCATCATAATAAAATTTATCTTTGAGTAACCATATTTTGTAGGCAGACAGTAGTTGACAGCTAAGGGGCTGTGCTTGTTCCCCAGAAAGTCTATATCTATGAGGGACTATTACAAAACAGGAGTAGCTTCAGGGGTAAAATAAAGTCCCACCAGCTATTTTGTCTTTTATGTCTGGTTCTACTTGGGCTAAATATTAAATAGACTTCTCTCATATGGCCATGGCCATTTGTGGTTCAGAAAAATAGTTTTTCAACCATGAAAGCTTCTTTTCACACCCAAGTGGAACTGGCAAATAGCCCAACCATGTGCATGGTTCATATTTACACAGTAATAACATTTCGGGAGAGAAAGAAGCTCTGTGGCTTATCAGTTTCCTTTGAGCTGCATGCCCAGTACTTAGTTTTTTTTTGTCCATCAACATTTGGTGCCTTTTGTTTTTCTTTCAAATGACAAAGATAATGATAATTCTTCCACAATGTCTTCTTCCAGTGCAATGGATACATCATTCATAGGTAGACCTTGATGCCTGCTTCATAGTTATGGTCATTCCAAGAGATAAATACTGCTGGGAAAAGTACCAAGACGTGCTCAGGAATTGCAGTGAGGAGCTATGTTTAAGAAACAGAGATTGGCTACATCTATGCTAACAACTACTGTAGCCCAGCAGAGGTAAATCTGTTGGGAAAAATGATCAGTGCTTAAGACCTGATATCCATACCGTTCTCATTCCAAGGGCTTTACTTTAGCTTCAGTAAAGACTCAGACCCTTGGAATAAAAGCCTGTGAGCAGTTGGAGGTTTGATATTGGTCTCCAGGTTTAACTTCATCTGAAAGGGACTCATTTTTTTGTGCCCTGAGATTACTTCACAATGTTACCTATGTGTGGCAAGTGGGAATCATTACATAGATGTCTTCAAAAAAATTCTCCTGATCTAAACCATGACATTAACATAGACATGGCCAGCATGTAACAGATTGGAAACAGAGTTCTCTCCTGAAACATGGCTTTTCTAGTTTCAGTATTACATGCATAAATTTTAAAATCTCCAATTTGCCACTGCTAGAGGATGGGTGAGGGAGAGCATATGAAGCGCAGGTGGGGGCTTAGAAGAGCAGAAAGTTATCCACCAGTGCATCTGAATTGTCTCGGCAAGGCCAGTTCTGCTCCATGACAGCACAGGTCTGCACATCTGAGCAACAGTAC
This sequence comes from Urocolius indicus, assembly GCA_013401255.1. NCBI lineage: Eukaryota > Metazoa > Chordata > Aves > Coliiformes > Coliidae > Urocolius > Urocolius indicus. The sequence goes on along the minus strand of WBNH01011365.1, from coordinate 135,275 downwards.
ACATTGCAGCCTTGTAGGCATAGTGCACCGTTTTGTATCCATGAGCCATGTGGTAATGACAAAATGCTCTTAATGAATTATGCTGTGCTCCCAGCCACACTAATAGCTTCAGCTCTGTAGAAATGCAGTTGGGGGATTGTCACATTCACCAGATAGCAGCATGTCCCTCTGCTCAACTGCCTTCTGTTCTCTATTTTCCTTTGTGGGTTTTTTTTTTGTTTGTTTGGTTTTTTTTTTTTTTTTGCCAGGCAGCTTTTCTTTACTGTTGGTTTTCCTGTATCAGTGATGTTCCCAGTTGTAGGGACCTGCTCCTAAGCTCCTGTTTTTGTTTGCATCCTTTGTACCTACCCTCAGGTTCCTGTTATGTGATGCCTAGAGCAGCATGCAGTGCTCCAGGTGTGGTCACACAGCCCTTTGTACCAGGACACAGCTATCTGTTCAGAGATCTGTGCTCTGTCCCTCTGTTTACACTTCCCCATGTTTTGTTTGCTTTCCTAACTACTACCAGACATCAGGTTGCTGTTTTTAAGTGTCTGTCAACAGTCATCACCAAATCCTTTCCCTGATCAGTGTTTTGCAATCTGTGACTGCAGAACATACTTTCTACTGTTTTTGTCAACACTCCTCTTGTTATTTTCTGTTTACTTAATAGCCTAGTTAATCTCCTTTATCCATGCCTGCTTTTTATTCCGGGTTTGATTCATCTCCTTCCCAAGGGTAGAGACAGACCTTCCTATCTGTCTGCTTTCTTATATGCCCACTAGTTCATTTGTTCATCTTTTAAGGGCATAAACACCAGGCTTAACATTAAAATTCACTGACAGTGACTACAATGCAAATGACTTCTGTCTTATCAATACTATTTTCACCTTCCAACCTTATCATTCTATGATTCTATGGTTTTCAGTTTTTATCAGCTCCACGGACTTCAATATTTCTGTGCCTGTTGGTACTATTTTTGCTGTCCAATCAAATGCATGAAAACACTTTTGGTATATTTAGTTATCTCTTGCTCATAAGTAATAGGATTAGCAAGGAAAACAGCTCCAGGTGAGATCTATAGAGAGGCAGAGAAAAGACATGTGAAAAAGGATTTAATTTGTGTGGTAGTGGAGAAACACAGGCTTTGGTGAGAGCTTCTTTTGCATTAGGAGGTTTCAAGACACACCTAGGGTTTCTCACTATAGCTGCTTCAAGTTCTTTTGTAAGTCAATTTTGGATAAACAGTTCAGGACCAATTTGAATCTGTCTCTGTAAATAGCATTGGTTTGCAAGTGGACATCAATACTTGTGAGAGAAAACTGTTTGTGGGAGGCAGCTGGAAATTTGTAACATAGGTTTATTATTAGCTTAGCATGTTTATCTCTTCATCATTATGCTTCTTATTACATGAAAATGAATAAATCAGAATTGATGGCATTGTAAGCGAACTACCTTAAAAATTCTCTGTTGAGACTTTTCCCTTAATGACATCAGAAGTTCAGTGCATGTGCGAGAAGCTGCTGGAGGAGCAATTTGAGTAAACAAGGAAGAAAAATTCAATTTAGGGTGGACTTCTGAATCTGAGTAGTAGCTCGTTTTGAAAAGACTCCTTTGTTGGTATTAAGCTCAGCGTTTAAAGCAGTGTGGTTCCTCTACTAAACAAACCTCACGTTTTCACAAACTCCAGTGACTTGATTTTGTTGCAAAGAAACAGAATTTTGGTTTGCAAAGGGGTTTGACATTTAGCTGTGTATTAAACTGGTGAAAAATCGGAAATGTTTACTATTTTCCAGAAACTGGACTTGCCAAATATCTTCTTCTTTGGATTGATGATTCTTTTTTTGACAAAATGGAAACATTCCATCTTATAGTTTATATGGGCTGGGTTTTGGTCATATGTTACATGAGTATGAGGTAAACTAAGAAAAAAGTAAAAGAAAAGTTATTTCAGAATAAAAATTGAAATACTCAATTGTGACTGTAAACTTAAGCTGTATTTTGAAATTGTCAGAAGCGCTGTTTTCTTCAGAATGAAAATCCAGAAAAAATGCACACTGTTACAAACAGGATTTTCATTATAGTTTTTTCCTAATAAGCATTGCAAGTTTTAATTAACTTCCTTTCATCCTGAACTTTAGGCAGGGTGGTCTGGCTCTTGAGACAGTTGCTAAACACAGCTCCCTCCATTGCATCCCATGCAGAATTATTTGTTTTGTGTTAGTATCCAAATTAAAAAAAAATAAATTACCAAGTTGCTTTTCCACATGCTTGACAATTTGGTAAAACAGACTGAGTGGGATAATGAGAAAGACATGTAAAACAGAAAGAACCTGATAGGGGAGGCATGACAAACATTCTTATGCAAAAGTTAGTTTGCTTTTTTTTTTTTTTCCCCAGCCTGAATCTTTCCCTTTTTGTTTATGTGCATCTTGTCTCATAATTGATGTCACCTGTCACTTTCATACCCTATCCAAGCTTCATTTCCAGTCTCCTAAACATGTCCAGGCTTTTCTTCTGTCTTCACTAAGACTGAGCAGGTTATAAGATTCAGGCTGCTTAACTGGGAGCCTAAATAGAGATTTAAAGTACTGTCTTTAAGTTGAAAATGAAGACTGCAGTGAAGGGAAACACAGAAGTCATGAAGAGCTTAGGAGATATCTGCTGACTCTGACAGGTAGAGCCCCACCGAAAATGTCTTATGGCACGCTCACAGAAGACAGGTGAACCTCAACAAAGTTTTGAAACGTAGTAACGGTGAAAAGAGTTGCATAAAGGAAAAAAATAAAACAAAACAGAAATTGATTTAATTTGTTTACTAAATAATTCATGCAAGAATTCACAGCCAGCTAGGAAAATGCCAAAAATCCTGAAAGTCTTTGAAATAAACTATCCAAACCCTGGAGCCAAAAGATGATAGCAAAAGATGTAAGAAAACAAAAAATAACACACACACACACCAAAAAAAAAAAAAAAAAAAAAAAAAAAAAAAAAGAAAGAAAAAGGCAAATAGTAGGAGCCCAGAAAGAGCCCATGACTTGAGCAAAGCACAGCCTTGCAGTGACGGCACTTGGCACAGAGTGCTCCTGTACAGCTCCTTCAGAGCACACTGTGTATGTTGAACCAATTTGAAAATATGTATCTGAGCACTGAGCTTCTTAGAGAGACTGTGGTTTGACTTGGAACTGTTTCCACTTGGAGCTTCATTTAGTTTAGTCCGCCCTGGTTCTTCAATGACTTTTAAGGATGGAGGGTTGAAGAGAAAGATTTAAGAGACTCCAGAGTGTAAACATCAGTTGTAGAATAGGACAGGACAAGATTTAGCACACTCACAACACCTGAAATATAACTGTGCACTAGGGGGTGACCAATCATTTAAACAGTTACTCCCTATTAAATACATGTGCACATTTCTCAGCCTAGCTTAACATTTTAAAAGCCTTGCCTACCATACCAAGGCAGCTATGAAGCATGTACACCTCCCTTAAAGACAGTGAACCACAGGCCATGTATTATTCCATATGCAGACGATCTAAATACCTACAACTAGTTTCAAAAGAAAAAAAAAGGCGGGGCGGGGGGGAAGGTGGGGGAAAGGCTGTGGTACAAGCAAATACCACCTACAATATATACACGGAAAAGGTTTTCATCTGCTTTATGTTTTGATACCATAGTCTATATTTTGACTCCAGAGTGTGATGACTGTATAACTTTTCACATGAATTTCATTTTTCCTGTCAAGGTACATTATTTTAAGGGTGACAATAACTTGGCTTCAAATGAGGTGAAACCATCACAGTGATAAATGAGTTTCTTGAGGAGGGAGGTTATACCCTGGGAATACACTTTGAAAGACCACACACCTCTGCTTAACCAAGCTTGTTAGCTTTACAATACATTACAAATACTCCTTCTAGTGCACATGGCAGGGAAGAGACCTGAGCACTTGACTTTTGAAAATACAGTGTATGTGGCATAGGGAGATTAGTCTTGGTTTTCACACTGGTCTTTTGTGCAAATCTGCTGCTTAACAGCTGAACACTGCCTTTGGTCCCTTCCTTGTTCTATGTTTCTTTATTTTAATGTCAGATTAAAAGAAGACGTCTCAGGCTTTGACATGCAACTTTTGGCTGCAGCCCTGAAGTACAGCCTCACTTAAGTGCTGTATTCGTATTGTGATACAGGGGGAAAATGTCATGCCAAACACTATCAAATTTTTAGAAGCATTTCTAGGAAATACTTTAATAGTTAATGAAGCAAGCTGCTGAACTTCAGGGGGCATGTGGTTATCTTGCTAAGTCATTTTTTGTATTGCTACCCTGATGTTGTATGTAACATAACTGAAATGTGGTGAGAAAACACTGGCATGAGCCCTGGATGCTCAAGAACACAACCGGCAACCATGAAAAATTTGCATCATGCTGCAAAGTTTTCTTCTGCTCTCCTACAGCTTTATTGCCTTTGTTGAAGTAAAGGCTCAGGGAATCTTTGAGATCTACATCAAAGAATGCTCACGTGGTACTTTACTCCACTATATACTTCACCAAATGACTTTAAGGTTATGGAACAGACAAAAGATATATTTAAAAAAAAAACCACATTAATTTCCTTCTTCAAGTAGTTGCCTGAAGAACAAACAGACTTGAGTTTTTTTTTTTTTTCATTATTAGATGTTAAAAGATGGCAGAGCTGGTGTGTTAGGTAATGCACTTCCCGTAGAGTGTTTTTTGGGATAGAAATACTAAGTTAAATGATGGATTTGTCTGAGATACCCAAATCCCTATTCCCACAGTGCAGCTCCTGATAAATATCTTTCTTATTTTCTTATTCACTTAGTCTCCCCTTATTTTCATGCCTTAGGGGAGTGCTTTCGGGGCTAAGCAGGCTGAAATATAACGCAAATAGAACTCAAATGTCGGATGTAGTTCTTCAATGAGATTCAGTCACCTGAGCTGCTGAAAAACTTTTTCAAATATTAACTATGGTGGAGTCAGAGGGCTTCACAGGTACTCATTCCTTCACAGTAAATGAACAGGTTAATCCCATGCTGAGGCATTGGAGCTGTCTCTGTGCTAGATAGCATGAGTCAGGCAGGACTCCTCTGCTTGAGCACATGTCGTTGGAACCCTGGACGCACTGCCAGAGTGTGATGGGAGCTGCAGTGGCATGCCAGTTCTTATGTGACATAGCTGTGAAGCCTGTCCAGGAACATCAGGAGCCAGGTGGGATGTGGAGGCAATGGCATCATAGGGGTTTGTCTTCCTGTTGTCCCAAACCCCACTGAATCACAGAATCATTTTGGTTAGAATAGACCTTTAAGACCATTGAGTCTAACCACTAACCTCACACTGCCAAGCCCACCATAAAACTGTGTCCCTCAGTACCTCACCTATGCGTCTCAAATATCTTTAGGGATGGTGACTCCACCTCCCTGAGCAGCCTGTTCCAAAGCTTAACAACTCTCTCAGTGAAAAAGTTCTATCTAATGTCTAACCTAAACCTCCCCTGGCACAACTTGAGGCCATTTCCTCATGTCCTATCATTCATTCCTGAAGACAAGAGATTGACCTCCACCTCACTACAACCTGTCTTCAGGTGTTTGTAGTGAGTGATGATGGTCATATTTATCCTGGTTATATTTGGAACCGCGAGTTCCACTGCCAGGAAAGCTTTGAGAGTGTAGACCAGCAGTTTACTCAGTGAGAGCTCTCCCTCCCGAGTGGAAAGGTGTCACCACTTCAGGAGCGAACGCATAACGCTCTCCGCAACGCACATCACCCTGAACCTTTTCCACACGTTTTGACGGGCATTTGGGAAACTGTTGATATTGAGGGAAGGGGAGGGAAAAGAGCCTGCCCTGACACAACGCCTTGTCCTGGCAGAGCCGGCCCCGCGGTGCGTGCGTGCCCCGTGGCACCCGCGAGGCCCGGCGTGCGGGAGGACGGCGGCTCGGGCGGCGCGGCTCGGCGCGGGGCCGGGGAGGGCACGGGGTGCTTTTCCCGGCCTCGCCTGCCCCCTGCCGGCGGCACGTGGCGGCGCGTCTGCTTGGCAGAGGTGGGAAATCAGAGTAAGCCCAGACATCCGCTCGTCCTCTTACACCCTATACGTGTAAATACATACACGGCGTCTGTATAAAGATAAAAGCCGACGTGACTGTATTGATTAGAAAGGTGAGTGCAGCCCGTGGCGCCGCGTGCCAGGCACAACGCGGGCAGGTGCTGCGCAAACCGGCAGCCGCTGCTCAGCCACTGCCCGTCAGCCCCGGCTGGTTGGTTACACGCAGTCTCGGGGCTCCCGTGCTGGCCGGAGAGCCGCGTTTATGAAGTGACCTCCACTGGCTGCCGCTCGCTCCCGCTCGCTGTACGCCGGGACGTGGGAGAGCAGAACACTGAGCCATTCTGCTCTGCACGCCTGCTCTAACCCCACTCAATTAGCACCTGCTTTTCAAGGCTTGGCTTCTCCTGCAGCCCAAAAGCACATACGCAAGCACTTCGGGGCCACTCACAGCCGCTAATGCAAGCCCTGCCTGCCGCACACAGGCAGAGGGTGAAGTGGGTCGGAAGTTAATTATAAATCAAGCTGTAGTTTTAGCTTACTCTCAATTAATAACTGTTTTTTTAGTTTTTTTTTTTTTTTTTTTTTTTGTATTGGCATGAAAGCTGGACTGATGGCCGCCAACATTTGAAGTGAAAGTGGCATTCATAAGGGCTGAGCTCCTGCCTGGGAAAGGCTGCTGTGAGGGAAATGCTGGTGCCTCTGCCAGGATGCCCTAGGCTCAAAAGGAAAGCTGAAATCTGGAACTGCTCTGCAACTATTTACTCTTGCTTTGTTATGATTTGGGTTTTTTGGGATTGGTTTGGTTTTGTGTTTTGGTGGGTTTTTATAATAAAGATGTGAGAGGTGCCTCTTTTTTTGAGAGCTGCCACCAATACTGACTGGAAAACATCCAGATGTTTTCAGGGTAAGGCTTTTTGCAGGAATTAGCTCTTCATCTTTTCCTTTTGCGACAGCAAGTCCCCAGGTGGAGCTGTGCCTGGGAGCTCTGATTTCTGATGAAAGTGATGCAAAAGACTGTTTCTGCAGGGTTTTCTGAGCCTGTGTTAGTCTACTGAAAAGCCTGACTTTCCCTGGCATCCCATTGCTGAGGTGGAGTCCGAGCTGGTTTAGCTCTTGCAGGATCAGACCCAGAGGCTTCTCTGCCATTAACTTCAAAGCACTGCAGCATATGTTCAGCTACTTCATCCAAAAGAAATGTGGCTTGTGGGCACTCAGGCTGCTTCATAATGTGAACTGAAGTGCAGTTAAGTGGGTACCACCAAAAGATTCACTTCAAAAACATGCATTTTCACCTGAACTAAACCAGCCTTCAGAATCTCTCTCAGGCTGTTAGAAAGATTAACCTTACATACTTAGGCCATGTTGAGAACCCCATCTGTGCCTCAGTTTGTCCTATTTGTGATTTGAACATCGAGAGCTTTCCATTATAGCCTAACATTTTTAAAATTTATGTGACATATACCTTTTATCCAACTTTCACTGTCAGTACCAGCTCTGCCTTCCTTTGGTGGGATGAATTTGCTACTTTATCAACAATTTTGTGGGGTTTTTATTTCCCCTCCTCTGATCTATGTCTTTTCTTCCCCTTCCATATTTTCCTTTTTCCTCCCTTGGCATTCCCCTGATCACTTTTTTTTTCTTGTCCTTTCTGATCTTCCATCTAATGTTTTGTTCAGGACTGACCTTTCCAGGTACATAAAGGATTTATACATACCTGATATAAGTAGCCTTAATATTAATTTCCTACTGCTTTTTTTGAGTTATTAGTATTCTTTTTTGTTTAACTTATGCTTAAACAATTTGATTTTTGGACAGACTTATTATTTTCTTCTATGGCTGATAATAAATGCAAAATGCTATGCTGGCAGAAACATATCTGAAACTGTGAGTTTGTATTTGCATGGAAATATGGGAAATATTAAATAAAGACACTTAGTGACATCTAGTCAGGAAACATTTTTTCCCTCTTTTAGGAGAGAGCTAAAAACAGTAAGACTTTTTAATCATCTAAGTACTTCTTTGGTTATGTTGGAAGAAAAACATCAAGACCTCTTCAAAACGAAATGTTAGTATTTACAGATGTTGTTTTCATAGGAACTTCCTCAATAATTTTGTCAAAGCGATACTATTCATGGAGCTTTCCATTTCAGCAAAAACCTCCTTTCAATTAAAATATTTGATGGAAAACCTTGACCAGCTTGTGTAAAAAAAAATCAGCTTTTTTTTTTTTTTTTTTTTTTTTTTAACTCGTGCCAGCATGGTCATTGTGATTTTACAATTTGGTCATTAGAGGGTGCTCAAGAGATTGAATTCGTGCTTTAAATTGTCCCCTGTTTTAAAGAAACCGTAGACTAGGTACAGTTTCTGTTTCTTTCTTCACAAAAATATATGTAATGTCTAGCCTTGTACTAAGTATCACAAGATTTACTAGTCATTTTGATGGGAGCAAAGTCTTTACAGACTAATTGGTATGGTGGAGAACAGATACTGAAAGTTATTATATCGTTACATCCAAACCAAAAATGTAGCCACTGTTTTAGCAATATTAATTAATCTCTAAACTTTCAGTGTTAACAATAGTGGGGTTTTGACAAAGATTTAGCGAGTACTTTTGTAATGAAATATTTTGTGAGAGATATCTGAGGCTTGCTTCCGTTGAAGCAAAATTGACATTTCCTCACTTGGTAATGAAGATGAACACTTCTTAGCAGTGCTTTTTCATCCTGATCAACACTCATTTCCAGCTCCCGGTGATTTTTTTTGTCATCCAGAACTGTATGTAGATGTTCTGACATTTGAAGAGTAAAAGTTGCATAAACTGAGAATAAAATATATAATTGACTGCAGAATTTGTCAACTAAATCCACACTCTCTTTCCTTTTCCCATTAGAATCCTTAAGTATTAAAGACCAAAAGATACAATGAGGATCTCTGTGGGAGTTCTACAGATGAAGACACTTGTAGGCAAAGATTTGTAATTTATCTTTGATCCCGACTCTGTTGGAGAAAGGGAAGACTGCTCGGTAAGGGGCCTGTCGTGGTCCACTGGTCACTCCTGCTGCCTCACACAAGTGTCTTAGCAACATCTTATGGCTCACTATCAAATGATACAGGGTGAGCAGGATTTCTGGACTCATGTTCTTGATATTCAACCACAGCTTGTATTCGTCCTCTCCAAGTTTAGACCTTAATATGAAGTGTCTGATTTCTCAAGGCTGACCATGTAATTCAAACCAACAGTGACCTCCAGGTGGCCATTCAAAGGACAAGCATATCTTCAGGCAAATTAACCTAAACCAACCCAGGGCTTGTTTGTATCCATGATGAAGATGACTGCTGTTGAATATCGTTACTTACTGCCACAATTTTCTTTGCATACAGTCCATTATACCAAGAACAACTTATTAAACTAAAGGCTTAGGGAGAGGACTGTGTTTGTATAAATCTGAGTGAAAGACCCCAGTTCCAGTATACACAAGAGTAACAAACTGCTCAAAAATATTAAAGAGAAAGTGGATGTGTTTTGTTTGCAGCCTTTTTAAGGAAATATAGCAAAAAAGGTCATAGTCATGCAGAAGTCATTGCTGAAAAATGAGATACATTTGTGTTGCCAGGTATGGATTTACCAGAAGATGTTAGGAAACATTAAAGCTGTTGCCTTTTTATTTTTTCACCTCTTCTGCATTTTTGTCATTAAATTGGCACTGCCCATTGTGGAGATAAAGGCCAGGACCCTGCTGTGGTTGCAGCTACACTTCTGCAATAGCACAGCTGCGTGTGACCCTATGTTTCAAGTTCATTCATGCAAACGATTAGAATGTCATATTGACAGAGCTTTCTCTTTTTTTTCAATTTTTGAAGGCAAGGAAGGAACAGAATAACTTCAGGAAGCCAAATTACATAAATCAGCAACTCTTATTTGAGGATTTTGGTGGAAATATAATGCCAAGGAAAAGAAATTGTGGTGAGGACTTGCAATAAATAATTGAATGAAGAAAGATAGAAAGATAGAGAAAAGATAGATAACAAGTTGAGCCAATACAAAATAATGGTAAAGGAGAATTTTGAAAGTTACAGACTGAATGCCTTACTGCTGTATGTACAGTATGTAGACATTACTGTGAATAAGGTCAAGGTAACACCAAGACAGATGCTGACTTGAAAGCTTTTATGTTTTTCATGTCTGAAGACAACTATATTAAGTTCCACTTCCAAAACATAGTCCCTTTCTTATTTGCTGACAAACACTGCATGGACTCTCTTGTGGTTCATTATCCTCCGTTCCTGTAAACTGCTGACAGACAGGAGTGACCTTTGCTAGATGGAAATGTTACTGACGTGAGTAGCTAGCACTCAACAAGAAAAGACACAGCCAGCCATCATTTGGAAACACTGTACTGTCGACTCCATGTCTATCTTCAATGTGTTCATGTTAAAACTCTTCCAGACTTTATTCTCTTTATTAAATGGTAATTCTGAAGGACTAAATGACTTACATTATTTTGCAGTAGACTATAACAAATTATGTATTCAGAGTAACTCAGTTCAAGTGAACAACTCTTAAAAATGCAAGCCAAGCAGATCTAAATGCAGGGGGTTTGGAACAGATGAAAGGGCATGAAAATAAGATCCATTCAAAACAAACAAGACAATCAAAATGCAGCCTGCCAATTGAAACACTCTGTCCTGATCCAAAACAAATTAAAGACAAAAAAATACCCAAATAAGCATTGTACATTAAAACTTGTTTAGCTCTATCAAGATCCATTGTCTCTTAACTGCTTGTCTGTATCCAGTCAGAACAAGCGTGGCAGCACAGATTTCTGGATTTATTTTTAAGGAATGAAAAATCTTTAATTTGAACTGGCACTAAAGATTGGCCTAGAAAATTGTTTCTCTGTGGCTTGCTGGAAAAGAGAAGAAAAAACCAAAAGTCAAAAGAAAGTTTGGGAAAAGAGCAAAACTATCACTTTCAGCTTTAGTGTTTAATGGCAGTTGGCAGTAAAGTAAGCACAGATAATATAACACCAAGTTGGATTTTTCAGAGGCTGTTCTATTCCCCTTTAGGCGCCTTTAGGGTTCTTGCTTCTTAGGTGGTTCCAGTTGTACTTTACTGTCCCTTATAAACTTACTGTTACCCATTTCAGTTTACTACTGCAGAGAACTATTTTTTTTGACAGTCTGCCATTTATGATAATGAAATATTTCACTTTGCCCTCTCAAATTTTATAAATTCAGTTTTGCCTGCAAAATATGTAGCTTCTTTTTTTTTGAAAAAAAAGAAAATACCACAGATGCTTTTGCTCTTGCTCTGGTACTTCTCACTTGCCATTTTCATAAATGCTTCCAAAACGACTACTGATGCAATGTAGGTCTTCATTTTTTTATTTACAGGACCAGAACAAAAGTTCTACTGTTTGTGTGTGAAACATTTTCACATTCTGTGCAAGGTGCCCCAGTTTGTGTTTTTGAAGTCTTTCGCTTATGAAAGAGTAACATTTTTTATTTCTTTTCCAGACTAAAGCGTGACCTTGCTTCTCAGCCGATGAAGTACATATAGTTGATTGCTTCTGTTGCCTCACAAGATGTGCTTTGTATTGATTTTTTTTTCAAATGACAGTGGAATGTGTATATTGATCTGGTATATCTGGCAAGATGTAAATGGTGTGCTAAGGAGCAGATCTGCTAAAATTGTCAGGCGTTCTCAGAGTTAGTGGCTTCGTAGGACTCTAAAGATCTCTAATGAAATCTCTCTTGGGTAGCAGTAGATGGAACAATTGAATTTAATCTTGACATTTCTGATTTCTTTTCAACATTAGAAAGTAGTGTTTCTAAAGTGACAAATTCAGATCTGCCTCATTTTCTGGTCTCCCACAATAATTGCCCTTGAGATATAGGAACCCCTGGGGTTTTACATTCGTTTAAAGAAAGGAACAACATTAGTGTTAACTGTATTGGGGGTGTGTTTGCTTTATTTCATGTAGCCAGCTTGCTTTTGCCAAGCAACAGTTGACTCCGGGCAGCCTCCCTCTTTTTTCAGTCTTGTTGCACTTGTTTGATTCCCAAAATTTTTACTATTCTGATAATTGGAAGACAGCTTTTAGGTTCCCCAGTGTTGCTGGCTTGACTCTTAAAATGGATATTTTTGAATTTTAACAAGAGGATACCAGAAGAGTATTTTGAGAAGGAGAAAATTATCAATTTATCTTTTTTTTCTACCTATTTTTTCCATACAAACTCCTACTGAGCTGTCCCCAAAGTGACTTCATCATCATAGCAGTTCATAAATTATCATATTATCTTTCCATATCCATCAGAGAATTATTTCCTTTCATGTTATAGATTTTTGTATCAGGAGAAGCTTTTTAACACTCTGAGTGATTATTCATGACAAACAGGCTAGCTACAGATGAAGTAATAAAAAAGAGTGCAAAATTAAATGTGTCAAAGTAGGTGAGGATAATGTTAGGTGATCATTCTCCTCACTAAAAAGGCATTTGATGCAAATATTTAGAAAATATGTATGTTTCATCTTGGATTTAGATTAGCATTTGCAATCAAGTAGATACTGCCTGCTGGGGTAGGTTATTTTCTTTTTATGACATTTTAAACTTTAGGTTATTATTCAGTTAATAAAAGCAAAGAATATTAAAGCTCTATATTATACACTTAGTGCTCTGTTTCATAGATATATAGGAATCTTCATGCCCCAAATTTACTTTAGGCACATGACAAGAAAATAATACATTGTGTTAGGTAAGTGTCTATTACTCATTTAGTTATTGCTATCAGGGGTTAATTAAAGGAACTTCCACTAACTTCTTCAGGCAATAAAATTCTTGGAATAGTTTCTTTACATATAAGGAATAAAGTTGTATGACTAAGGATTTTTTAAAGACAAACTGCTTAATCCAAATAGAAAAGTCTAGTAAATATTTCTGTGAATAATGAGAGTTTTAAATCAAACAAATTGTAAAATGCCAAAACACCTTGAAAACTATTAGAATCCCTAACGTGATACTTAAAAAGGCTTACAAAGCCTTAAAAAATATATATTTCCAATACTACCCATTATGGGGAAAGCTGGCAAATGGATTCCTTTTACCCTTTGACTGTGTTTTTTTGCAAAACTGCAGTACATGGAGAACATTGCCATTGAACAATGTATAGAAAGCAATTGATCTCTTCCTGTACCTAAAAAAAGGGAAATAAAAAATAATAGGGAGTTAGGGATTATAGTGTGGCTTTGGCCTGATTATTTTACAGGATAATGAACAGAACAAAAAAATTCTGTGGAGTTTGTGTGTCTGTGTGGTCTGGCTCTCAGCTGTGGTCTCACTCAACTGATTTCATGCTTGTGTTCATAGAATAAAATGCCCAACCCAGGAATATGTGACAACACTGTGTTGTGACATCTCTCGGATCACACCAACTGTGTTTAAAGCAAGTAAAGTAGCATAAATTTCTTACAATGAAGGAGCGTTTTGACTTGTAGAAGGGGAGAAAAAAGTTGTAGTTGAACTGAGCTGGAAAGGCCTGTTTAAGTGAAAGTTTCAGAGTATCTGATTTCTTCCTAAAGCTACTGACGTGGTCCACAGATTCTGCCTGCTAGGCTCTGACATAGTGCATTCCACATTCAGTTTTACTGCAGGACTTTATTCAAACCTATACGATGTTTTCAGGTTGAAGCTAGCTATTAGGAACAAAACTTTACCATCATTAACAGCAGTACAACATCTGCTGAAGCCACTTGCCCATTTTTGAGCTTCTATCCTCCCTCCTGATTGCTCCCCAACCAAGGCTTATATTCTTGATTTGACATGTGAGAGACACTTCACAGCATGTCTTTCTATCTCCAAGAAACCAAATGCACATGCAGTTTGTTGTCAGAAACAGTTCTTGCAAAGAGGTGCAAACTACTTTGATCCTCTCTGGGAAATTGCAAATGATAGCACTTGAGGGAATTTGCTTTCTTCCCATAAAGTTTTCTATACTTTTGGCCCTTTAAAATCTAAGAATGTAGTAATTCTCAGTATAACTTGCACTGGTAATCATGAGAGTTTGATTCAAGAAACCGAATGTGAGTTCATTAATTTTTATCCACCATTTACTTAGATAAGAGATCCATCGTTAATTATTGTCCCTTAACTCAAATTGCTCTGATTTAACCTATTAGATTTCTGAATGTGTCTAGTTTACCAGCAATAACAAAGTGTAAAGTTTGCCAGCCAGTCTCACCTTTCCTTGTATGTTTCTCCCCAGATTTTTTCCCTATATTAAAGAAAGAGAAATCTTACTAAAAAGGTAGCAGTGTGCATAGTTTCTGTAGTAATTCTAGGGAGTACTGGATATCCAGGATTGCCATTTTTGTAACTTGTCTCCAGTGTTCTGTTTCAGTATTCTGTTTTATAGCTACAGAGTTGGAAATCCAGAGACTCTTGCTGAAAAAAGGTGTTGAAAGTTTGGGCTTAAGATAAAAGCCAAAAATTAAACAAAAGGAATGACTCCTTACCACAAGTAGCTTTTCAGCTTAGAAATGAGGAGGTGCTGACCAGGGATACTGCTTACCCAGCTCCTCAGGTTGCTCAGCAATTAGGTGGTTTGTACTGTGTGAGCCATCTATCTCTGATCTCCCTCGGATTTCTTATGGTAATATTTGGGAACTAGCAGGGGTCTGTGGTTCATTTTTGAGGCTAGATAAAAGTTGGATCAAGCCTTTTCTGTGCTTTAAGTAAACATGAATTTGGTTATGCCTAAATGAGGAAAAAGTCCCAAGAAAGGAAAACTAAGTTTTGCAGCAGAGTGAGATCTCAGCAGATGATGATAGGGGGAATGGGAAGGGTTGACGGGGACATGGCCTGGGAGGAATTAGAAGAGGTAAAATTGGAAGATGGCCTTGGGCTCTTGGAGGTGGGTGGTTGTAGCTTTTGCTGGAACAATTCCCTTTTTTCCTTCCTTCTTGCCCTCCAGTGAGTGCCATCCATCAGTTCTTCACGCTATGAAGGTAGGACAAGAGGGTGCTGATGTACATCTATTAGCTCTCAAAGAGACAGTGTGTATCTCCAGTTTATGGGCCCTATGCCACTGATTTTTCTCACCATCCTCTTCAAGCAGAT
Organism: Urocolius indicus; assembly: GCA_013401255.1. Taxonomy (NCBI): domain Eukaryota; kingdom Metazoa; phylum Chordata; class Aves; order Coliiformes; family Coliidae; genus Urocolius; species Urocolius indicus. The sequence continues at coordinate 120,123 of WBNH01011365.1, read as the reverse complement.
GTGGCCTTTTTTGAGCCACTGGCTCTGGATGAGGTCTGAACTTTCTCATCCTCTATCTTCCCCTGTCCCCTTCCCAATTTACCTTGTAATTGCCAGTGGTGGCAGAGGCATTCCCAGTGGCAGGTTTGGCCCAGAAGTAAACCCCAGGATTTAAACTGCTCTGTCATCGTCCAGAACTGATGCTACAGAAATGGCCCAAACATGCCTGCACTGAAATGCAATTTGGACTTAATTTGATATTTGTGTAGTCCTAGTTGCCACTGGCCAAAACACTACAGTAATGGGATGCAATAAATTGCATATTCATGTGTTGATTCAGTCCAATGCTTTACAATGTTGCTTTGGTTTGTTTTTTAAGTAATGACATTTACATTGCTGATAAATGGGGTTTTTTTTTTTGGTTTTTTTTTTCCTTGTGAGTAGCAATTCAGATGTATCCACCAATTTCCCCACCACATTCCCAATAATCCAATCTTTCTGTTTCTTCATGATTACTTTTTAGTGCCTTGATTTCAAATGTGTCCAATACTTTAAAAACCAGCTTCTATCAACAAGCCCCATGGCCTGGACAATCCATAGCCTAATCCCCTGCAGTTTGGGCTGGATTATCCAAGATGTGGATCACTGTTCCTGAGATTTCCTGCAGCAACACAATGCCCTGAGGAGCTTGCCAGAGTACATGCCACTTGCCAGGCTTCTGATGCTGTTTAAAGGAGCTATATGCATAAGCCTGTTTTCTATGAGCTAGATGCACACACCCAAACTTGTACATGTTTTTTTATTAAGGGGTTTAGTTTTAACATACTGATATTTTGTCTTATAACCTGTTAATATTCAATTGAAAGATAACTGAATTAAAAAAAAAAAAAGGAAAAAAAGAAAAAGAAAAAAAGCACCCATTAAATACAATGAGAGAGAAAAATCATTAGCTGTTAGGAAAATCAACTTGGGAAGGTTTTGCTAAGGCAAAACCAGCAAGGACTGTAAATAAGAAGTGATATTCAACCCACAGTAAATCCCAAAGAGCCTATAAAGAAGAAAGAGGTTAAAACGGGTGCCCTAAAAAAGTAGAGCACCATAATAATTAAGAATAGAAAGAGCACCCATATATAGACACCATGAAGATGAAAATAAAAAGCTTGAATTCAGTGGGGAAGAGTAAGTGGTGGAGAAATCTGAGATCAGCCAACTAGTCACTCTGAAGAGTCTTTTCAATTTGACAACACTGTTATTCCTTGCCTTTTGTGAGAAGCTGTCTGTAGTAATTTAAGGAAGAATGCATGTGAGGAAGCTGTGCATCTGGTGTGTAAAAACCTGCTTTTCTCATGAAGTTTCTTTCCTTCATGTGTTAAATAATGTATTGCTGTGAGCAGCAGGAGGAGCTGTGGAATTCCACTGAGTGCAGCTGGGAAGATTTTATGCTTCTAAAATCCCAAACCTTCTGAGCCTTGTAGACCGTCTTAAAGGATTACATTTTTGTTGTTTTTTTTTTCTTTCTTCCAAAATCATCTACAGCAGGCTATTTATCCATCATTGTCTCATGCTCTAGTTGCAACTACCGTGTAACAACTGCTCTGAGAACTGCCAGATACAGCTGGATTTAACTGGCTTCTTTTTAAACTCAGTCAACTGAACTCAGGGAAAATGCTTTTTGCTTACTCTGATGCAATTCTTGCATAAGCTAATCATAGTACCAGGACATACTTTCATGATATAGTGTCTTCTATTTGCTATTGCCGAACAAATAGAGAGAAAACAATGTAAAGTGCTAAAATGTGGCTTTCTGATTTACATATAGGTATATATATGAATGCCCTGTAGTCATAGTCACTACAGAGAGCAGTCTAGTAGTTTTCAAAGTCAGTGGCATTTATGCACTATTTCAATAGACTCAGAGTGAAGTGAATGCTACATTTAGGAAGTTTTTGAAAACCCTGCTCTTTGTTTTCTTATTGGTGAAATAATCAGTAAATATATCACAATCAAGAGGTCTGTGGCAGACTTTGCTTCTGTTTTTTCCAGTGATTTTTTTTAGCCCATATTTCTTTTTGTAGGAGGATGAGAGTGCAGAAAGATTAGACAATGCATGATTATGTTATTGTCTGAAACAATCAGTATATTTGTTTTCTATAGTCATTGCTTCTTTTGAGCTTGCCAACACTTATTATGCCTCGGGAAATATAATTTTGCTAAAGAGCACCCTTCTGTCAGTGAATATAAAGAAGCAGAAAGCATTTGGAAGAATATGTCTTTTATGTCTGGTATATTTTAGAATTAGAGGGACAGGTTAGATCTAGATCTTTAGCCATGAACATATTTCCTGTTAAGAGCATTTTAACTTTTTTTTTTTTTTCATTTAAAAATATGCCTGAGAATGAAGATTTGTTTAAGATGTAACTGAAGAGATGAATAAACTAATTTTACTCTGAGGTAACATATTAAATGTGTTACGAACATTTGAAATGAGAAGGTTACGTTTGTAGTTTTCTTTGTATTAAATTAAATTGCCATCCAATATCCTTGACAATACAATTACTGTAAGGTTTAATCCAAATGTAGGTGAGGCTAAAATTTATCAGGGAAAAACTATTTTCTTGCAATAATTCATATCTTCAGTCAAATATTTTAAACAGTAGCAGCTGTCATAGGTTTCATCCCCTGACACTTCATAGTTTCTTGTAGAAATTCCATGTGTGTGTTTGGAGTTCTGTATATGTACATATGTAGCAGTTACAGAGATAGAGGATGGAAAAACATTTAGATTGACAGGCAGAGGAATGTATACATGCTTCGCAAATACTTTACAGTAAGACTCCAAAGAGCTTATCTTTTTGTCTGTTACCCTGAAAGATGCTAACTGATATTTTCAGGCAACTGAAAATAAATCTTGTCATTAAAGGACTGTGTCGATGTGGGAAAAGGAACTATACAGAAAGATACTCTAGAGATTATGACCCATAACATATTGTTATCCCCTGATTTGCTTTAATTTTTTTTTAAAGAAAATAAATAAAATCCTACAGAACACCGTGAGCATTAAAAATATAAATGCCCTTACAGTTAATTCCATTGCTGGCTATTGCATACTTTTACACCAAGATGAAACTGCAACATAAAAATATTTTAATGCATTTAATTTATCATTGAAATATTATTACAGATTGAAAAAAAATAGAAGCACAGCATTATATTTAAAACAGGCTTTGCTTGTCACCTAGAAATTTTCCCTGTTTCTAATTTTACGTGAAGAACTCTTAATTAATGAACAATTTCTAGAAATTAATGATTCCCTCAGGTAAGTGAAAATGTAAATCATAGCTTACTCAAACTTCTGTGTTCTATAATTTGTCTCAGAGCTAAAGAACATTTCTTCTCTGTAAATATTTCAAAAGATTTAATGATACAATAAAATCTACATTGCAACGTTATTGGCCTTAGAGATCTCACTTTAATCCTCTTGGTATTCTCTGCATTTATGTAAATTACTGTTTTACAGCTTCATTCTTATACTCGATGAATTCCAAGAGATCTATTGCTAATCTATTTGGAAAATGTAAATCCACAGAGAATTCTCTTTAATCATCTTAAATTACTTGTATGGGAAAAAAAGTTAATAGTAATTTAATTTAATAATAAATTTTTTAAAAACCCAGAATATTTTTTAACCTTGTACTCACTTTCTGTACTTGAAGAATAAGATCAGATGCAAATGGATGCTTCTCCTTTATCTAAAATCTTGAATTCTTTTTATCTGTATTTGTGATTTTAAAACTAAATTTCTTTTCCAGTGGATGACTTGGTGGTTAAGGATGTTCTCAAACATACATTGTAAACAGGAATATATACTGGAAATATAACTTACGCATAAAAATAATTTGCATAAAATATCTGATTCAATAAATTACATTAATTTAGTCATACAGCAGAGACTGGATACACCAAAAATTAACCAATTCATTACATTTCATGTAATAAATATTCTGAATAAACTTTCATGAACAGACCATAAACCAATAAATATTTATAGGAATTATTTAAACAGTGTAGAATAAAAAGTAGCTCAGAAAAAAAATTATACATTGTGGGTGAATATCATTCAAAGGGAAAGGAGTTCATGTCACTGCATAAATTAATTATTCATTGTGAATTATTCTCTTGACTGCAAAGGCTAAGAAAGAAAAAAAAAACAGATTAGGCTTATTTTTCATATTTTGTTCACTGTTTTTTGAAGTGCTTTATAATCATCCAACTAGTGTTATCCTTATTTCATAAGTGGATAAAGCTGAGGCACTTGGAATTCATGATTTAACCAGAGACACAGACTAGGTCGAATGGCAGAATTAGGAATGCAAACGCAATTCCTGACTTAATTTTTTAATGTTTACTCAGTAAATAATTCTTCCAGATTGATTGTCCACTGAAGGAAACAGAGAGATGTGGAAGCAAAGCTTCTGGCTCAAGCACCAGGAAAAAAAATGGAGTCTGCCCATATCTCATTCCTGGCCTTGCCACTGATTTGTAAGGAGATTTCCCTTCAGGCTGATAAAGCTTATCTTTGAGTTGTCTATCTCCTCATGATCTGCATTCACAACCCAGATGGTGGGTTTAGGATGCTGGCAGTGTCCTAAACTCCTGGGTGATGGAGTGTGGTGATCACCATCATAGTATTTTTGTTTTGATTATTCTCTTTCCTCTACTACCCCAGCTCTCGCCTCATCTTTCCCCTGAAAAAGTGTGAGGAAGTGCTGCTGATAGTGGCATAACACTGCCTGCAGTGGGCATGAGTGGGGAATTACAGTTGACAATGACCAGTGAAGTCACCTCCAATTCTGTAGATGTACCTGCTGGTGTAGCCAAGTAGAGTCACTGCAGGAAGGAGGCCTTTGTAATCTCTGTACAACATCCATTGCCCCTTGCTCCCAGCACCCAAGTAAAAGGATAGCTTCTGGGCTTCAGAGTGGAGCTGTACCAGACAGGCTGTTTTAAATACTTCAGGAGAATGGCTTTCCTTAAGGCCTCGAGGTAGTAGATATCATAGAATCATTTTGATTGGAAAAGACCTTTAAGGTCATTGAGCCCAACCACTGACCTAACAATGCCAATCCCATCACTGAACCATGTCCCTCAGCACCTTCTATGCAACTGTTAAATATCTTCAGGGATGGGGTCTCTATCACTTCCCTGGGGAGCCTGTGCCAGTGTCTTAGTGAAAAAGGTCCTCCTAATTTCCAGTGAAAACCTCCCTTGGCACAGCTTGATGCTGTTGCGCAACTTGAGGCAATTGAAGGCCATATCCTAGAAGTCAGATCCCAGAGTGTATCCACAATGGCATGCTATAGAAACTCGCTTCCTTTCTACCCCAGAATTTTAATTCATCTGTCGCCTGCTTGTCCACTCTCCAGTGCAGTCCTTGCTGGTTTGAATTCACATGTCTAGTTCCTATCTTTCTTTGGGACTTCTTTAGCTACCACAGCTCTCCAGCTCACCTCTGCCTATTTCCTCCTGGTGCCTACTCCAACCTAATCTGAATGGCCTCAGGAAGACAAACAAATCTCACTTGCTTCTTTGTTCAGACAGCTCACCAAACTCCAGGTGTGAACCATCTTGGTACTTCCCTGCTTGTGAAAGACTCTTGATTATGATAGGATAACTTTTTGGTTTAGATCCACCTGACCACACAAGCATCGATCTTGGTCAGGACCACAGTGAGCCCTCTCTTTTGCTTGTACAGGACTCCTAGAGTTTTCAAGAAATGGGTGAATCTTTATAGCTCTTGAGCAAAAATTTAGACAAATGTGTTGTAAGTAGCATGAATTTTAAGTAGAATATGGTGACATATATACATCTGATTTGGACTGATGTGTTTAGGTGTATGGGTAGTAGGTAGACAATGTCTCAGAGAAAGACTTAACTCCATAATGCTTCCCTTATAAATTTTTCCTTCTATGTATGGATTGGTAATTTAGAATTTGTGGAGCACTCTGTCTTACAATTACTGGCGTCAAAGACCATGTGTGATGCAGTAATTGAATCTTTCTCCACAGAGCCCTACATTCTAGTGCCTTTGGTTAAATGTGATGCAGCCCACCCTGCTTAGCCGAGTTTTCTTTGTTGTTTGTGATCAGTCACCTGAAGATACTCAGGATATGACTTCCAGTGGATTAAAAGCAGAGCTTTTACAGTTGCTAAGACTTGAACAGTTCTACACAGAAGCAGGAGCAGCTAAAGCATCTTTCTATTCACTGCAAAGTTGTCATTTAAGGGACATAAAATTAAGTAAGAGATTAAGAACTATCATTATTTTTCTTAAAGGGCTGTTCTTAAATTCAATATAATTTACTTATTAGTCTCCACTACTTTTTTCAATCACGACAAGTAAACTTTCAGGCTTTATTTTATTGTGGTTATATTCAGTTTCATTTTCAAGTTGGATGAACAGCCCTAGTTTTCTAAGAATAAGTTTTAAAATAATTAAGAAAACTTTAAGAAAAATCAGAGGAAGCTGTGCCTTCTTGCCTTAAAGATAGAAATTATCAACATGAAATCTTGCAAATATTTAAAAAATTAAACACTTTGAAAGCAGTATAGTATGGCATTACTACCTTTTGCTGAACTTGTGGGATCACATGAAAAGCGTTTTCTCTCCTCTGTTGCTCTTGAAAGATTTCCCCAGATATCATGAAAACTGACCAGCTTGGAGACTCTCTGGGTGAAATTTTAAAGAAATAAAGAAGTAAAGATCTCTCAAATCCCAAAAAGTAAATAGGGAATGTAGCTTATGGTCCTTATGCCTGTAGTCCAGAGCTAATTTTCTTCCACATAACTGCTTCTGTTTGATGACATGTATTCCAGTCTGGATAAAATGGAGAGAATGATCCATAGCTAATTAATCTGATCTGAATCTGATCTTAAACTGTTCTGTTTTCTCCAGTGTAGATTCTACTTTGCTTCTTATGTTTTGCCTATCACTATGGTATCTGAGTACATTTGTTAAGCCATTTAAATAAATAAATAACATAAAACCCACAAAGCCCTGAGGAATCATGGAGAAATTGCTTTTCATGGAACACTTGTTTATACAATGATGTGGAGTTTTGCTACATAGTTGTGGGTGGTTTGGATACTGGCTATAGTGAGCTGCCTAGAAAAAATCGTGTATAAATTAACTGTGTAGACTTCTGTTGTGGTAAATATTTAGACATTTAAATACCTCTAGGTACTAAAGGAAACTTGTATATCATTCAATGTCTTCAGGTAAGCATGCTTCAGAAGAGTACTTTTCTTGTAACTGTTTCCCCTGTTTTACTACAAACAGTGATGCAGATTCTCATGTACATAAGAACTGCAGAGAAAGAGCAGGTGACTGGAGAAAAAAAAGGCAAACTGGGAAAAATAAAGACAAAAATATTACTTTTTATAATTTTATCTTTTTGAGTATTTTTTTCTGTGCTCAGATGCAATAAAATATTCCTAATCACACATTGAAGGAGAATTTTATAGCAGAGTTTTGGGTGGCTGTAAATGTGAAGTTTTACCTCTTTTTCTGTTGCCATGAACTCAAGTCTTACAGGAGGAAATTTCTTTTGCTACTTGTGCCAAGAGCAGTGAGTAGTCCCTCTGTAGTGCACCTCATCCTTCCCCAAAGGGTTGAAGCTGCTGCCTGTTCCAAGGGACAGTGGTTCCATGCGCTTGACCTGGCCAGGGAAAGGCTTTGAACTGCATTGCTGCAATCCAACAGTATTTCTTATATTATTTCTTATTTGTTTTGATGCACCAAAGCACATTGGGGTAGATTTTTAAAGATAGAAAGGACTTTGGTGACCTTGTCCATAACACTGCCTCTGTGATTTACCGGGTGCCTTCCTTTGCAAGACCATAGAATCATAGAAAGACCAGAGCCAGATTTCAACACATCTTCTAGGAAGATATCAAGTTTGATATCAAGATTTTCCCTATGTATACAGTGTTTATCTACCATTTTTCTACCCCCTCCACTCTGAATTTACGTATCTTCTGGATAAACAGATTATTAATTTATGCATTTGCTCTTCAGGAAGAGTGTAGAGTGTTTGGCAATTAGAAGAAATCTAGCTACCCTAAAAAGCCCAATCATATTAACAGTACCTTTCTCACTGAGATAGTTTTTAGTTAAGAGACCTCAGAATATCCCAATGGCAATTTCCCAACAGAGGATGCTGTCAGCCTATAATTTTTACTTTATGGACCCATTAACAAAATCTGGCAGCTAAATTATAGGTTCTACCTCTAGTCACCCCAATAGTATTTGTGAGCGGGCATGAATGAACGGAGGCATTTTATTTGTAGATACAGATGATCTCTTTGGCTTCAAATAGATATTGAAATATATACACACAGCAAACAGAAATACCTGCTTTTGGAACAGACATACAGAAAATGGAGAGTATGTGAAGCCACAACAGAATTTCAAAGCTCAATGTCCCAGCAAAAAAACCCTTATTTTGTGAATCAGTACAGTTTGCGTTTAATTCACTCAAATCCCCAGAGCTATCCAGTTTACAGTGGCTGGTGGTTTAGCCTCTTTAGCTATCTGTCCTTCATCAAGGTTTTTAGGAGGAATGAAAATATGTATAAACCAGAAAAGCACTTACTAATGTAAAGCAAGACAGCCAGGGAGTGCTGCAGCTGTAAATGAAATAGCTGAGTGCCTGGAGAGGAATAGGGAGGAACAAAATAACTAAGAAACCACTGAGAATAGAGGGAAATGGTATTGGTGTTGCATCAAGAATTCATCCAATATCTGAGAATCTGAGATCAAAAGGGCATGTCCTTGCCTTTGCTCAGGTAGATACATAGGTTGAGTTCATTGGAGTACATGTTCAATTCCTTTTTACAAGAGAATGATGCAGTCAAGTGTGGATACAGCCTAGCTGTCCATATTTGAGTGTCAAAGCAGATCCCTAAATTATTACAGAATTACTTTCAGAAATAGCAACTCTCCCTTCTGTTGGTTTTCCAGATGAACTACAGTATATTTAATAATCAACCTTGCTAGCATGTAATTAAAAAAACATGGGTTTGGTTATCAATGCTCAGAGAGCTAAGTCTGTGTTTGTTTTTATTCTCAGAATAGAATAAAAATAATTCAGAGGCCAGTATTGTTATTTCTGGACACTGTTGCAAACTTTTATGTATAGTGAGATTTGTCTTCAGTTAACTACCATTAATCAGGTCAACCGATCTCATCTAATAGTGCATTGTAGAGTTTGTGTATAACATTCTAGGTTTTATTTTCAGTCTATCTTCAATTCATTACAAATCTGATAAATCATTTGGTACAGATAGTGAGTTGTCTAAACTAGGTGTAATTAATCATTTAGAAGACATCCATCGTTGTTAAATTCACAGTCTTGAACTAAAACAGTAATTACATGACTTTCAAACAGATTATTCATCTTTTGTCTTGTCCTAAGTTGTTTATTATGTTCCATTTTCCTAAACAGTCTTCTCTGTCACGGGAAAAAATTAGTCTTGAGATAAAAACCATTACAACTAATTGAACCCCCCTCATTTTTTTTCCTCATGAGATGGAACTCATGAAGTAACTATGAATCCATTTTGATTTGATAACATTGAATTACAAAATAGTATCTTTGATAGGATTACTCTCAATTTCCATCAGCAGAACTGAGTTCAGCAGTCAAATCCAATGGAGTATTTGTCATGAGTAAACTTTGGTGAGGACTTTCCATCAGTCCTGGCTTTGGCCCTGCCAGTGCTGCAGGCTGTTTCCTTCTCAATGGTACTGGTATGCACTGTCCAGAATGTGACTCATCTTTAAAACAAATCATTATGAAGAAGAGAAAATGAGAGGAAGCCTTTGGGAGGCTCAATGCTGGTGGCTGCATATCAGAAGAGTTCTATGAATAAAAAACTCAATATGTTTATATACTAAAAGTGAAAAGTTATTTCCACTAATTTCAATAAGCTCTTCAGCCTAACATTTTGTCTGATAAGTATTGAAGTGTTATCTTTTGCCTTGAAAAATGTCCTCTTCTACTATTAGTCAACACATGGATTATTTTCTTCATATTTAAGCCGAGAAATGAATTACTATTCTAGCTGTACTTTAATGAGCAGCACCAGTAATTAGCATTCCTGTAGATTATTTCCATCTCACAGTGTTCTACAACACTGAACAGTAATTATTCGCATTGGAAATTGGTTAGCTATTATTTTTTTTCATTCTCAGTTGGGCTGATCAGGAAATTCCTTTGTAGGATTTCATTTCTTGTGCCCTACAGGTGAGCTGCTCTTCCCTAGTAAGGGTGAAAGAATCAGTCTCTTAGAGTCATTGACACACTGTCTTGAATTCTCCTACAGCAAAATTACAGCTGTGTGGAATTTGACCCAGATAACATGCCATTTATCTCTAGAGAATATAATACCTCGAGACAGATTTGCTTTCCTTCCTGCAACTCCAGCAAAGCTCTTTCATATAAGGGACACAGAATAATCCTTAATCTCTCTCCATCACTTTGCCTTTTCAAATTCTTTCAAACTTCCCTTTACATGAATTTACAGAGCCTGAAAGTAGGATAGCTTCATATCGAGTAAAATCTACAGCATTTGTTGTAAAGAGGACTGACTGAATCCATTTCTGTGGGAAAGGATGCATCCAGTAATATGTTATTTCACATTATGCTGTTCTCTCTATAACTTTCTTTACTTTCTGGTAAAAAAGTACCAAAGTATTCATAGATGGAAGGTAAAAATAACTATTCTGTGTTTTTGAAGTAGGACAAGACTGTAGTTGATAACTTTTTTTTTTCTATAGCTTCTCAATATTCTATAAGCATCTACAAGTGGAGACAGAGAAGATTAAAAAAAGTGTTTTTCTAGGCCTCAGGGCAAACTCAAAGTATTCAGGTTGGATTTGGCCTTGTATTCATCCTCTAAAGTTCAGTGCATACTAAAATCCAAAGACATGAAAATTTTTTGGCTTTTTTTCTGCTCTATTTTCCTTGGCACCAAACCCACATTTTACATAACCACATTACGTGCTTCACAGTAATGTATGAGATTTCATAAATGATATAAACGGCCTCATACAAATTCAAAACAGCACAAGAGTCAATAAACTTATATTGCAAGAACTCCATACCACAACAGGGAAATATAAAATCTCTTTTCTCTAGCTCCCCTAAAACACTGAAGTTTGAATATATGCAGTTTTTTCACTGAATAAGTTTCCTAGTTATTTTTTATATCTTAATCAAATTATTTTCCCTGTCATTTAACATTATTACTTATACACATACATACCAAATAGATCTGAAATTGGTTTTATAGGACAAGAGATATGCTATAAAACATATTATTCAGGGTGGTACAAGCTTTGACTCTACTGGACTGCAAGTAATTTAGGGGGAAATGCTCAAACCTAATTGATGTAATTCAAGTGGTGTTGAAAGAAAATCTTTGTTCCATGATGATATTTAGAATAGGTATACATTAATGAATTATCTTTATGGTTATCTTTGATGGACTAACTGCAATTAAGGTGTTGGGTTTTCTGTCTGCAACAACTCCTGTTTAAAAAAAAATAAAATCAGTTGTAACTCATAGCATATTTGAACTATTCTTGAAAAATTTTACTGCTTTGTTTTTCTGAATGTTTTTTGTAACTCTTCTCTAGAAGCTGCTTTATTTGAGATTTCTCCTCTTCTCTGTTCATCTTGGTTCTTGTGCTATTCATGGTTTTGTAAGTAACTGTGTTCTTAAAAAAGGACTCCTAAATATGAAAAAATAGATTTTTTTTTTTTCCTACTGACTCATTTTAGAACTGTACATAAGAAAAATGTGACACTCTGTGGCATGATCATGTGCCCAAAATCGTAATGAACTTACTAGCCTCTACAGTCATTGGATCATGGTCTTCAGCTCCTTGTTTTTAGACTTTATTAAGGCAACCTGAAGTCAAGCTGCAGTTTTACATCTTTCAGAAGAGGAAAGGCTGTGAGAGCTGGGGCTGTTTAGTCTAGAAAAGAGGACACTGAAGGGAGATCTTAGTAATATTTACAAATATCTTAATGGTGGATGTCAGAAGGTTGGGACATTCCTTTTTCTATAGTAGCTAGCAACAGGACAAGGGATAATGGGATGAAACTGGAACACAAAAAGTTTCACTTAAATATAAGAAAAAACTAGACCTGCTGGACATGTTCCTGTGTGACCCGATCTAGGTGAACCTGCTTCTGCAGTGGGATTGGACTAGATGATCTCTAAAGGTCCCTTCCAACTTTACCATTCTATGATTCTATGATTTTACTTAACTGAGCTGTTAAAAAAAATTGATAAGCCACCCATTCTTCCTTTTCTCCCAGATCCCACATGCATGTAATATGATAACTTGTTTCTTTCTAAAGAAGTAATTAATATTAACAAAAAAAAGATATTTAAAAGAAAAATATAGTGAAAAGTTATCTATCATTTTTCATTTGAAAGAAAATGAAAGTCAATATTGGTGAGCAGCACACTCACTAACAACCAATGTTGTGCATGAATAAGGAAGGGCTGGAAGTAACATATCAGTTTCAGATTTTCCGATCTGATGAAAATAAGTGAAAATTCTTTGACAAATATTCTTTATCTGGGAATCTACCAGGCTTGAATAAAGGACAAGCAAATGAAACGTACAGAACCCATTGTCTAAACCATTCAGGTAGTATCTGGTTAATCTTTTGATTTATTATCCTGAGGCAGAAGGGTTGTAGAAGTCCCAGGACTGCTGTTTTTTTGTTTGTTTGTTTGTTTGTTTTTTAAATAAAAATCCTTAAACAGAACTGCTGACTGAGGAGTTTTAGACATTTCTTTGTCTGAAAGCAACAAGTACATCAAGCACTCTCCATTGTATAATTTGCTAGTCAGGCGGCCCTGTGTTTCACCTAGACCTTTTCATTGCATTGTCTTCTTTAAGATATATTTTCTGAAGCAAGTAGAAAAAGTTTACCAAAAGGAAAGTGCAGATGCAGGTGAACACCATAAAAACTTTTGACAAAATATTAAATAGAATAATAATATTCAGAGGAGATTTTGGTTTTTATTGACACTACCTTTAGCTTCACCTGTAGTTATTAATCCTATGCTAATCTCTGATTTACTGAGCTTTGGCACAATGTATGCATGGCTCTGCTCTACATGCCTTTGCTAACGTCTGAGGAGACAATATGACATTTTCTTTGACTTGGATAAGATGAAGAATATTCAAAGCCCAGTAGTTTTATAGAAAAACCTTCCTGTTAGGTTAGTAAAGAGTGAAATTTGTCTAGGCACTTGGAAGAAATGGAGGGAGAGGGAACATATAAGCTTGACATTCAAACAAAGAAAATGAATTCCTTTTACCACAAGTTGCAATTGTGCTGAATTGGACAGAAAGATGACTCTTTGTGAAATCATTTTGCCTCAGCTGAAGAATTTCAATGTATGCTCTAATGCTTCATATTTTACCAGCATACTCATTTTTATTATAACAGCAAAAATATAGACACTTCAAAAGAATTCTATTCTTGACTCTCTCTATATATTTATATCTGTGTGTATATGGATGTGTGTATTCACTGCAGCATTGAAATGCTGCTGAGATCAGCTATAGAACTGAATGTATTAACACTCCGGAATGCCCTTTGAAGGTGCCAAAGTTAATTCACCAGTACCATAGAACTTTGCCATGGTAATGTCATTTATTTAATAACTTTTTACAGAGTAACTCCCTATTTTTCATTACTTCAATGTATTTGATTTTTCCACTTCAAACATGCAGTTTTCCAGCTGAATCTGCTAGTCTTTCATCTCTAAACAAGCCATTTGGTTATTTCATGTGATGCATCTTATGCACTTACGGATTTTAGAGTTACTGCTTTCTAAACACTGCAGAAACATCTTGCTTGCTGTGTTCCTCCTTGTCCTCCTTCCTATTCTGATCATCTCTGACATAAGCACAGAATCCTCTACCAGGTGTTTGCAGCCCCATGTTCCTTTTCAGTCTCTGGACAGAAATAGAGTTTTCATGAAAAACAGGTGTCCAAAAGGGCTTGGAAGATCTGCTCTTTTGATAGCAATGATCGTATGGATCTGTTAGGATGAATAATAGCAGTGCTTTTCTTCTGCATAAAGCCAACAAATAGTATCCCCGTTTTATTGCGGACATTGGGATTCTGTGGCATTGTTTTTTATTTCAAATTTAATTTAATTAAAAGTCCAAAGAGGTGTTCCTTGGAAAGCTGGAAAGCTGTTCCTTGTAAAACTTTTACTGAGATGAAAATCAAGACAATAACTGATTTTTATGGGCATTTAAAACCACCTAAAATACAGATTAAGTTATTTAATAGTTTACAAAGTAGTATTCTGCTGCTAATTTTCTAGTTCTCATCGAATACTTATGTGCATTTTCAGTTATCAGCATACATTTTGGTTAATTTATGTAACAGTAGTTTTATTTTAAATATATATGGTTTGTAAGTCTCGTGGGAAATCAGGACAGAAACTTTGCAGTTAAAAGAAACAAGATACATACAACAGACAATTTTATAATCCAAGAGCATGTTTCTACAAGACAAAGCATGTGAATAACTTCTAAAGTTAATTGGCTTATTCACATAATTAAAGTGACTTAGGTGCTTAACTTTGCAAGATTAGATTTGGCAGTGGTAATAGTCACTGTAATAACAATCGAAGGCATCTCCATTGAGAAATGAAACAATAAAAAGTGAAATGACTCAGTAATGGTGTTTATTATTAAACCCATGAACGCTGCTGGGTTACTTTAAACAAGGATATACTACAATAAGTTTGCAGAATTACTGAAATGAATATTAAATCACACTGTTATAAGTTAGTCTTCATTTGTACTAAATTGTTTCCATCTTTCTTAGAAAAAGTGGAAAAGAACGAGTACATCTGAGGCATTTTTCTATTAATTTCTGTGTTATAGAATGACTTTGGCTATGCTTGACATGATAGGTTTGATGAGCCTTAATTATTTTTCCTAATATTTTCCTATATTAAAATCTGTCTATAGATGGCACTAACTTCTTGCTGTTTCAGAGACTTTCTTGACATACTAAACCCATTTCTTGTCAGTTTGTATCCCATAATCCAGCAATGAGAGCATAAAATGATGTATTTGGAATTTGCTTTAAAATTATAAAACAAGAGCGTATTTTTTCTTATTTTTTTTAAAAATCAATGGGAATGAGGGCCAGAATGTCAACTGTAGATTTGTGAAAAGTATTTTGAACATATTTAATACATGTAAAGTGAAATCTACTTTAAAAAAAAGGGAATCATCAGAATGCTGTAAAATAGTCTTGTGCTGGCTGTGTAAATGTAATAACAGAACATGTTGATCCAAATACATTCTTTTAACATTTTAGATTATGTCATCATGTATCTCTTCTGTTTCTATATCTGCATTCATTAAGTGAAAGAATCTGTGAAATGGTATTTGGATACTTAATCCGATACAGTTCTACTGAAGTTAGTGTGTTTCTGTATATAAGACTAAATAGATATCTAAGTATTAAGATATGGCCTTTATAAATTGCAGGCAGTAAAAACGAAATATCAGGCATTTTAAATACTTTTCACACTTATGAAGCACTATGACACTGTAATTCACATCATTAACACACTAATTTCTGCTATTAATCCCTATTTAAATAAAGCCTGTTTGTGTGAATCAGAACAGAATGAGCCACACAGCTCTCAAGTTATCATCTTTGCATTGCAAACGTGGTTATTGAATCAGAAATAATCTGTTTGGTTTTGGAAATTTTTAATAATGAATGGGAATGTTATTTATTTCTTGTCATGCTGCCCGTGTGATTGTTACTTTAAGTAAAGAGTTTCTTATGAAAACAAAGACAATGAAGAAGAGAAAAAGTAACTTCCATTATGTCTTTAGAATTATTCTAACACTGACTTTTATTTCTAAAAAATGTGTTTAATTCAATGTTTTCCACTACTTTTGTGTGGGGTACCAAAACGAGTCCTCCCTGCACTCTTATGAAAGAGTGTAGAAAACTTATTATAGTGAATATTCAACAAAAAAGACCTCACTACTCACACATTATAAACCTCCGGTGGTTCTGAATTGCAATAAACAGCTATTGTTGAGAATATAAGATGCAGGCTTCTTCAGTATGGACTATAGTATATTTCTGGCAAAGAAAAACTATTAAGAACTAACACAAAAGAAAAGATATTGAAAGTATTCATGTGCTGCTGTAAAGACCTCCAGGACATATCATGAATACAAAGAAAGAGCATGTCATACATATATTTTTTAATAATGTTATAAAAAATCTGTTTATGCAACCTCCTCATCCTTATTAGGTACAGAATCTCCAAAACAGCCTATAGTGAAATTTCAAATCAAGATTTATAGAAAAAAAAATTGGAGATCATGTCCATTCCATCTGCCTTCAGCTAGAGTTTAAGGAAATGTACTGAGGTAGAATTTGCATTAAAAGTGTATTGTTTCTTTCCTACTGTGTAAGCTTTTTTAGAACTCTTTCAATACAATATTGCATTATTTAATGTTTCATTTTCAGGTCAGAAACTTCAATAAAGCTGTTTGCTTTAATATTCCAGTAGGAAGAACCAAGATAAATGAATAATTGCTAAGCAGGAAAATAATTCAAATGATAGCAAGACAGAGAACAAAAGGGAATAGAGCTGATTAGCAAAGAAAGGCTTTGGTATCAGGAAGTACTGGGCTACCTCATGAACTGTTAAGAAAAATTGAAACAAAACAAAAAATCACTTAAACTTTTCCAAGGAATGAAAAAGAGCATCAAGAGATCTTCCACTGAGGTAAAAAGAGCACAAGAAAAGAAGTGGCACAACTCAACAATGAAGATGGATCAAGGTTGAAAAGAGCCTAATAGTGTCCCCAGAAGTGGAGAAATTCTGTCTTAAATGAAGGATGACGATAGAAGGGGTGCAAAGGCAGAATGGCTGGTGGAAACAGAGATGTAAATAAAAACTTTGAGGAGAGGCTAATGTGTAAAACTTAATGATCTACTCTAAGTGGTCCTGCTCTGGCAGGGGGGTTGGACTAGATCTTTCAAGGTCTCTTCCAATCCTTGATATTCTGTGACTTAAACAGTGAGCAGATATCTCCACCCTAGAAGAAGGAAAGGTTTAGTGTGTGAAACCACAAATGATATTTTAAGTATCTCTAGTCATTTATTTAAATTGGTACCATGTGACTGAAGCATAACAAACAGAGCATTTGTGTTTAAAAGCTAAGTAAGAAGTTCATCAAGGCACTACAGATCCATTAGTCTAGATTCAGTAAATTCAGGCTGCAATTTAATTGAAGAATTCAAGGAGATGGATATAAATGAAAAAATGGAGATAAAATACATTATGGGTTGCCATATTAAGCTAATGTGTATCCTTGGTAAAAATGATCTTCTGCTTCACAGAAATGCTGATCTGAACCTGAGCCTGAACATGATAAAATAAAAAGAAATTATTAAGGACAGCACGGAGATACAGATTAGCTGACAACACGAACGACAATGGATTATGATATTGACTCATTGAGTGCCATGAGTTCATTTTTGGTGCTGATTCAAAAGTGAGATCGGTATGAGAAGCAAGTTTAATGAAACTTTCTGATGTTCAGGAAGCATCTAAGTTACAACCAGGACTGGTATATTGATGATGGGGAAGACTGTGCAGTTGAAGACTAGCATTGTGAGATAAGGTATTTGGAGAACAGTTTGTTATGTTAATGGGGGGCATCTGAATCAGAGAAAAATGAGTAGAATAATCTAGAAGGTATTTGGATAGCAGTTTGTGATATAAACTGAGAGCTCCTGAATCAGAGAAAACAAAGAACCTTGCTCTTTTAGTCGTTAAATGTATGGAGATAATTTTTTAATGTCCTATGGGGAAAAGAAAAAAAAACAACAAAACAAAAGAGATTCAATGCTATAAGTTATCAGGTAAAGTTCAGTATGTGAGGCCATGGAGATGACGTTTATAATACTGTATACTCTTCTTTTAATACTGAGATACTGGAACAAATGTGTCAGAGACTGCTGGAGAACTTTGAGGAATGGAGTAACTATAATTCGTTTCTATATAATTAGTTACTAACCATGTTAGTTAACTATCTAACTTCATTTCCTTAGCATAAGGTAAGAGAAATTTACTACTGTGTATGCATGTGTATGCATGGGAATACTCCTTTTCTGTTCATCAGAATACCTAAGACAGTGATCTTTTGATGTATGACTAAGTCTAATTAAAATGGTTTTCAACAGAATTTAAAACAAGGTTTCAATGCCAGTTCCTCCTGTGTCTCTATGTCCACACACTAAATGGTACATAAGTATCATTCCCACAATTTCTGAAAAATATTAGAGATGATGCTATGAAAACAAACTATTGACTTGTAAAAATTGTTGTGATGTTTTCAATGGTTATATTAGATGTATTTTGTCAAAAAGTCAATTTAAACTATTTTCAAAACAATGAGAAATAGCAGTGGATGTGAGTCATATCACAAGTGCATTTATTGAAAATGGAAAGTAACTATCCAAAACTCTTGAGATGCAGTAAAGACAATTGGCTGGTCTTGCCAAATTTCTGTTTTCCAGAAATAGGAACATTATGTTCAAGGATACTTTCTTTTGTATTTCTTTGGGTGCAATTAGATAGTGCTCTTTTTCTCAGAAGAAAATAATCATTTGAAATAATGTCTGTGAAAGACACAATGCTGCTAATGTGTTCTCAGAACTGAAGTGTGTATTGATGAAATGGAAATGCAGTAGGGAAAATTTATTTCACTTGCAACTTATGTGGTTCCTGCCATAATTGGACAGAGGAGTTGAGTTGCTGCCAGAGAAAATGAGAAGCTGAGCACTCAATCAACCACCACTGCAGTTCCAAAGCGTGAGACTTTTGGGGGAAAAGTTGTGAAAACAGAACATGTCATGAGTATTGTATTGCTGACAGAGTCTTTTTTCTTACTTGAGACGTCTCAATCAGTGCCAAGCAGCACAGCCCAGCATCGAGGCGTGCGCCTCCAGTACGGACAGCTCCTGCAAGAGTCACTGGGGAAATGCAGGCAAATTATGCAGATGAGGAACACGATCATGTGGATCTTCAGGGAAAAAGTAGAACAATAACATTCCTCAGTTATGTTTGACTCTTTAAATGAAGCTGAACCCTTCATATGTGCAAATTGCAACAGCGATGTCCTACTGTCTTATTTGCAAGCTCTTGACTGAAACGTTGGGAGCGCGATTGACAAGGCAGTAAGTTAATTTTGTGGACATCTACTGCCATGAACTAATTTCAATCTAACGCTTCAGGTGCCTTAAACTTCTTCTGCATCAGCTTTCCTCTGGGAAAGCGGTTGGTGCATTTTTATAGCCACTGAAGTCTTCTCAACATTGAGATACTTGGCAGGTGACTAAGGCCTAAGCCCTGCCAAAGTTCACAAAATATTAACCTACTTTACCTGGAAGTCCCTAGCCAATAGATGTGCTAAGATGTGAAATGATTAACAGTGCATTGGCCTAGAACAAGAAAACACAAATGCATGAGTCTACCATTTTCTGTTCAGGATAATCACTTGGAGGTGTGAGAGCTGGCTTCTCGCCTCTGTGCCAATTAATGTTCTAATTACTAGATCAGTATTTTCCAGACTGGTGGGGAATATCTGGAGGGAAGATGCAGGAAGGGGAGAGACGCAAATGAGGAAAATATGTTATTTCCCTTTGCGATGATGGAGGAGTGTTAGCTGACTTGTGGTAGGCAAGTGTAGAGACTGTAAGGTTTATCTGTGAGAGGCCAGTCAGCATTTGAAAGGAGGCTGCTAGCTTGCAGAACATTACTGCATCTCTTTCTCACTTTCTCTTTCTCTCTTTCTCAGGTCCTTAGCCTGTGCATTGAGTGAAATGCAATAAAAAGTGTAAATAAGAATTTCCCCATGCTGGGATGCTGCTCGGATGAGTTTGCAGTATTCGACTCCCACAGTCGTGGTGTGTAATCCCACTGGTGAACTATTGGCTATCAGTTGCTTTTAAATTTGAAACAATTTGACGGGTTCCTAGCTTTTTAAAGAAAGAGCTTGGTGTTGTGAATCTCTAAGAATGTTAGGATACTAACAGGAAATGCAGCTTAAATTGCCTTCTCTTTCAATGACATCTCCCACACTGACAACCTAAATCCCTGTTCAAAGAATTTTGAGCCCTCAGTTGTTAAGCGCTTAACTGTCCTCATTCTAATTTGAATGTCTGTATTTCATAGTGTGGATGATCATCTAAAATTTAGGTCTCTGAAGTCCCTCAGGTTCTCCTATGAATTTATTCTTTTGGGATATTTTAAGAATGGAACTCAGTACACCGAAAATGTTAACAGATGCAAATTTAAGTGCTACTGAGTACAGAAGCCAAATGAGTGTTCCTTAGAATAACTTTCAGCCAAACTTGGAGAAGTTCCACAGCAAACTGAGATGAAATTCAGTAAGTTGCAGCATAACATAGAAGTGTCCTTGAATTCTGATAGCACAACAGATGTATTAAATCTTCCATGGTCTAGTTCGTGCTTGAAATAATTTAGCAAAGAGCCATTCCTATTAGTGCTGTGCAAAACCCACACATTTAGATTCAAAAGTTATTAATACCTGTGATAATTATTACATCAAACAGACATTCATAGGCATTTGCATGAGTTATCAGTTTTCATATAAACACAATGACAGTCCTGCTTAAGAATGTTACTTAAGTTCATAAAAAAAGAAGCATCAGAAAAATATGTTTCAGATCAATAGCAAAGCAATAAACTCCCTTGCAAAGTACCAGCTTATAAGTTTCTCATGAAATGTCTCTGTTTTTCTGATAGCTGAGATTTGAAAGTATTTAGGCTTTTAAGGCAATAGACTCAACAGCTTAGAGACATATTCTAATCTGGACACAATATGTAGCTTTTATTTTTCACACAGAATTCATTTGTGTAAAGTGCTTATTCTGAAATTTAGTTGTGCAAAGTCCTTATTCTCCCTTAAGTCTTTGCTTCTGTTCTCTTACTTTTTCAGTGGGAAATCTTGGAATTAAGACCTTAGCTGAAATATTTGGGTGTCAGTCCTACTTACTTTTAGATGTCGTTTGGCTAAGACGTGAGTGTCTATGACAAGCAATGAGGAGGTGTTGCCCGAGGCAAGCTGAGTAGAGCACAGTGATATACTTCTTTAATTGCTGTCATAGAACCATTCTTAGTTGTTGCAGAACAATTCTTAGCTATTGCATGCATTATAAATAGAAGGCTGTGTATTCTGCATGCCTCATACGCGTAATTTGATTCTTATGCGACTTGCTAAAACACAATTAGCTGAAGGATGTGTGATTTAACTCAAGGCAATTAATGGATGATGTGGGCTCATTTAAGCCTGCTGAACCGTCATTCTATCGTGTTTAAATATTTATTTTTGTAGGTGAAAAAGGAAATAGTATGAACTATCACATGGACTGATGTCTTTCACTGCAGCTTTGTTGTGTGCAGCAGAACTAACTGCTTCCCATTTGAGTAACAAAGTAGATAAGTAACAAAGTTTTGACGTAATTGGTGTTTAAACGGTCTGTAATAAATTATTTACTCGTTAGTCTGTTTTAATCTATATTTTTTTTTGTAATTGGCTTCTAATGGTTTATTGCAGTTCTTTGCATTGAACTCTATGCAAAACGTATTCACCCTGTAGTCAACAGAAGTGAATATAATTTAAACATATACTTGGTATTTAAAATGCATGGCCTGTCTATTGTTCCTCAGAAATCTGGAAGAGCTTTTTTTTCCTGTGTATGTTTTATATATAAATATAGAGGAAGAAGTAACAGCAACAGCATATGAAACACACCGCTTATGAAACTTGCTAAAATGATCAATGTTTTTTATCATATAGGACTGGGTTTTTTCCCTGTTCTCTTGGGTGAACACTGCAAAAGTAATTTTGGCAGCACAAATTCTTACCTGTCATAAAGTCTATGTTTTACTTAAAAAATGTGACTGTGGTCTGCATTACAAGTGTTTTCCCTCAAGCTCATTTAAAACAGATTTTGATACTGGAGATGACTGATGCATGGTTCTTCAGATTTTTCTGGTTGCTTTTATTGGTGACATTTTTTATTGTTACAAAGCTCTTGTGAGTAAACAAAAGGTAAACCAGAAAGCAAAGATGGCCAAGATCTCAGTGAAGGCAAATATAACTTTTTTGTTTGTTTGTTTGTTTTGTAATAGCAGTCTTTGTTGTGAGAGGCAATTGTGTAAGACCTCTATAGAATTAACCATTCAACTGAATGTTCAGCTTGACCTCAGAAATTTGCTTTCGTGATGCAGTTCTGTCATATTATGGAAAGAATTGGATGCACACAAAAAAAGGAGATGAACTACTGTTTTAACATTGAAAGTCTGGCAAAAAGGAAGAGAATGAAACAGAGAGGCTTCTTCTAAGTCGTGTTTATTGTATATGTCTTTTAGGATTGTCTCTTTCTATGTACCTTTTGTGACAGTTGCTCCTCCACCTGACCTGATGTAGGCTGTTGGGTCTGTAGTCAATCTGCATGGTGCAAGAGTAGAGAGACTTAAAAATACCAGTAACTGCTGAGTCAACTTATGTAAGTTAGGGACAGAAAAAGAATGCCTAATAACTTGCCTAGACTGTCTTTTCTCAGGCAAATTTGTTGATGCTGTAAGCTGTGCCCTCCTGGGAGAACAGCAGTGCTACAACAAACTCCCCCTGCCCCTCAGAACTGCCTCCACTGGGTAGGTAAGATTTTTGGCTCCTAAAATCTGGTCCCAAGCCTTGTGTATAGAACCAGTGATACATAAATGAATTATTCCAACCATAACAGGAATGTGGCTATGGGTACCCAAATAGGGTGGCCAGCAGTTCTTGGGGATTTGTCTCATGACAGAAAAATTTAAGTTATTGTGGGCCTACTGTACACCCCGACAAATAGGTTGCAGCTATTAACCAGTGAGAATATCTTACTGTTTTAGTGCTGTACAGAAAAGTTCCCTAACTGTTCTGACCAGTAACAGAAGATCTTTGTTGTTGTCTCGGAAAAGAAATCTTTAACTTTTCCAAGAATCTTGTGCTGCAACTGCAGCACAATTATATGCCAAATATCTCCCTTGTAAAACATATAATAAATCATCTGTATTTTATTAGAAAAGCACTACCAAACTCTGACAACGAATGTTCTCAGTAAGTTCAGTTATTTGTTCCCGTCTTAAAAGAGGAATGTTGAAATTCGTTGTGTGAACAGGAACTCCTGGCACAGCAAACCCTTGGGAATGCTGGAAACATAACTGTTTCTCTCTGCTAATAAACACTGCAGGCTCATATTAAACTAGTCCATCCAGCACCAGGGCAACTGCTCCAACCTGTGTACTAATTGCCAAAAAGGGAGAATAGATGCACTTAATTCAGAAGAACTATGGAACTTTCTCTTTAAGGTGCACCTGTCTGTAGGGAGATGGGCTGTGACCAGTACTCACGGAGCCAGGAGAATGGCTGCCCTTGGGTTCAGAGGTTTGGAATGATTGCCTTATCCCCGCAACAGTTATTTAATATAATGAAAATTTTGGAATCCCATAACACTGGCATTACTTTGGAGAAAGTCTCTAAAGTAGCACCTAATCCCAAACTGTCTGGAAGTTCTGTGTCTCATGGAAACAGCTACTTAGGACTTCAGCAGTGCACAAGGTTGGTCTTTGTCCTGACTTTTTCAGGACTAATTTATGTTGGTATTCCTAAGCTCAGTGTCAGTATTTATTTTTTCTTTATTTTTCCTCCTCCCATTAACTTGAACTGTTTCTTCAAACTAGATCTATTAAAACTACTGGCAGATGTGTAAAACTGTGAAAGAGATTGAAGGCCATGGAAGACAGAGAAGCTATACGCTCAATGTCACTGTAGCCTTTAATCATATTTCAGGAAAAAACATGGTTCTATTTCATCAGTATAGATCCAGGTTGATTTCTTGGAATCCAGGCAGATTACACTGAATCCTTGAACTCAATAGTAGTGCTGTGAATTTATGAGGGACATGTCAAAGGAAAAGCCTGTACCATAGGATTTGAGAGACAATGTGGTTTTAAAAGAACCAAAGATACTGAGGAGATGCTGAAATCAGAAAGAGGCTTTCTCTTTGTCTTTTTTTAAGATAAGACTGTACAGTGAATTCTAATGGAATTATGGGAATTATTCCAATGATTCCAATAAGAATTATTTTGAGAGGCAGACATTGTATAAATCCCAACATACTCTCCTAAAAATCATGCGTGAGAAATAAGATTCCCTGTCATTTAGTGAAGGGTGTGACTTTCTGGCATTAATGCACTTACTAACTAAGCTGAAGGAGCAATTCCGCTGCAAACACATTAAAAACAAGAGGCTTTTGATTTACAGCAGTGATGCCGTAGATGCAGTCAATTCTTGTTGGAACACAGATCTAACCATTTCAAGGCCATTCTATTGGGTTATTTTAATGACTTTTTTTTGGGTCTTTGAGTGGAATTGTCTAGAGAAGAGCTATTCTTTCCAAAACACCCAAAGATTTAAAAAACTTGTTTTCATTTTGGATAAATACGTTGTTAAAATAATTTGGGTAAAAATTTCTATGCCAAAAGTCAAAAGATACTTCCCACTTTAAAGCATAGGATGCTGAGATATCCTCAAAGTCTTGTTCTAAACAAAACAGACAAGAGCTTTTGGATGCAGTTTTCCACTGATTTCCATGTGATGTAAACATTTGGCAAGAGATTTTCCCTTTTTTGTTGTTTTTTTTTTTTTATAAGAAACTTCATTCTGGATCTGATCAATATCACTTTTGCAAGTGTCTTCTCGTACTTGAAATAGTTTGGCCAAGACAAAAAGCTTTATTTCAAGAAATAACATTTTCCAGTGGAAAATT
This sequence comes from Urocolius indicus, assembly GCA_013401255.1. NCBI lineage: Eukaryota > Metazoa > Chordata > Aves > Coliiformes > Coliidae > Urocolius > Urocolius indicus. The sequence continues at coordinate 95,149 of WBNH01011365.1, read as the reverse complement.
GTTTTCAAAGTATCTCAAGAAAGGTCCTACCTGAGTTAATAACTATAATCAACAAATGCAGGCATCTAGCAGCTGAAGTCAAATCTTTAGTTTAAAAAAATAGTGAATATGCTACTATGTGAGTAGAAAAGGATAAATGGAACTACTTCATCAACATGTGAAAGGTACAAATCTAAGATTGCCATGGGAAAGCAGCAGAACAGTATTTGGGAAAAAAAAACAACCCACAAACAAACCAAAAAGGAAAGAAAACAAACACTTTCTTTTTCTTCTGAAAATATGAATAAATCCCTTTTAGGTCTGTTGAACTCAGTCACTGCCCATTGCCTTATGCTCCATGGAGCAGAGTTTACATCAGAACCCCAATAAATATAGAGATGTCGAATTCTGTTTTTTCCAGAGGAAGAGGATGTTTTTGTGGAATGTTTAAATTTTCACAACCTGTCACTCAAATGATGCTATTGGCAAGCTCGGTCTGCTTTTCCAGTGCTAACGGAAGAGTGCCAGGTGGCAGCTAAAGATGGGAAAAAGTAAAAAGAAACTTAAAGAGACCACTAGAGAAGGTAACTAGAAAAATCTGTGGCTAAAATTCTTCCATTGTGCACATTATTTTCCATAGCACTTAAAACTCTGATAATTCTGCTCTGGCAGGGGAATAAGACTAGATGATCTTTCGAGGTCCCTCCCAACCTTTAAGTTTCTGTGATTCTGTGATTCTTGGTGGATGGAAGAAAAAAATCTGTTTTAAAAAATTGTTACTAGAGTTACCATATTAAAAAATTAAAAGTAGGCTAAGGAAATTGCAAAAACACATTGTGAGTATCTCATAACTTCAAAACAATGTGATTCCAAGTTTCAGAGAGAGTTTAAATCATGTGTAAAAACATTTTTAGAAACAAATTTTAAACATGTGGCAGTAAAGTATACACTTCTCCTGCAGAAATTACATACCAAGCTGAAAACTAAGTGCAAATTACAGGATGTGTTGCATGTATCCTTTAGCTGCCTGCTACTGAAAAAACCTGGCCCAGGCAAAACCACTACAACAGTCTATGAAATACAAGCACACAAATACCACATCTTGCTTTGTGAGTGTCTGTAGTGCTTCTGTGTTTAATTTTTTTTAATTTTTTTTTTTTAAACTGAGCTGAGAACATTTTATTGGCAAGAATGTTCATAGAGATCAAGTGTTTTGACTACATCTGTGAATAGCCACTTGGAAAGAGTCATTCCAGAAATGTTTGCACAAGCATCTTCAATGCCTCTAGCGTGTTTAGAAGTTGCTTACTCAGAGGCAATAAGGAGGTTGGTGCAAAATATGTAAACAAGAAATACTGGCTTTTCTGAATATATTTGGAAGAACTTGTAGGTTGAAATCTCCCTGCATGAACCTTTTTTTTTTTTTTTTAATACATCAACAATTTCATTCAACATATTACTTGGTAATAGGTAATTGAATAATTGATAGTACATAATACCTCCAAAATAGAGCTTGATAACTAAAACTTGTTGGAAAAGGTGTAGAAAAAAGCCTAAAAGGAGTCAAAGACTCAATTATGCTGCATAAATTCAGTTGAGAAATCAAGACCATAAGTTAACTGTGGAAATGAGTGAAAAGTGGAACACACATCAAGTGAAGTAGTAGGTCTTCTGTCTTTAGATGTATTCAGCTCCAAATAAGATTTTTTTTTTCCCTGAAGATTTGCAAAGCATAAACTACTGAGTTTACTGGGGGAGTTACTAGATAAAGTTTTATGGCTGATATAATACAAGTGAACAAACTGGATGATCTAATGATCCTAAATTATATGAATGCAAAAGTCTTAACTTACTGAATGCATCTATTAAATAAATAGTTTTCAAAAAAACCTATGGGAATTCAGTACCTAAATCCCCATAAAAATAAATCTCATTCAATGTGTTTTCCAGTAACTTCTGAACAACTCCTCTGTCTGTTCTTGCTATAAATGCACAATAAAAGTCTCCTGAGAAAAAAAAAAAGAATAACATTCTGAGTATTTTACACTTTCTGAAAGTCAGTGAATTTCTTTTTGGAATCAAAACTAAATGTTTCTTAATAGAGGATCAGCATAGTGAAATCTGGTCATGTTTCTTAAGATGCACTGTAAACAGTTGTTTGTAAAAGTCAGGAGTATCTCTCCTTCAGCTTTCACGCTAATCAAATCCTGACACTTTAAAGAAAAAAAAAAAAAGAATTACTGAATACCGTATTTATTTTTCTTCTGCTTTTCATGAGACTTGATAATTTGGTAGCAACACTGTAAAATCAAAACCTGCAAGTAGCATACTCTGTAATTTTCTGCAGGTAGATAATACTTCTGCATCAATGTATAGGAAGCAAGAGAAGGACAGGTTGCCCACAGGAGCTGTGGAGTCTCCTTCCTTGGAGGTCTTCAAGACCCGCCTGGACACATTCCTCTGTGACCTGATCTAGGTGGACCTACTTCTGCAGGGGGATTGGACTAGATGATCTCTAAAGGTCCCTTCCAACCCCTACCAGTCTATGATTCTATGATATCACTTCACCTGACGTGACTGGTGTCATCTGACTGTCACCCTTTGTCCTTTCCAACCATCACTGGATATCATGTAGTTATAGCAAGTATGAGGTTAGAATGACAAGGGATTCTTTAGTAAATGGTGGAAAAGATCTGATCAAAAAAGAAGCTGATATGACGAGTTTTTGATCAAAACTTTAGTTTTAAAATTATCTTCTATACTAATACCTACTCCTGAAAGATTTTAGCCCTCAGCTTCTCAAGTGCTTAAAGATTTGCTTTGGCCCATGTTCAGGAGCACCTTTGACAGAGTATTTAGCTCATGTTAAAACACTGATACAATCCATTCACTAAGGTCTGTCCTTATATGCCTGTCCTACTTCCAGAGCCTGACTCTGCAGATGTTCTCAGAGCACATTAACTAGGCTAGGCTCTGGAAAAAAAACCCCAACCATAACTCCAAAACTGCAGTGGGTCTTAGTACTTTTTAAAAGACATCAGATAGAAGTTCTTTGATGTGGTGTATGGTCAGTAGAGTCAAGGCAGGATGCTATATACTGCTGAGCTTAAATTGACCACATAGACATCATCTGCTACAAACTATATGAATTTAGACACATACTGTAAGGGCTTAACCCTTTATCATTGCAATTAAAAAAAAATATTTTGATCCTTTAAAACCCAGTAGCTGAGCATGTATCTGTGGCCAAGCAGGCAACATTTCAGTTTTAACAGTTAGCTCTTTTACCTCTGTGTTTAAGAGAGAAGATGTAGGTACTACAATTCCAAAAGCTTCTTGAAGAATATGTTGTCATCTGTAATGGAAAGATTCTGTGCCATTTCACTCCAGACTTTAACAGTTACTCTTCAATTAAAGACTGAACAGGTTTCCCATTCCTCTGAATTTTGCCTCATCTTTCCTTGCCAGTTTGGTTCTTTCTTGAAGATTTTGCTTCCCAGCCACATGTCAGAGTGAATAATCTTTATCAGAACCTGAAGGGTGTCTTTGCACACCTGCTCCAAGCTGCAGCCACCTGAACGGAGGTTATTGTTCAGGTGTATTTTCCCCTCTGCTGCCCAGGACAGATCCTTAGAGCATTACGGGAAGACAAATTACATGGGAGCTGTGTAAAATTAGATGACAAAGTTTCAGTGAACAGATTTTTAGTACAAAAAGTAGTATCAATGATTCAATTGGCATCATTGCTCCTTCTGTCGCAAGCCCAAAATGACATTGAAAACATTGTACTATTGGAGAGTTTTCTGTTTTGTTAAATAGACACCTACATCCTACCCATGCATGGGAGCTTGAATGTCTGAAGGAATATTTTTTCAGACATAGTAGAAGGTGGTGTCTTTCCTAAATTCCAGTGTGAATAATTATCATTTGATAATGTAAAATGCCTTATGCTTTCATTCAGATAACAGTTTGCCACTTTTTCCTCTTTGCTACATGTTTCCAGAGAGTTACTCTTTGATCAAAAACTTTTAAGTACTGTCTCTCAGTATCTTTGTAAAGGTTTTTGTTTTGTTTTGTTTTTTTAACTTGGAAGGCCACATTATTAATGTAAACTATAATTACTGCTAAATTAAAGAAAAATTAATTATATTAATGCCAAAGACAGTTGGTTAAAAATAAACATCTGAGAGCCTCCACTCCTGTTTCTTCCTGATCTTATTGGAGCAGACTTGAAACAAATTGAAGAATTCATGAGTTCATCCTGGCTGGATATCAGTATTTTTTTCTGATACAAAAAGTTTAATGAACTGGAAAGTAGTGATGAAATTATTCCAAATGGTAAATCTGTTTCTAGCAGAAGAAACATGCTGGCAATTCCCTTCTGATTTGCTGCAATGTATGGTGTCAACAATTATTTGGGGTCTGATTAGTACACAGACTATCAACACAATAGACTGTATTGTAATGTTCTTTAAAAGGTATTATTAGGACTTTCCAGAACATACGTTTTCTATACTTTGCCTGAAAAGACATTTTGGATGTTTCTGGTGTTTTGGTTGTCACAATGACTTTCTACAGCAGAGCTGAGACAGTTACAGGGATTTTAAAAGTCACAAAATAATTTAGACAACTAGGAATTAAATAGTTGAGAAGTGAATTGCAGTTGGCATGACATACTCATCCCAAGCTGTGTAAACGACACCTGAATTCAAGGTGATTCATGCTACAGGGGTAGTTCCAGGGTAGTCCTCACAGGTGTTTTCTGTTTTTTTGTGAGACCAAAATACTTAGGCTGAGACTTCAGGTTGCTTCATGCAGTCCTGAATTACCTTTCAACAATTTACCTCATCTGCTAATACAGTAATCTGGGTTTTTATTCTGTGAATGTTATTATTTTTTTAAATATACCTATAGTAATGATAGTGGAATATGTGGATCTGTTTTAACATCATTTTGTCATGCTGTGAACATGCAAGAGAAGATAAGCAAGTTACTGCTAAAATAATATATTTTTTAAAATGGAATGAAAGTGATGAGAACATTTCAAAGCTAAACAATGTCTTAAATCATATAACATTGTGCTAAATATATGAAAATCAGTAATGGAGGAGCAAGATTTGACTTTCACACTGTATTATTCTTGTATTACTATTTCTTGAGCACTGAAGTGTGTAAGGCACTTCTGAAAACCAAAGGACAAAGTTATAATGAATAATTAGGCCATTTATGACTTCCACTGGCTATAATGGCTGAAAATAACTGTTATGAAACGCCTTTGAAGATTGTACTGTAAGCATGAGTGTAAAGGCATGAGATTGAAAACCCTTGAAATGTAGGTGACTGTTGCCTAGGCAATAGGAAGGGCTTTTTATGTCTTCCTTATGTAGCTTTACCTACAGAATGTGTTTCTTCCCACAGAAGTTGAACTATGCCAGGATCAGAAAACACCAGTGAAAAATATATGTATAGTCTCTCAAGGCAGAGTAACCAGATACAAGTTTAGCTTTCAGAGGAGAAATATTAGATATGAATCCAAAACCAGCTCTCTCAGACCCTGGCACACTGGGATGCACAAATAAAGGGAATATGCTGTGAGGTGAAACAGCACCTGCACAGGCACCTATTATAAAACAGCGGTATCTGAGCTGTTGTCAGGAAAGGACTAAAAGTCCTTGATCAATACTTTAATTTCGTTAGCTCCATAGGCGCCATCAGACACAATTTTTCCTCTCTTCTCCCCATGCTTCTGTGGCCCCAGTAGGGAGAAAAGAGCAACTTGAGCTCTGTTTTTCTCTTAGACTGGCATTTCTGAAGCATACTTAAAATTAGCTCAGCATCTGCACTATTAGTAATAGCTTTATGTCACTAGCCTCTTGTAGGGGAATCCCAGCCCGTCCTCATGATAATATCTGGATACATATAAATATTCTTCTTAGTACCCCAAGAAGAAAAAATATTTATACAGTCCAGAAATGGCATTCCAGATGTGTTCTGCATCTGGACTCTCATGGGATCAAGACTCCTAGAAGCCTTCATAGAGCTCAGTTGCTCTTTGACTTAAATACAATTTTACAAAATTTGTCATCATCCCACAGTAACAAATGTCCTCTTTTCCCTATAGCATTGTTTTACCTAAGTGCTCTGCTATTAGTAGTTCATCATAGTTAGAAAGTCCATCTCAGATTTTACAATAATTCTTGATAAAGATCATGCATCGTGGAAAAGTGCAAGGCGCATACAGGACTCAGTCCTGTAAACGTTTCAGACAGGACCTGACTCTGACAACACTGAGCACGAGCTGTGACTCTGTTTGGAATCATGTAGACATCTTCATCATCATATATTACTGCTCTTGAGAAAATACCTTTTGTTCAGGTCAAGATTTTAAGAATTCATTAATTTGCCCTAACCCTGTAAACATTCACCACCTTTGAGAAGCATTTTCTATATTCACATAGCGATAAGTGGGTTCATCATGTAGTCAGCTGTTGAATATTCAGACCTAAAAGAACAACAACAGAAGTTTGATTTGTCAACTTCTTTTACATCACTCCTTATCATTACAAAAATTAACTGCCAGTGTATTAAAAAATAACAGCAATTAGACATTACCTGAAACATTAAGGGGATTCTTCAGTTTCTGTGTTGTAAGCAATTATGTAGAAAATATGTAAAAGAAGTTCAGTCATATTTGTTGTCATTAGATGTAAAGAATAAAAGTAAGAAGCAGAGCTGCATTTGTCACTATCAGAAGACTGAGAGGAATCACAGTATCAAGTCACCTACATCTAAGTGTATATATTCCAGATTGACAGTAGCTACATATAGTGAGTTCTTACAAAACAGTCAACTTTCAGCTAACTGGGCAGAATATATCTTCTTTTTCAAAACTGAAAAATTAAACTAAGTTTTCATTAGTTTTATTTTTAAGTCAGTATCCATCTCCCTGCAAATGTCTGCATCACGTGATTAATAGATAAATAACACATGAAAATTATAAAGTAATGTAACATTCTTAGAGGATAGAAACTCAAAATACTTCCTGATTGAGGAACAGCTGTGAAGCAGAAGATATCTTAACCGATGAAAAATTGTAGAGCCTAATACTAAAAGCAGCATTCAAGGGACTAAATTGTATAGTAAAGAAAAACAATAATCAAGTACTCATTCCTGCAAAATGCTAAACACTCTGAGTCTGACTATGCAGAACACTGATGAAACATCAAGACCTGACTCTCTGACTTTAATGATAACAGATCAGGACTATGACATCCCTTCCAGTTAAATGTATTCTTTCATATTTTTCTGGATTATAGAAAAACAGTTCTAGGAAACAAACCCTAAATGCATAAATGGATTGAACTTGTAAGCCTGTATCCTTTGACTTGGTGTTAGTAATATTAATGTATGAATTTAAATTTCTCTTAGTGTGGATTTGTGGCAAGTAGCTTTAAAAAATAAATATATATACTATTAATAAGGGAAATATATGCTAATTGGGAAGTTACCAGTTACCTGTTATGTATAGCCCACATCAGTCCTGAGAACTCCACTGTACATCTAATTTAGTATGTTTCATACTGCTATTCACTGTGAGAGTTTAAGAGTATAAATTATATCCTTGGAGAGATTAGACTGTTAATGTTGATGCCTCAAGGGTTTGGCTTGAATAGACATTCTAAAAAACAAACACACACCAAACAAGAGACAAATTATGCAAATTAATAAGCAGCAATCATGGTGGAGACCGCTGTCAATTTATATTACATTTGCCCTTGACTTTCAACATTAATTTCTCATTTTCCAATGACACACAGCTTTTAAAAGAGAGAGCTCATTTAGAAATTTTATGTTAATCATGGCGCATTGCCAGATTCCCACAGTGCAGGAGAGTGTTTTGAAATGCTCCTGTTTCTTTTGATAAATTGTATGATGACTTGCAGATGCTGGCAGGTGTGTGTACATTTCAGGAGGATGTTTAGCATTTTTGGTTGATCCTCTACACTTGTAATTAGGGTTAGGCATCCTATTCAACTAGTAGAAATTGCAATATAAAATCAAACCTTACCTACTCTATCATGTGAATGAGAATTCTTCCTTTTATATGTTTTGATTCTTTGCTTCATAACTGTAGGTAGAAATAGCAAATAGTGTAATGGAACTGTCAAAGAAATAATTGGTAGTATGTTTGTTTGCTGCATGCAGTTTTAGTCTTTTGTCCAAACAATTAATAAATTTATGAAATATTTATGATACAAAGAAATAATACAAAGAAAGGTGATAACTAGTCCTTACTCAAAACTTTGCAGCTGCACTGATGCTCTCTAAACATAAAGAGGCTGAAATGCAGAGAAATTAGAATACAAATTTCCAAGTCAGCACAAGTCTTTTAAAAGTGTCTGAATAGCCTTTTTTAAGTCTTTACATTTAAAGCCTTTTAAATGTACATGAGAGTCTTTATTACTGGAAGAACCTTTGATACTATCTACCTCAGTGATTTGGTCAGTGCTACTGTCAAGAGGGTCTTTGTACACAAGACCAAAGCTCTCTAACATGTGACAGGTAACTTTTGAAGTTTTTTTCAATAAGCTTTTCCAACAAAAGCACAAACTACGGGACCTTAAAAAAAAAAAAGATGTCTCACAGCTTCTGAAACTAAATGGAGTGGTAGAGCAAGGGCAGTCGTCTGTTCCATCTGGAAGACATAATGCTGAAGGCTGAAGTGCCTTTATCATAGTTTTCTCTGCATATCTTGGGTGTCTGTGGAGGAGCTCTCAAAGTCTCAGAGGAAAGCTGTGATATGAATGGGGGCACTCTGAAGTGCTATTGCCTGAGATCAGTTCTGTGACACTTTCCATATAAAATATTCTGCCTTTATTGTATCTTATGGTAAAACACCAGCAAAAATGTCTGTGCTCTAACAAGACATCAGGAGGAGTGATTCAGTGAATAGGTTTACAGGGAATAGGAAACTGTGGCATTAGCTCCTGTGGATCTGCCAATCTGGGATGGATCTGAGAACTGAAAGGGGTAATTCCATGCCTAAAAATGTGTGTCCTTTCTCTGCCTTCAGGGTTGGATGTGGTATGTGGAACGGCATGCCTATTCACTGGGGAGTAAGCTAAACTAATTCTTTATGAAAATATAGTAGTTTTGATAAAACTGTAGCAGTTTATGTAGAGTGTAGACCTTGTGCAAAGAATATTTTTTTCTGCATCAGTATTTGTCACTACAAGTGATATAATGGCAAAGAATTGGTTTTCTTTTTAAGTGGTATCCCATTCTTTCATTTAACATTTCCTCCCAAAGGTATAGTTAGCTAACTGTGTGAATGTCATTTCTTGAAGTGTAAGTAATAAAGCTCCTAATAAGATACCTCATTGCAAAATGTGACTGCTACAACATGAAAGCTTTATGAGTAGTGTAGCACTGGGCATTTTGCCCACATGAAAAGTCACCACAGGAGAGTCAACCAAAAGAGAGTTCTGTAACAGGCTGTTAAATTCTTCCTCAAGTGAGTGAATCATCAAATGATGGAATCTTTGGCCTCTGTGATGACCATTAGAAATATGGTGGTTTAGCTGAGATTTAGGATATCTTCCAAGGTATGGTAAAAATAAATAATGTTTTCAAAATGTGGTTTTAAGCAACAGTAAGATCTGTTTCTAAAGTTTTGCCTTGACTGAACTGTAAGTATCTCATGTTAACTTCTATTAGTTATCACGTAGACTTCTATAATTTTATGTTCCTTTCATATGAGGAAAGGCTTTGGGAACTTTGGCTATTTTAGTCTAGAGAAGAGACTGAGGGAAGATCTTATTAACATTTACAAATATCTAAATAGTGGGTGTCAGGAGGTTGAGATATCCCTTTTTTTTAATACTAGCTAGCAACAGGACAAGGGATGGTGGGATGGAGCTGAAACACAAAAAGTTCCACTTAAATATAAGAAAAAACTATTTTACTGTGAGGGAGAGGGAGCCCTGGCACAGGCTGCCCAGGGAGGATGTGGAGTCTCCTTGCTTGGAGGTCTTCAAGACCAGCCTGGACATATTCCTATGTGACTTGACCTAGGTGAACCTACTTCTGCAGTGGAGTTAGACTAGATGATCTCTAAAGATCCCTTCCAACCTCACCATTCTATGATTGTATGATTCTATGATTTAGAAATCTGAAGAAAAGACATTCTGTCTCTTGCATCTACTAGGCTGTCCAACGATGAGAAACCTCTCATCAAAACCTAATTAACACATACTGTTGTCACAATTTAAACTTAATTTAGACAAGACCAAAGTGTTTGTAAGATTTCCATATAGAATATCTCTCTCTCACATTTGTTCTTCAAAAGCTATTAATGTTTCTACTAGAAAACAGCATACTCAATTTTATATTGCTAAATGTCTCTAGTGAAAGCTGAGGTCTTTCTCTAGCAAAAGCAAAAATAGCAAAGTAGGAGGAGAGATAGTTGATAGCATGTACTTCTGCTTTATAGCTGAAGAGTGTAACTGTTCTACTAAGACATTAAGTTTTACAGATTGGTATGGGGCTACAAGTCTGTCTCCTCGAGTTTGAACTTAAATGTAGCTGAACAGGATTGCCTCTACTTGTGATATGGCATGGGCTCCACTAAGCTCTGGTAATGAACAAGCATTTCTACATTTCTACAGCTCCTCTTCATCTCTCTCCAAACAGCAGAGTAGAGTAATTTATAAATAAAAGATTTTGCTTCTTTCAGAGAAATCTATTACATTGTTAGGGCTGGTGCAGACAATCCTTTTGCAAAGCCATTATGAGCTTTGGCTTTCTCATGATAGGCAAGGGGGAGTCACAAGGTGTCATAACTGCCCTCAAGCACTTTGTGAAGAAAAAAAAATCTGAAAGTGCTTTAGTATTGTGATACACTCCTTTTAAGTACATTACACTGAGTTATCTGTTTCTACTCAATGAACACTTTATTGTTATTTTTCTTTTAAAAATAGTATAAATTGATAAAATTACAACAAAATCCTATTATAACAGAAATCAAGACATATTATTATTTGAAGTGCTTTTATTTGCCAAATTATGCTGTTAGATATTATGTTTCTCTCCCCTGTGTCTGTGTCATGCATATCATAAAACAATGTGACTGAAGACAGTGGGAAAACACTTGGAAAAACAATGAAATAGCAAAAATGTTCTTCCTTCCTCTCACCTATCCACAGTCCTCTAAATACAGTCCATTTTATGTCACGTTAGGAAAGACTTGAAAGGCTTAAAGACAGGGAAGGGAAAGAGAGAAGAAAGGAATATCATGCTCTCACATTGGAAAAAACTATGCATATGTTTATGCCCAGTCATGTCAGACCTACATCAAAAAAGTGATCCACTCATGAAAATGAACATGATCTTTACTCCAACATATGAGCAGGAGCTGTAGAGTAATTGGGGCTGGCTAAAAACCTTGGACTGTGTGAATGTAGTTCAGCAGTACGGTACAAGACATTGTGATATTCAAGGTTGAACATCGCTTGCTTAAATTAGTAGTTTATCTGAGTCCAAAAGGATGAAAACAGCTGCAAGGATAAAGGATGATGAATCACATGACACAGAGTAAATGTAGCTGTGATTAATGGGACATCACCAAACAACAAAAAAGAGGTCCAACTGTGGAAAGAGATAGGTAACTCCATAAAGAGCAAATTATTGTCTAAAGTGATGTAATTTACTCCAAGCCTCCCCATGGCTTGGATGGCTGATTCCAATGAGGTTTGCTATTGTGCCCACAATAATGACAAGGCTGTGGATACTTAGTCTAAATACTGGCTTATTACACACTATTTTTTACCCATTGCAGGGAATTGATAAAGTGTCAAAGTTGATGATATAGCAATTTGTAATAGTACAATTACAATACATTGTTATCCAACTAACATTGGACAATTGGAAGAAAAACTTCAGCAAGGTGTGCTGTGATTTATGAGGTCTTTCAAATGCTTAAATTCAAGACTTACCCATTGATTATGCTTTTTTGTTGCTGTATGAAGTCAAAGCAGCTCCTCAAAAGTTTTTTATTATACTAGGTGTGATTAAAAGTGTTTTTTGTTCTTTACTCTTATTAATTATATCTTGGATGAACAAGTGGTATTTTTCTTGATTTTTTTCTTAGGAATCTTTCACTCGATCACTTGCTCAAAGGTATGTTGATTCATGGTATATCATCTTCACCTACTTCGAGACAATTCCTGCTGTTTCCTTTCTTCAACTTAGAAATTAAGATTTATATGCACCTGAAGGGAATTTGCTGGCAACTTAAAAAAACTGTAATATTTCTAAAGATTCAATGCTTGAAAACTAGAAAGTGGAGCCAGGGCTTTAATTTTCTCCACTGGCTGTGACACCTCAATGGTTATTCAAAGTTGTGCTAAAGATAAATAAGTTAAATAAGGCACTGCCTATAATTTCTCATCCTAGTGTAGAATGGAGACATTTAAAATTGCTTGTAATTTTACTAATATATATATATATGACTTGATTCATGGGAATCTAGTATCAGATTCTGCTGAAGTGATGGGTTAACTTCAAGATGTCAGCTGTGTCTATCAAAGCCTAAGAACTGTAAAATGATCACTGAAATGTAGATCAAACAGCCAGAGTTCGAAAGCCTTCTAGGTCAAAACTGAGAGAGTGTAATCCACCTGATGGTTGTATAGTTTCTAGATACAGGGGTTTCTCACTTCTGACTTATTTATTCTTTGTGTGTAGGCATATATATGTGTCTATTGTGGTTCTACTGACAGTGTGCTTGCTGTGTTCTGCATGAAAACGTCCCAAAAGTCTCTATACCTCTGAAAATATAATTTCTGCAGTCTTTGGTGAGATAGTTTTGAAAACACACTGTGAGCTGCTAATTACATACAGCATTTTGACCACTAAAGCCAACATTTTACTGACTGCTGTCAGGGTATAAGATTGTGAGATTCTTGGGATGGATTCATCACAATTTGATTTATTTATAAAATATATTGTACAACACAGTCCATTTGATGTATATGTATTATATATAAACAGAAGATGAAGAATAATTGCTCTATGTAATCAAAACTATGAATTGATGTACCTTCAATAGGTATTCTGTGGGAGGGGTAGGTTTCATTCTTGTAATTTATTTTATTCTTTCCCCTTAGTATTTCATTCCATACACACAATAAAAGTATCCCATTAAAATACTGTATTTTTTGTTAAAATGCTAAGAAAAGCCAATAATTGCTGTTTTTAGAGCATCTGACATAATTATTTTTATATCATATTATACATTACCTGTTTCAATGAAATAGACATTGATAGAAATTAAGTTGAGATTTTATTGATATTCAGACCAAGATATGATCAGAAATATCTCAATATGTATTTTGCAAAAATAGAAAAAGGGTAGCTCAGTGCTTGCTCATACTTTTAAAAGTATTAATGTCAAAATTATGCCAGTATAAGAAATCATTACACAATGAGTGAAGATCTCACATTGCAAAATAAAATGTGGAAATTCTGGAGCAAAATATTTCTGATTTGTACTTTCAGAAAGCTAAACTTGATACAAATGCCAAGTTTTAAAAAGTTCTTATGACTGTATTGGTGAAACTGCAGTCATCCATGGTGAACCTTAGTTTGGTATAAAATGTTGAATGGGAAGGGAAGGCTTACATAGGCCATTGTTTAGTTTTGCTTATGGCTGCTGGATTCTCATTACAAGAAAAATCCATTACCAGTTAACAGTTTACTTGCACTGGTTCTTCACTTTCATTTTCTGTATTATTAATAAGCAGTAGATAATAAAGATGATTTATGAAGGACTAAGCCAGCAAGTTCATAGCAGAATGGTGTAGGTGATATTATGGCAGGTAGCTATCATGTTTGGAATATGCAATTTTCATAAGTATTGTTCCTTAAGCAAAAGCTAAATATGATTTCTCATTACAGGATTAACCTGGTACAGATGATTTACTCATAAATATTAAAAGAAAAGAACACTAGCTGGAAATCTAGTACACTAGTATCTCTTGAAAATCCAGCAAGATCAATTATTAAAAAAATATGAATGCTTCTTTATTTTTCAAATGATGGATTAATAAATTCTGTGTTTCATACAGTAGATGCCTAACAGAAAGAGAAATTATAGCAAGTCTATATGTGATGCAGGCAGAAAGAAAAAAAAAATGGCCAGATACAAATACCTTAGTCCTCACAAAAAGCTGAGAATCATAGAGTAAAATCTGTACCCTACTGAAGGCAGAAAAAAAAAAAACACCTCAATACCTTAATGTGGCTAGTATTGTGCCTTTGCATTTGGAAAAATTCATGGACAGTTGCTTCACATTCTTTGGGCATTTTAGGTACACTTAGAAGATAAATGTGTGGCTGCATTATAGATTTTACAGGACTTCTGATGGTTATTTCCTACAGATTATATTATCTAGGAAAGGCTGTAGCCAGTGTGAAGTATAACTTGCTCCCTTCTTCTTTGATTTATGGTTATTATTACCATAAATAACCTTTCAAACATCTTTAAATAGGGATTTCAGACACCAGTCATTCTTAAAAGCTTTCTCAGTGTCCCCTAACTAAAACCCTGGCTTGGTGGTAGTTACTATTTGGCATCCATTTGGTGTTTTGCAAGCAATACTGACAACCTGCTAAGAGTGCTTTTAATTCTCTCCTCTGGAGGAAATACACTATGTATATGCATCTCACAAGGTGACCTCTAAACAAGCCTTGCCTTCATGACTACAGCAATACAAAGCTGCATGTTTGTATCCAATCAAGTTAACAGCAAGATAAAAGGGGAAAATCTGCAGATCTGTTCCATGTAAAGAAAGATGTTTGTTACCCTAGGATTCATTCACGAAACTGAAGTGGATAGGTGATGACATGACTTATCCTGGGTGCTGTCTTCAGGCATTTGAAGGACAAGAGGGTCATTAGGAGCAGTCAACATGGCTTTACCAAAGGGAAGTCATATTTGACCAACCTGAGAGCCTTTTATGAAGATATAACCAGGTGGACAGATGGTAGCAGTGCTGTGGATGAGGTTTATCTTGATTTCACTAAAGCATTTGACACTGTCTTCCACAGCAACCTGGCAGCAAAACTGAGAAAGTTGTTAACTAGTTGAAGGAGAGAAGGCAGAGAGAGGTGATCAATGGGGCAGGGTCTAGTTGGAGGCCTGTATCTAGTGGACTCCCTCATTGCTGGGACTGGTACTGTTCAATATATTCATTAATGACCTTGATGAGGGAACAGAGGCACTGTCAGCAAGTTTGCGGATGATACTAAACTGGGGAGAGTGGCTGACACCCCAGAAGGCTGTGCTGTCATTCAATGAGACCTGGACAGGCTGGAGACTTGGGCGGGGTGAAATCCATCGAAATTCAACAAGGGCAAGTGTAGAATCTTGCATCTGGGTAAGAATAACACCATGTACCAGCATAGGTTGGGGAATGAACTGTTAGAGAGGAGTGTAGGGGAAAGGGACCTGGGGGTGCTGGTGGGCAGCAGGATGAGCATGAGCCATCAATGTGTCCTCCCGGTCAAGAAGGCCAATGGCATTGTGGGGTGTATTAGAAGGGCTGTGGGCAGTAGGTTGAGAGAGGTTCTCCTCTCCCTCTACTCTGCCCTCATGAGACCACATCTGGAATATTATGTCCAGTTCCGGGCCCCTCAGTTCAAGGACAGGAAGCTGCTGGAGAGAGTTCAGTGCAGGGCCACAAAAATGATGGAGTGGAGCATCTCCCTTCTGATGAAAGGCTGAGAGAGTTTGGCTTTTCACCTTGGAGAAGAAGAGACTGAGGGGTGACCTCATTAATGTTTACAGATTAGTAAAGGGAGGGTGTCCGAGGATGGAGCCAGGCTGTTCTCAATGATGTCAAATGATAGGACAAGGGGCAATGCATACAAGCTGTAACACAAGAGTTTCCAAAGAAATGTAAGGAAGAATTTCTTCACTGTGAGGGTGATGGAGCACTGGAACAGGCTGCCCAGATGGATTGTTGAGTCTCCTTCTCTGGGGACATTCAAACCTCATCTGGACAAGTCTCTGTGACCTACTCTAGGTGATTCTGCTCTTGCAGGGAGGTTGGACTAGCTGATCTGTTAAGTTCCCTTCAAACTCTTAAGATTTGGTGATGTACACCCATAGTCCTTATGAAACTAGCATCCTGAAATTTTCTTTCCCAACACAATGGATTCTGCTGTCACGGCCTTATCGGCATGGCATTCCAGAAACAACTGGGAAAAGAAGAAAACTGGACCACATCCATCTGTAGGTGATATTTTAGCATCCTAGGAATTCTTCATGTGTTACTGAAGTTTTACAAAAAGGGAGTCTAATCTTATGTTCATAAACATGTATGACTGACACATGCTTTCTAAGTAGTAAGATGTGGAGATCTCACTTGTGAAGCTTCATCCCGTTCCATGATGATAGTGTACATTGCAGCCAGAGGGATTGTGCAGAAGGTCATGCAGAAGGTCTGGGACAGCTATACTAGAGATAGGACATAACAACAGTACATTTGTCACCTAACTGAATCCCCAAGCAATATTTCCTCTAACTGAAACTGGTTGGCTGATTATCTAGTAATTTTCCAGAGTAGTAGAACCCATTTAAAACTGGTGTGTTTTTTTTTTTCCCCCTTAAGTTAGGGAAACAAAACTAGCAGAACTGTACATACCTAATCTTTTTCTTCTTTATTAGAGCAATTAAAAAACATTTACAAAAATTGGACCATACTCCTTTTAAGATGAAAACTTAACAACTCACTTGGATATCAGCTGTGTCTCAGAGAAAGTGTTCTGCTTTTTCACTCCGAAAAGAATACTACCCCTTTAATCTTATTTAATCTAAAACCATTGAAAGCCTTCTCAGTTCTAGCACTGGCATTACCTGTAGTTTTACATATGACTCATTAGCTTCTGTACCAAAAATGTTTCTGCTTAAAAGATGTAGAAGGATTTTTGTTGTTTTTTTTTTTTCCCAAATAGACAGTAATTTTGAGTGCTTCTCACAACAGCATGCAAAGCTTGTATGTCACATCTAATGAATGGTGTTGTTAATCCTTAATTGTATATTTCTAGTTTAGTTTATGGTTAAACGGGAAGAAAATAATTTGAAAGTACTTACAGGAATGCCAATAGCTTTCCTCAGGGACTGAAAGTTGCCAAGATTAATGTCTCTTACAGAAATGGATTATAGTAAAAAAAAGTTACTAGATCAAGGTTCAGTTTATATCTATCGAGTTGTTCTTGGTTTAGTTATTAATGAATAAGCTATTGCTATCCTCATTGTGGGACAAGTTCTATTTGGTAAGAAAAGTGATTTCTTCCTGTTTAGTTTAAATCATCTTGGAAATTCATTTCACTTGCTCTATAATACTAACGTGAACAACAAAGTTGTTCAGATATTGCTATTCAGATTAAATCAGCGTGTTACGTTAAACTCTTTCAAACACAAAAATATATATTGACTGTAGATTTCCTTTTTCTGCAAGCACATTGAATATCAACTGCTAGCTTCCACTTTTATCAGAGCGTGATTACAGATATGAGTACCAGAATAAGCAGTGCTTTAATGCCTCAGAGAGGACATGCTATTGTGCCACTAATAAACAGAGAAATCCAAAGAGCTACAGTGTATCCTTTTTTCAGTTCCTTGTTTTCTGGTAAGTCTATGCCATCTGCAGTGATCTTTAGATCTTTTCCAAGTTTATTGTGTTTAAGGATAGAACTGTCCAATTAGGACTGGAGGTATATATTTCATAAGTATTGCAATTCAGTTATTGGAGATAAGGAGCATGGAATACGACACATATGACCTGCGGCATTCACATTTTTCCAGTGTTGTTGCTTTCATAACATATCACAAGAAAACAGCAAATAAATTGAATGAGGAAAAGATAAGACCTTTAGCTTCCCTTCTCTGTACTGGCTTTAGAAATCACTACAGAGTTGGCATTCCCTCACCCATGTGCCTTTTGCAGGTTGTGCCTTGTGCCTTAATACATTACATGCTTTAGGACTCCCATTTGAGATTGATTTATATCTTTATTCTCAGGTTTTCACATGTTCTCCTGCAGTCACATTTTCTGAGTCTCTAACTGAATGATGGTAAAATTATTGTTTGAATTGGGGTAACATACAACAGTTCAAAGCTACCAGGTTGTGTGAAAACAATTTCTGTACATTCCTGCTTTTAAAATACATTTTCAGTGATTTTAGAAGGCTATGCCACAGACGGGGGAGCTAACAGTGAGCATCAGGCAAAGTAAGCAGTAATTTCACTTATCTGAAATTTTTTGCCATTTGTGATACATTCAAGAAATGGGTTTAGGTTTTTGTCAGCTGGCTGTATCCTAGACTCTTTTTAGAATTTGGAGTTTTGATTTGATGGAAAAGAAAAATAGTTTTCAATGTGCCAATTACTAACTCAATTCTTGTTACTAGAAATAAAAATTCTTAGTGGAGAACACCTTTAATAGATGCTACTCAAAGACCTTCTTTAATAAGGATTTTATGTCAAGTTAAGCACCCTGATATATAAACAAACATTCCTGAAACACTAACCCTAGCACAGAGAATGTCTTTTTTTATACCCACATACTTTGTCCTCAAGTTTTTCACAAGCTTCTGAGACTGACTTAGTGCTATTGGATGAGTTATTTCCCTTTTTTTTTTTTTTTTTGTATGCCTCAGATGCTTTATCTTTCTGCTGGGACTTAACAATACTGTCTTCTGTTGTAAAATGCTTTAAGAGCAGCTCCTAAGTAGCACTATAAAAAAGAAGGCTATTATTACTTCCCAGAGAAGGCACAGACTTTGAAGCTTAAATTCAAAGCCTCTGTATTGAGGTGAAAAATCACTTTCAGTACATTACTTTCCCTCTCTCTTCTGAAATGGGATGTTCCAACAATGGGATGCAGTACTAAAAAGACTGAGACATGTTATTTTCTTGACCAGCAATAAGTGCTAAAATAGATTTAACTTATCTCCTAATGAAACGGTTTTATGAACAACCAGTGGAGCACTACAATTAAGCATTATAAGGAACAGTTCAGCCTAATGTTTGGTACTTGAGGTATGCATATTACAAATAGTTTCAACAATCTGTGGTAAAAAGAAGTTACCATCCATTCCTGGAAAAAACAAAGCAGAATGATGAAAGGGGGATAGGGAATAATTCATTACAAGCTTTAAAGAAGGATGTGGAGACTTGTTCTTCATGCTGAGATTTTTTCATTAATTACTTCTGCTGGTATTCTGTAGAGATAGTAGGAGCTGTGTCAGGATGTTCCCACCCTTACCTGTTCAAACACACTGTTAAATTCTTATGACTTATATGCTGTACGTGGTGTGTTTTTTCCTGTACCAAATTTGTTAATATTGTCTAGCCTGAAGAAAACAGGATGTTGGACATGTTTAATGAGAAATTGCAGCTCCCTAAAATAAAACATAGTAAATCATTGTGTGCTAAAACAGGAATCGCTGAGTGGCAGTAGTTTCATTTATCAAGAAGATCTCTCCTGAACAGTTTGTTCCCCTTTCCTCCACTACTGTCCTCAGGAGAACAAATTATATAATTATCATATTTTGTTCATATGTTTGTTAACATGCCCTTAAATTGATACTGATGGCTTTTCTTTTCAGAACAATGTGAGGAAAGAACTGTTTTTGCTAACAAATTAGACATGGGACTTATGCTAAGGGTCAGTGTTGCAGTAGCACTGAGAATAGTGGAATTTTTTAAGGTGGAAACAAATAATTATATTTTGATCCCACAGCTGAGACTACACTTCCAAAATCACAGTGTTTGTCTCCATTGTCACACAGGTGCCATATGTCAGCGTCCATTCTCTATTCTTCCTATATGAAAATAAATTCAGAAATACTGTTATCTTAGAATACTGTATATTTTTTGTTTCTTCTCTTTATTGATTTCTTTCCATATGGGCTGGGAGTGTCTCAAAATCACAATTTTGCTTCACTATTCATAGGGATTTTTTAAAAATATCTGGTCAACTTGGAGAAAATTAAATGTTACTTTATTTCACATGTCAGGCACACCTAGAAGCTAAAATTCCTCCTATGTAAAGATGGCCTGGGAACACCTTAGGTACTGAAAGCTTAGGAAGGCATTTTTTTTAAGAGTTGCTGTGTCAGCTCTCTGCTGCCTGTTTGACAAATCTCCCATGTAAGAACATTCTCAAAGGGCTAGTTAAGCTAGTTTACAGCTATTCTGTGCCACTGGAGAGGGCTTAAGCCAAGTGGGCTTGAACGTAGACCAATCAATGCTCTTCATTGCACTCACAGTTTCTAGGTATTTTAATGAAGATTCAGTATCTTAGAAAACAAAACAATATTTCAGTAATACATAAATATATTATGATAGCACTGGATACTTTCTTGGACTTAAAACAAACTACTGTTCACCTTAAAAATGTGCCTTGACAGTTTAAAGTTGAAAGTTTGTCAGGATGGGTTTGATTTTAATTCGTTCTTAAAATTTGACACTAAAGTAGTGCACATTTTTTTTCCTATAACTGCTATCGTTATTTCTTGATCTTCCTCTTGGTGTTTATCCACCCTAACAATTATTTTATTCTCCCTAGGATTTAGCCTAAATCTTCTTTCCCGTTAATTAAGTTGGCTATCTTTTTGCCTTTTACACAGTGCATAAGGCAAAATGATCTTTCACAAGTGCTTCCCATGCAGAACCCCACTTCTTGTCACTGATACTGAGAATGACTTTCTGTATTGGTGAACATTCTTTTTAATCTGGCTCATGGTCACTGGGTGAAGCAGCCGTTGATTGACAATTTAAATATGAGTAAAGCAAAGTAACAGGATAAAATATGTGCTACAGATATGATTGTAGTTTAAAAGGAAAGGCAAATTCAGAAACATCTTTGTATCCTTGCTGAGTGGTGAGGCTATGCTATACAACAACTATTTCAAAGGTGCTGTTCTGTTCTGTCCCGTTTATGTCCCAGTTATGGCTATCGTGGGCAATGTTCTTGAAAGAGAATGATGTTCTGAGTGTTGCTCCTTTTATGGAACTAATTCATACCATTGGTAGTCCTCCAACTCATTGAAATATCTACTGTATCAGAATTTAGTGTACATATGTGGGACTGGAAAATTTAACATGACACATTATTAATATAATAAATAGTAAAAATGTGGGAATAATTTGTCACTAGCTGTCCAAGTATAAAATGTCAATCCTCAGAATCTGTAGTGGGTTTTTAGGAGGGAGGACATAGGTTCCCATAGGACAAGTATGCACTTTCTGACACTGGGATAAGTTGATTTGAGACATATATCTCAGTGTCATAAAGCACGTAGAGGCTTGGTAGCATAACACTGCACTGGCTAATTGATTTCATGTGACTGGTCTCCTTCACACATAGAGAGGAGTTTGTATTTCTCACTAGGAGAAATGCATTCCAGAGGATGAAGTATTTTGCAGTGCTCAGCACTGATGAGTGTCAGGGTCTTACCCGACACAGGATGTGGTGTCAGAATAAGCTGCCATGTTCGCTGTGTAGTCTAGCAGCTTCGGCATCAAAGGAGGACAAATTGCAGAGATATATCTAACAAATGAGGCAGAGACTTGCAAAGGAGGAGTGGTAGCTAAGGCATGCCATATATTACAATGTCTTGGCTAAATCTTTCTGAGCTTCTACCAGGATTTGCAGTAGTCATCTCAGTTATTCTTCTTTGTGGATAAAGTCTGAGATCTGCAGTTTTTCATCTGCTCTAGTGCAGAAAATGAACGGGATGGGTTTGTTGTGCATCACCCAGCTCTTTCACAGCATCAGTGTCATAGATTTCAAGTGAGTTACCTCAGGTTAGGTGGTAGTGCAGGAGTGAGTGAGGCCTAAGAAGGGGATCACAGATTGCAATACACAGCCTATCACTTTTGATTTTGGTAGCCATGGCATTTATGTCAGTGTGCTTCATTTGAACTACATGCAGGATCGTATTAAGAGGTTTACACTTCTAATTTCTGTGTTAAAATTTACTAGAAAAATCACAGGTTGCAGAGAGCAAACATAGAATCCCAAATTCTTAACTTTATTGCTGTAGAAAAATTGCCTATTTTAAATAAAACTTTGTTTACCCTTAAAATAGCTAGACAGCTAGTAACATTTTGTACACTTAGCAATGGCCAAAACATCCTTCTAGCTGGATGCAGCTTGGTCACTGAATCGCATGAAAATTATTCTTGTTTTATCATCCACACACTCTTAAGACATTCACAGACATATGCAGACAAGTATTCTGTTTATCTGCTCATTTTACACATCCTTTTATTTATCATGCACATCAACAAGCTTGTCCTCTAAACAATTAGGATACCCTATGCATTTTCTGGTCTATGTCCTTCTCTTAAAAATATCTCATTTGTGTTTTTTGAAACAGCTAGACGTACACACTTCTGCAGAGACCTTCCAGCAGCCTTCTCAATACCTAGAGTGGTCCTACAAGAAATCAGGAGGTAGGATTTTTACAAAGACGTGTAATTATAGGACAAAGGGTAAACTGAAAAGGTGTAGATTTAGATTTAGATTAAATATTAGGAAGAAATTCTTCACTATAAGGGTGGTGAGGCACTGGCACGGGTTGCCCAGAGAGGCTGTGGCTGTCCCATCACTGGAATTATTCAAAGCTAGGTTGGATGTGGCTTTGAGTAAGTTGATCTAGTGAAAGGTGTCTCTGCCAAGTTAGGGGGTTTGGAACTAGATGATCTTTGAGATGTCTTACAACCCAAATCATCCTATGTTTCTATAAATGAAGAAAAATCACATTTGACTGACAGATATGAAGAGATTGTGAGGTCAAAATAACTTACAAACATATTGTATTTAATAAATACTAAAATTTTACTGTTCAAAAATGTTTTCATGGATACTTGTACAAAACATTGAAGAGGATGATTGAGAGTGAGTGGAGTTCTCAGCATTGTTGTCTCAGAAGTGCCTGATTTTTAACATAGCTGTCTGAAGTAGGCATTCTGTAACACTCTCTCACATAGCCATTTCTTAAGCGTATTTACTTAAACTTCAACTACTGGGAAAAGAAAATACTCAGATATAAAAGATTAGTTAATATAACAGAATTTAAATTTACTGAAAAGTCTGTAAAGTCTGTAAATAAACATTTAACAGTAAAAGGTGTGTTTAATTGAACAATGGCTTTCCTTAAAGACATGATAAACCAAAAATCCAAGTGCAAACTAAAAATGCTCAGTTTGAGTAAGAAATCTTAGTCTCTGAGGGCTGTGAATCACTAAACTGACTAGGACTTTCTTGTTTTACAGCAGCTGAAATGTTGGTGAATTTTTTTTTTTTTTGCATTTTGGTGTTCAAAAATAGTTGCAGCACTTACACAAAGACTAAAGTTATTAAACAACGTTTCTTTTTAACGTTTGCTAACTTAAAGGTCAACTGGCACATGTCATTGATTTCTTTATTTCAGATACTATAGTTAAACAAGTTCTATAAAAAAATTATTATAGATGATTCATTGAACGCTTACAGCAGCACAGAGAGTTTAATTTTGAATGCAATCAATAGGTCTCCAAATTTCCAAAACAATGCACAGCTAAAATAACTTTGAGAGAGGAATTCATGGGTAGTGACATTTTCAGTCAATAATGTTCTTGAAAAACAATAAATTATATGTTTAAAATCAACTAAAAATTCATTGTTCTGGTGGTATAAAGGTAACTACTTCAAAAATAATCAAAAAAAAAAAAAAAAAAAAAACCAAAAACCATGCAGGAAAACAAGCACTCTTTCCTCACCTCATAACAAAAAGAGTTGTTACAGTAATATTTATTTCTTGTGAAGTAAGTAAAGAGCAGCAAAGGATGGTAGCCAAAGTTGTATTTTATCATCTACTTGAAGAAAGTTTCTAAAAGATGGGTATTTTAGCTTCTACTTTCCTTTCCTACTGCAAGGCTTTTAAAACAGAGCTGTTTTTTTATAGAAATCAGTTTAAGGGGAAATGTGAGCAACTTCTGACCATACTGTTGAAAATGTTTGGGGATTCCTTACAGTTCAGTCTAACTTGAAAGTTGGCTCTGCTTCACGTAGGAGATTGGGCCAGATGATTTCCAAAAATTCCTTCCAACCTAAATTATTTCATGCTTCTGAATTCTTTTCAACTGAAGATCTCAAAGACTCTGCAGTAAAGGTGATATCAAAGAAAGTCCAGGGGTACAGTTTTGTGGTGGTTTAGCCCTAACTGAACAATAACCAAACCACCCAGTTACTGCTCCCCATCTCAACAGGATGGGGAGGAGAATCAAGACAGAGTTGTAGAACTTTCTGGGTTGAGATAAGGACAGTTTAAAAGAACACCACAATGAGTAGGCAGTTACAATGATGGCCAAAGGACAAAGTAAAATGAGCAATGACCAATGTAACTGCTCACCGCGCTCAGCCCGGCGCTCAGCCCAGCGCTCAGCCCGACAGCAGAACTGCAGTTGCTGCACTGGCCAAAGCACTGCCCCAGCCCAGCTGCTGCCCTTATATCCCAAGCATGATGTCACATGGGATTGAATAGCCGGGCCACGCCCCCCAGCGGCAGCTGGGGAGAGTTAATTCTATCATGGCCAAACCCAGGACAAGTTTTTAAAAGTGAATATTAT
This sequence comes from Urocolius indicus, assembly GCA_013401255.1. Taxonomy (NCBI): domain Eukaryota; kingdom Metazoa; phylum Chordata; class Aves; order Coliiformes; family Coliidae; genus Urocolius; species Urocolius indicus. The sequence goes on along the minus strand of WBNH01011365.1, from coordinate 70,485 downwards.
TTCTCCAAATATTCTTTAAAATACAGTAACTGTTTCTTTAGTTACCCTTATGCATTAAAAAAGGAGATATGATTCCAAATTCCTCTGGTTTTTGTATAACTGAAGAAAGGGAAGTTGGTTTCAAATTAATGAAACTATTGGAAAACTCCAGTTTTGCTTTCATAACATGAACTGTCCTTCCCATATAAATTTCAATATAGGAAACATCAAATATTTCCTCTGTTTGTTAATCTCGTGGGGAACACTACAGAGGGCTTTCTTCCAGATCTCATCACGTACTGCCAGTTTTGTAACTTCAAATATGAAATGTTTCTTGTCATAAACTGACAGTTCATGTTCTACCCTAATCCCACGAGGCTCTTCTAAAGAAAAAGGAAGTGTAGCAATCAAATTGCATGATAGGGAATGACAGATTGATTTGTAGCATTTAAAAGACGGCTGCTATTATTATTAGACAATTTGATAGAGTAGAAAAATGTAATTCTCTCTTCTACAAACACTTTAGTTCTGTTTCAGTAACTGAGTTGTATTTTACTTATATTTTATTCATTAGGAACTTTGTCCCTACTTCCAGGAAAACAGAAAATCTCTCATGTCAGAACATTTTTATAGACTTTCCTTACAACTGTCCAAAATGTTACACTATGTTGACACTCAGGCAAATATGTGAGGAAGTCCCGATTTAGATTAAATAATAAATTCTATATACTTAGTTACTGTCCTCTCAGACCCATGTACTGGTGTCACAACTCATTCAGTTCCATTCATCATTATCTAACATCTTTCTCATTATGAGATATTTGGTCCTTGGCATTTTCTGCAGATTACCGAGTAAAGAATTTCAGAGCTTAATTACTTAGCCTTCTGTCTTTAAAAGTTTTTTTATTCTTCTTTTTTTTTTTTTTTTTTTTTTCCTTCTCAAACTCATAGGAGATAACTCTTCAAGTTTTGGTACTCAGTGAGAACAGATGGCATAGGAACAGCTCCTGAATTTCCATGATTTGAGGACCTGACCTGCTACCAGCTACAGCATAAAAAGACACATTAAAAAAGAAGATACGGGCCACTTAACACATGCAACATCTCTTTCTAAATGTCTTCACTAAAAAGTTTAAACCTATTTAAAATCTGACAGAAGTCACATGATGTGTGAGTCAGTCCAAGTCATCCAGTGATGGATGCCACTTCCACTTACTAAACCCAATAAGGAAAACAAATCAGGAAGAAAGAACCAACTGGCTTTGTTTGCTGTGCATTTCTTCCCCAGAAATTGGAGTAATTGATATACAGTAAAATTAATTCACCATTGTAGATGTCTCTCTTTACTGCAAGTGACATCTGATGATTTTTATGGTTTATTCCTACTGTATTCATTGATTACATTAGAACTACATTGGGATACTGTTGAATGTATTTTCCATAAAAAGAAAAAATCAGGTTTACTCGCAGTGTTGAAGTACAGGCAGCTTAATGGTGAGCAAAGGGCATCAAGGTACATGGATGGTCCTCCAATTTCTCTGCTTTTCTGCCTTAAACTGAACCTTTTGGAATAACTGAACTGCATAAAAGTGATGTTGACAGTCAGTTCTTAGGATTCAATTTCACTTTAAAAAAGCAAGCAACAAATGCCAGAAGATGTAACAGATAGATGGAACAACCTTTTAGCCATTTTTTATCCAGTAGAGGACTTGGGATCACTGTGTAACTAAAACAGTGAAAGATGACTGAAATTTAATTTTCCAAATCAATCATTTTCCTTTATAGGTTAAAAGAGACAATCTCTTGTCTCACTGATAAATGGCCAAATATCAACCAGAACTTATAACATTTCCCGAAGTTCAATTAATCTTCTTGTACTGAAAGTATTTACTCTAATAGTCAGCAAAAGGGAAAGAAACAAGACCTGGTAACAGAAAAAAATATAAAAAGTTATCACTTGAAGAAAACACATTTTTCAAATGACTTAAACCCATGTTTCACATTTACATGGTAATTAAATATCAATTGTCAATCTGTAGAAATTGTTGTTACAAATTACTACACAAAAACAATCAAGAGCCAAGGCTCAAAATGCACATGCAATCAATGTGCACATTATCTCTGGGCTTAGGACCAGAAGAGACAAGACACCTTGAAAAAGAAACCCCCTAAGAAAGGGAATCTGATGCCAGCAGACCAACTGTTGCTAGCAGCTGGCTAAGACATCATGACTATCCCTCTTCTTTGACTGTACAGCATGTCTGGGAACCCTGGAGAGTAGGTGGCTTGAATTTCTCATTAATCTGTTATATGTAGAACAACAGTAAGAGCTAAGCCACAGCTAGCTGAATGTGGTTCTTCATCTCTTCCTGCCATCCACAGGCAGTCTGCAGGAAACTGGGAAGTACATTCATTTCTCCTAAGTGCTAATTACGTTTCTCAGTTGCAAGGCAAATGTCTTGCAAACCCTGAATAAACTTATGTGAGAATCTTACCAAATGTGTAGTATAAATCTGAGCTCAATAAATCAGGAAACTTTTTGTGCAAAGTTTGACTACAAAAAACCTATTCAACAGCTATGGCTATAAACTCTGCAGTCACTTCATTATAATGTTTGGTTCTCTAAGCTATTAGTATGAGGGTAAATGGTTAGACGTGAGACAAGAGACAAATGGCATGACAATAGCTCCAATTCAAAGGGGATAAGAGAGATATTTTGCAAATTTTGTTGTTTGTGTGGTTAGTTGTTTTTTAGTTAGACCAATAAAACTGGTATTGTAAAAATATGCCTTATTGAAAAGAGCAACAGTCCATAACAACGTGTGCTTATTTCTAGCCAGAGATGTGATTCTGTGTTGCATAACATTCAGTTTTGATACATGTGACCTCCACATGTTTTTATCTGATCTCTAGAGCTAATAGCAGACAAGTGAAGCACATATGCCATGTATATCTTGCCTGTGAATTAAAATTATTTTAGAAGTAATTTTTCTAGAAAGAAAAACGACGAAAATTAATGTGAGAGGACATTACTAAAGCATGAACAGAAGAAAAACTGTCCTGGAATAAGAATTCCCATGGCTTTTCTACCCCAGCCCACAATCTTAGTATCATACATTATTCTTCTCTTAAGTTTCTCAATTTCCACTGCAGCAATACAATCCAATTATAATATATTTTGTTGTGAACACTGCAGAAAATGTTGTGTAAGAATGAAGTTTCAAGAGAAAAGATTTCCATGAAGATTCATTCTAATTGTTGAGATCTGGACATTGTAAATCCCTTTAAAACTCTCTTTAAGTCCCTACCAGCTGTGTGACAGGAGGGTTTTGTGAGAAACAACATTTAAATGTGTAAAACTGAATTTCCCCTTCATCTCTTTCCCTCTGATGATAACTCAGTTGGACTAAATTGCTGTTGCTACTGAATTACTAACTTAAACGGAAGAGGAGAAATCCCTTTACTGAGGTAATGAGGACGGAAAGTGAAGGCACACATACTGCAAAGCAGAAATAAGACTAGATGATAACAATATTACTCCTAGCCCTCCTGAGCCTGAATTTGGTTTCATTTCAAGATCATAAAATACCATCCCGGCTCTTCAGGGGCAGAGCAGAGCCAAAGAATTCAAACACACAAACTGAAATTGACCTGCATCCAGGTATAAAGATTTCTAAAGTCTTAGAAAGGCACAAGAAAAAACTAACTGTAATTTTTTAATAGTCCATAGAGTCAGTAAAAACTGAATGACTGAGAACTGTGCAAGCAATTAGAATTTCAGCTAATGTTTCCACTCCAAGGTGCCATTTTCAGAAATAAAATACGTCACCTGAGAAACACAATATTCTTCTTGCACAAGAATATTCTCTAACTCAGAATGAAACACAACAAACTACCTAATTATATTCAGACAAGACACTCTCAACAGATGTTACACATAGGATCAATATCAAAGTGTAGTTACCCTCATACTCCACCACTATAATTATGATCTAAATAAGCAAAGAAAAAGATAAAGCAGAGGACCAGATGGATAGTTCCATGTAAATGCAAATTCAGATACTGCAATGTGACAATGATGCTGAGCCCACTGCACTTAAATAGGCTTTGCCAAATACTTGGGCACCCAGTGCCTGTGTTTGAAATAACAATCATGAATCGTAATTACTGTCTAGAAGGCATAGTACTACAATACATAAGCACATAGCATTCTTGATTAGGGTGAATACAAGTCTTGAAGTAGTTCAAAGGCAAGAAGCTAAAGGACTAAAAATATGAAATTCACTACCTATTGTCATATTACTCTTCTGTAGTCACAAGTGTCTATGGCAGATTTTAACCCAAACATGAAAATAAAATGTCCACAGAAGTCAGTCTTTGCTAAAAGCTCCCAAAACTTATGGGATACATTTTTCTGAAGTTAGTGACAACTGTACAGATGAGTGGAAAATTTAGGCATAAGGAGAGACAGAAAGGTATCAAACTGTAAATATCAGACAAAAAAAAATCACAATAGTTGATCCAATTGCTTATGAAAAATATTTTTTAGTTAAATGAAATGTAATTTTATAAACTATAATGTAGTTCACAAACTCTGTCTCAAAATGACACTTTTTTAATTTTGTTTTTATACAATCTAGGACAATGATCTCTCGAGGATCAACTCTGGGGTACCCTAGCTTTCCTAGCTATGAAATCTGAACATTATAAAGGGAGTTGCCTATTGCTAGGTATTTCAAAATGTTCCAGAGGAGGACTTGTCTTAAACTCTCTTCAAGGCAATTGCCACAGTATTATTAACCCGAAATGACTTTTCTTAATATATGTTATTTAGTTTGCAGATAACTTACAAGAAGTATAGTTAAGCGGTTTTCCATAACCAGCTCACTGTTTATATTATGAGATATTGCTATAAATCACTTGTTACATAATTATAAGAAAAGAAGTCTGCAAATGACAAAAGTAACAAAAATGGCTAAATCTACTTTTAAATAGCATGAGAGAAGTGATTTGACTTAGGAAACCTCAAATGAATGATCAGACTTCACTTGTGACAGCAGTGCTCCCAGTTTCCATGATTTAGAGAAGACTTCAGTAGTTAAAGAATTTGCAGAGTTCAGGAAATAAGTCTTGTTCCTGCCTTGCTTGAGAGACATATCACCTGCTAGAAGTGCTCACACAGAGAACCAATATTCTAACTTTCCAAAGACCAAAGGAGTTAGTTCAAGCAGAAAACAACAAACAAAAAAATGGGGCAAAACCAATTAAACATCTATTTAAAGGTATTTAAGGACACTACTTTTTCAGCAATTGCTCTTAATATAAGTATGCTACACTCTGAAGTGTTATGTAGAGAGATCTGAGCTAACTGTAAACAACCTCTTCTATCACCAACAGTCTGGTCACAACAGCATGGAGCTCTCAGCAGCTTAAGTCATCCTGTCTTTTGCTACTAGAAAATAGTTTTGCTGGAATGTTAAAATGTTCTTTAATATCAGAAGGACTTTTCTTGTCAGTTCTGAACCCAGCTATTCATATGTCACAGAGGAGAGGGCAAAATACTATGGTCTTGTTTAGAAATGAGCAGGTAGAAGCAGTAGCTAGGAGACCCCCATGTTGTTATTGCTGCTTAAACTCTTATGATATAACAGTCTTCAAAAAGTTAAGTCTAATTAAGCCAAGGAGGGACATATTTGGACCATTTTAGAATAGTGTACAGCAGTTTCAAGCCCAGATTCCAGCTCAGCTGAAGGGAACTCTCTTCACTTTCAAGAGAGCATCTTCACACAGGGGTCTGCTGTGTTTTAACCAAACTTTTCTGAGTGTCCTAATGTCAACAATCTCTCAGCTAGACACAAGATTTCATGCAGAGAGAAATGTCATTGGGCTAGGGAATGAAGAGCCATACCTAGCACAGCACAGAGCAAGTCTGCTGACACTACAGAGGCATGATGCACTTGATGTCTGATTACACTCCAGCATTCCTGCTGTTTTTGTAAGACTTTCCCTCTTAGAAGAAGCAACTAACAGTGTCACATTGTGGGGTGGCTTTCTCACAGGTTTGACACTTTTAAATGTTTTTCACCAGTGACCTAAATTAAACTCGATGAAAATATAATGCTCATAACTTCAGAGGCCTCCTCTCTGCATGTATAGCTTCACCTGCATCCTCTGGGGCACGCTGTTAGATCATTTGAACATAGCACTGAATTAGTGCCCATAAATAAACATGTGTATGGATGTCGCCTTTTCAATGTCAGACTTTGGCCACCCTCACTGTTTCTTTGCTGCCCTTATTCTTGAATAACACACATGATGGAACTGCTAATCAGTCATGTTTAAATAATTTATGTAAAGCAGTATATTTAAAGGTAAAATCATTTAATTTAATAAGATTAGGGTAGAAGAATTATAATATTGCACTTAGAGCACTTCTAGCCTTGAAAATCTCATGAAAGCATACAAGTGTTAGTATTTTTCAGTCAGAGAAACTGAGGAAAAATTGAAATTCAGACTTTAACTTCCCATGTTCCCATATCATAATTTTGATGCCATTGTGAAGTCCTCTCAAATTCCTCTTTTCAATGTAGCCTCTTTTGCTTACCCTCTTCTTTTTTCCTCTAGCTTGAGTCATTTCTCCACGTCTCTCCCCTTCCTTTCCACTTTTCTTTCCCCTCTCTTTGCTTCTCTTTTTCTACTGTACTTTCAAAAGCTTTTTACCTTTTGTCACCAGCAATCTGTCTCCTAAGGCACTAAATCAGCACTTGTGGAAAGCGATCCTCCCCTGACTGACTGCTGTTTCTGTAAGTGCCAATTCGTCTCAGCAGGAGGCTGCGGCCAGATGGCAGCAGCAGGACACTTTCAAAAACTGTGATTCCTCACTGTCCCTGTGCAAAGGGTGGGTTTAGAAGACCCAGAGTAGGTGGTTCTGTTTGTTTTCTTGTATGGAAAAATAACATTGGACAGATTTATTTATTTGTACTGTTACCTCATTTTGCCCAAGTCCTGAGTATGTTGATTTATAATATGCTTATTGGAGCTAAACATAGTTTTTCAGCAGAAAAATTTTCTTAGCTTTGTATTTTATCAGAAATTCTGATATCAGAATGTAGCTAAACATGTGAATCTGTGAATAATCTGGACAGAAACTCAGTCCCATCTGTGTTTTAATGTTAGCGAAAGCCATGGTTCCACCAGTGTTTGCCTGGGGATGGAAAGCAGTACAGCAAGTTGTGATGACGGACCTGGTCTTGTTCAGAATCAGGACACCAAAGTCAAACCTGGAGTGGAGGCTGCAGGCAGAGTGTAGGTAAATTCCAGTGGAAAAATCTGCTCCATGATCAGGGCTCCGTAAACAAACTGCAAAGAGGATTAGAAATTTTGAATTGTGTAGACCAGAAGGGATCTGAACATACCCTGCAAAGTGAAAACAGAGGCTGGTGCTCTTCTTACTTTAAAGGTTTTCGTGAATTGTACCTATGCAGAAAAGCTGTTCTACTCTTGAAGTTATTAAGTCATGGAAAAACAGACACTGGAATTCTGCAAGCTCCTTAGTTTATTCATAGGGAAATATTTAAATATTGCAAAAAAATATCCTCTACTTAACAGTAAATTCTTGTTCCGCTGGCAAGTTCTTTTTAGAGAAGAAAAATGTGTTCTCTAAGAAGTTGTTAGTGGTATTACCATTAGAAAGAAATTTCTGATCTCTGGTCTAAAAAGATGAAAACTTACATAAGACTTTTATAGTGTTATAGTGATACTAATCTCTGGTTTATTTCTTGCATGCAAAAAAAATGGAAGGCCTTGCAGAACAGAAATTAATGAATTATCTTAGACTATAATAATGAATTAACTTAATCTGCCTTTATCTAGATTTTGCATATTTTTTATTGTTAGAGCTTGTAAAAAGAGGTGATGATTAAATATTCTAAACAACATATTTCAGCCAAGAGCTCATATACGTGGATACTCAGAATTACTCTTTATTCTATTTCCTGCCCATGTGCTTTCCCTGATCCATTGCTCAATCTGCCTTTACTGTCTTTTGTTCACAATCCTTTTGCTATTGTAAAAAAACCCTTTTTTTTTTAATTATTGTAAAAAATCCTTCTTTTGAATGCTGAATGCACTTTGACTCCAAGTTTCAGATGTTTAGATAAGACTTTCCTTGCCTCTTTGAGTTCCTGCAGACTCATTTCAGCACCAAAGAACATGAAATTCTGACTGGAGGTAACTGAGATACTCAGAGTTGAGAAAAAAAAAAGATGGTGAAAACAGAAAAAAGACACCATGACTTTGCAAGATGGTGATTCACCAGGGTCAGCACTTTATCTTTTCCTAATCTATGTTAGATTAAAACTGAAATATTTTATCTTCACTCACACACAGGGTAAAACTCATACTTTAGCCCAAAGGAAAAAGACAAGAGTAAAAAAAAAAAACCAACCCAAAACTTTAGGTCAATGAAGACAAGATCTAAAGTGGTTTGCCCAACCCTTCTGAGTTTTAAATTGTCTTGACATTACAAAGAAACAGTTTATAAGATAAGAAGTCAAGTACGGTTAAACCTTAGGCTGAAATTTCAAGATATTATTGCCTCTGACTGGCCATCAACTGCAAATGACACTCAATTTATTGTTTAATAAATACTATTTTCCTGTGATTGTGGATGAAAATTTTCATAGTTTTTTGAGTAGCAGACCTTTCTGTAACACTATGTTTACTTCTCTATCCTGTATCTTTTGATGTTCATTCAACTTTACTGTTACCCTTGTTCTTTTTCCCCTTCTCAAACTGACCACAATTTTGTACCTCTTATCTGAAAAACAAAAGTCCCTGGTTCAATCTCTTTGAAGACCTCAGCATCAGACTCAACTGCAAGTTAAGTAGCTGGCATCCAGTAACCAAGGTCAGACCTTTTAAAGCTACCTGAAGTTTTATCAGTGGATACATAATATCAAGCAAAAGCCATTGTAGAAATATCCCCTTCTATTTCTATTATAATCTGAGATTTTTTAAAATATATCTCCCCTGTATTCCTAGAATTCAGTTCTTAGTTAAGAAAGTTTTAGTGTTTTGTGGAAAGTGTAAGGTTTAAGACAGGTTTCCTATAAGGAATAAATAGAATCTGGTCCAATGATAATTCAGTATTTGAAGCTTTTCCATGTCCATTACCCTAGACAGTTCTAGTGCTCTTATCATGTTAATATCTAAGTGCTTTATAGTAAGACCTTGATCATCTTCTAGTTTGATCAAAATAAACCTGGCTTTGATCCTCTCCCCTATATGTGAATGAAAATGAAGAGATCTGTGTAAAAAGGATTTAAATATGTCATCTGTGGGAAAAAAATATTGGTTTTGTCAGTATCCTTTCCACATCTTGGCTACATCTGAATTTTTGCTGATTCTTTTCAATCAAACACATAATAACTGTTTTGTACAACTTTGGCTTCACAAAATGGTTGCAGAGGTCAATGGAAAGTCTTCCTGTTAAATTGATGTGAAAAGACTCAGTATTTTAGTCCCTAGAAACATCTAATACTTTAAAGGTTTAATTTAAATATAGGAAAAAATACTTACATTGACATAGGATTAGCCAGAAAAAAAATATCACATTTTGCAAAGAATTAATTCTGTTTACAAAAAATGCCATCAGGAGCTGAAAACAGCAAAACACCACTTTTAACTCAACACTAAACTTTTAAAAATAGGTAACCTGTGTCATTGACTAAAATATCACCTGAAAGTTAGGACTGTAGGACTAAGTGTTCTATGGAGGCCAGGGTAACTTAAGTTAAGGTTATGGACATTTGTGTTTTCACTGAAGTTTCATCTGAAAATTTCCACACATCATAAACAAAGCAAGATTTTCAAACAAAACTTTTTAGTCAGAAAAGAACAATTAAAATAAAATAAAAAGAGGCTAACATTTCCAGGAAAAAAAAAAAATTATACAAAAGCTGGTATTAAAAAATAGTGTTGAATAAATTTTTTTAAGACCCTTTTTTATTATAATTCTTGACTTGTAGATGTTAAGTAATGAAAAGAAATGAGTAGATAATCATAATCTTTCTATTGCCGTGTTAAACCAATCTTTAAAATTTATAAACGTGTTATATTTAAGCTGCCTAGAATTATCCAAAATCTCGTGAACAAGGATACCATTGTCTATGAAACCCTACAGGCTTGTAGAAGATTTTTTTTCCCCCATATGTTTCAGTTTCATTAGAATACTCTTGTTTTCAACCTAACTTGTACTGTCTTGGCTTGCATTACACAAAATCTTTTTATTTTGGAAGTTAATGTATCTTCCGTTGTGTTAGCAGAATGAAAACTATTCAAAATAATTCCTTTTCAGGAAGACACACCTTCAAATAAAGCTATTTTAAAAAACTGAATTGCATCTTCCAAGACTAACTGTAGGTAGACTTTACATGCCTACATCCAAAACCCAAAACTCATCCTAAAACATGGCTAGAATCTGGAGGCAAACGTTGGTCTGAAATTTCCTCAGCTACCTGCATGCATGTGCGCATCTGTGCCCAAATATCCTGGAGCCTTGCTTATGCTGTGGCTGGGATGTTGTGCCAAATTTCACCTCCAATAGGCACAGACACCCATGGGGAACAAAGCTACTGCCCACACAGCTAATTGCACATCAGTCAACATCCAGTGGTTTGAAAATAAAATCCTTCTCCCCTCCCCCAAAAACCCCAAACAGTGCACAATTGTTTCATGAAAAATAAAACAGGTAATAAGTTTCTGTCTTTGTGACACGATTTTCAAGTCCAATTTACAAGGTTTTTCCCCTTTTCTTTGAGCTCCTAGATCTTGCATGTCTGGATTCCCCAGTGCCAAGTTAGAGATGAGCTCCACTCTCAAGAGAAATTCATAAACTCTTGTTGTTCTCTGCTTAACTTCCTACTTTCAATATGCTACAAATTAACATCTTTAAAATCTTTACCTCTGTCCAGTTTGGTTAAAATCTGTTAAAATATTCTGTGTCAGAAAACACACATATGAGCATGCACACACATGCACAGAAGGGAATCATGATTTCCAAAGTCTTCTTTCCACTTTCAATCAGGTTGTAGATATCTGTTACATAATAAACATGTTTAATTTTTATGATGGAATTTTAAAATGTAACGTAACATGCAACTTGATGCTGTAATGCCACAATTTTCTCATACTGTAAAGGACGGCTCAGGTCCTATCTCCACTTTTATTTTTACCCCTTTCTATACTTAGACTGCTACAAACTCAACAACCTTATCAGCTCCTGGTAAATGTAACGCCTTAATAAATTACTTATTTTCATTGGAGACCAGTGTCTTTAAAAGTTTGAGAAAAAGGGCACAGAAATCTTAAAAAAAAAAACAACACCTCATTGACATTTATTGACAGATGTTTTTTAAAATGTCTTTGTCATCTTCTCAAACAAAAAATATAAATATGATTTGCAATCTTGAGTTCTTTAAGCCAGCATAGTAGTTTCTCCTTTTTCTTTATTCCAAATGTCATATTACAATTAGTTCAGTATTGAGGTCTTGTACCCCTCTGGGATGTTACAAGATAATAGTAGTACAGGCAGACCAACCTAGTTAGGCTGAATCAGTTTGCAGATCTTTTTTTACAATTGTTAAAAAGAATTCTCTCCAGACTAACAAAGCAGTGGAACATACAGTGCTTGTCATTTGCACTCCCTGCCAGTGAGATGTTTTGGTTGCTTAGGCACAACCAGGCACAAATTAATCAGGTTTGACTGAGCTAAAACCTAGCTAAATCCTTATCTTCTGCAACATTGATTTGAAAATCTACAGCAGCTATTCCATATATCTTATCATTATTCAAGGCCCTTTGGGAGAGTATCCTAATTTCATAAACATATTTCTGAAAGGAAAAGCAAGACATGCTGCAGGGTGAACCTTGGTAATTTGTTTTGCTTACAGATATGTTGAGCTACCTGTACTTCAGGAGCTAAAAGACATAAACAAATAAATAAATCCCCTATGTACACAATTATTTAATAGCAAACAACTGTTAATTCAATTCAAAAAGGTAGCCCAGATCTAGATCTGATCCTTCAAAATGGTTGTCCATTTTCCACAAATTTACTTACCATAAAGCAGAGACCTGGGCTATCTCTCACCCTCTACCCAATTTCCACCCATGACCCTTGGTTCAAAGGGAAGAGCTGATGTTGGATAGTTAACGTTTTCATTAAAAATAGACAGAAATTTCTTTGAGCACTGATGGCTGTAATGCACCATGATGCTGCATGACTGTATGTGTCAGGATTGATTAAGCTAAGTGTTTAAGAAAGCACCAGTTCTAATTCAAGCATCTTTACATCTCTCTTGTTTACTAAACCATCTTTAGTAAAAATCACAGCAAGCAAGGTTACACTGAAGCATTTCCTTAGGCATTAGGTATCTGTAAGAGGCACTTTGCCTCCCCAAATTCCTATTGTCATGACACCTGGGAAAATTTTTTTTTTTTTTAATACGTCTACCTTTTGTCAGATTTGATTGAAATAGGCAATTTGACTGCAATAGGCATACTGATTCAAAAACTGGGGGGAAGGGATGACTCTGACAGATGCAGACAACATAATAACATAAGCCCTGTTCCCTTAGGAAGAAGAGTCTAATAAAGAAATCCTATTCTTTCCTAAACCAAGGAGAATGCTGTCAGTTTTTCTATTGAGGTCAGAAACCACAAGCTCAGAGTGAGCTGCTAGATAAACACAGTTGCAAGAGGGAAGGACTTAAGCACTAGATATCGTCCGTCGACCAGGACAATATTTTCAAAGCAGAAGGAGAAGAAAGATACAGGGAATCAGGGGCAAGAAAATCACTCAAACCATCTGAGATTAGAGGAGACAGCAGGTAGGAATTTGGGAAGGTTGAAGTCAGATATTAAAAACACAATGAGCTGTAGACAGGGGAAAACTGCTGTGTCTGAGAGAGTGGAATAAAGTGGAGATCACAGTGACATTTGGAAGTAATTATATTGAATTTATGTAGGGCAGAATTCTTGTTATAGCACACAGTTTGTGATGGAAAAAATAGAAAATAACAACATGGTTAGATGGAGTAGGCAGATGGATAAGCACATTGCTAAAACACTGTCGGTTAGGGAATGCTACCTGCTTAAAAGAGAAGATTAGTTTTGTCATGTGGAGCTAGAGAACCTGTTGCATGGAGTTTTGAGTGATAGAGGGAAAGAGTCATGGCCTTCCTGCTGTGTCTTCTATATATTTACTTGTAATACCACTTGCTTTTTATTTCATTTCTTATATATGGATTTTTACTCCTTACATTTTCAAATCTTTCCCACTGTTCTCTTTCTCCTGTTTTTGCTTGTTTTTCAATACATAATGCAGTCTGTTACTTGGCTTCCCAGATCATTTCATGCAAAACCAAAATGAAATGCCACTGAAAATGGCAAAAAAAATGTAAGAGTTATTTGATACTACCTTCACTTTTCAGTTGCAATTTTTCCTTGCATTTTGATTATAATTTCATTTGTTACTATTTTCTGCCTTGCCTGCATCCCCTGACATTAATTTGATCATTGCTGTTCATGTGATTACTCTTTCAATTGAATAAAATGGGACTAGGAATTTGACCACATTTCAAAAATTTAGTTACCATATGACTCACAAGAAGTGTAACATTGATGGCCTTGACAGTCATTCATGTCTTTAAGCACAGGCCAGGTTCTCAGTGGGCAGTAGAAGTAAGATCTTCCCAAGGTGTGTCACTGCTGATTTATGTAGTAACAGGCAAAGGCCCAACAGGATTCCTATGAAAAAAAAAAAAAAAAGAATAAAGAAAAACTCAACATCAAATCAAGATTTCTCTTTCCTGTATTGCTTAATAAATTTGCACCATTGTTATTTGACCTTCTTCAGGAAACATGAACAAAATGGGTTAAACTCTCAAAATCAAGATTACGCTAGGGCTCTTGGTCTTTGTTTGATCTCTTAACTCTCTCCCTCTTTGTTTACTAATCACTGGAATAGCAACACTCACCTGGGTGGCTGATGTTTGCATTGCTCATTGAACCTAAATAGCCAACATCCACCAAAACCTCAAGCAAAAGCCTGGTTGCAGATGCTTGTACTAAGGTGAACTCCTTTAGTAAAGAGAGGATTTGCTAAGGAGAAGACATCAAGATTTAAAAGGAGTGATGGTGCTATTAGGACAGGGATAAAGCAATTCAGATTGCTGTGCACAGTTCAGGAAAAGCAGGAGTCTCAGGGAAGGAACTGTGATTTATTTTGGTCTAGCCTGTTCACTGCCCATTATTGTGAGCTGATAAACTGTTCTTCTGAGCAGAGGCATTTGGTTATCTGATGAAGGTTGAGTTCTAAGTTGCCCAGTAAATGCACAAAGGTTATAGCTCATTACCCACACTCTCTTGAGGAATCACTCATCTCATACCTGCAGGAAAAATAATAAGATGTCATCTTACTTTAAAAACCCCAACCTTTTCTTAATCTTTTTAAAAGAGAAATATTTAAAAAATAATGCAAATAAAGGCAAAAGTCTTAAAATATTAATTGCAGAATCATTTTATCTTGGTTTATTTTCATAGATCAGACTCTGTTCCTGAGAAAACAGAAGAAGAAAGGCAGCAGGTAGCCAGTAACACAGAGTCTGTGCTCTCACTTGTCACTGTCAATGCCTGCTGTGTAGGGAAAATGCCAGTCTGCCAAGAGCCAGCAAAAGCCTCAAGGGGCAAAGTATTCCTGATGTCTGTGAAACTTCGGAAGCGAATAAAAATATGGAAGGGCAAAAGCCCTGTGTGCTTTTGAACTCAGAAGGACTTTTCTCAAACATCTTTTGTTTAAAAATACTTTTGAAAAGACTGTTTTGAACTCTAGAGGATGCAGAAGATATCTGTTTTTTCTTGGATTTCACAAAGCAGCATATGTTTACAAGGCCCTGATCTTGCTCACAACCATGAGCCAATATCAGTGGCTCATACATATTATATGTGGAAGTCTTGACTCCAAGAGTAATTGCAGCCATTCTTAAAGAATATTGTGTGCTTCGTGTGGTGAAATTAACAGAGCTGGATTGTTCCAACTACCAAACTTAAGAAGTTTGGGGTTTGAATTTTGTTAAAGGAAGGTCTAATCATGCCTAGATCACTGGACACATGTTAAATCTTGTCCAGTGTTTTTCAAATGTTCAGTAGGTCAAAGCATAAGGTTTCCTAGTACATACCAAATAAAGCTGTAAACGTCATCTTTTATTCTAGGGATTTCCCCCTCAAGTCTCCACAGATAAACTATAAGAGGCTCCAAGGGGCTCCATCATCATACAGGATTGTTTCCCCTTTCTTCCTCAACACTAAGTTTTTAAGAGAAGGTGGCCAACATTATCATCTCTTACTACTTACTAGGGGTAGGGAGGATTGTTATGTTTTGCTATAATGTTCATTACAGTGTTGGTTGTGGGGTGCGAGGCCTTCTGAAAGGAAAAAAAAAGGTATGACAAGGAAAGAGATTTAAATAAAATGTTCTGGCAGACTCTGAAGTTTTACTAAACCTTTACTAGATTTTTTGCTGTGGCTCTATGACCTAACTGCACTGATATAGATTCACAATTTACCCCAAGATGGAAGAAGGCTCCATGCTCCGTCTTTGAAAACAAATCACAGAGCAGGAGGCAGAAGAATATCTCTGAAGTACTAAAGTTTAAATAAGGCATGCTTGTCTTATGTGAGCGTACCAAGATTTGAGTGATTTCCTTATTTTCTTAACATTTTGAGTTCTCACAAACACTGTTACAATTATCTCTTAATTCTAATATATGCATTTACTCTTAATGTCTCATAGCTACTTGTCTTGGAAAAGTGGCTGCTTTCTGCCTTAGCCAAGCAGGCACTACAACTTTCTATCATATTCAGGAAATAGGAAAACCATCTTTTTGTCATTATTTTTTTCAAAAGACCATCAATTAGATCTCACCTCCTTCAGAATTTTGTAATATTGATGTGATGTGCCTCCAAGACACCTAGACACCTTCTTTTCAGCTCATTTTTTAATCTAACCTCAATGATATTACTCAGCTTCTCAGATAGACCAGGAAAGTCTAGTTCTAAATTCAGTGTATGTCTGAAGCTCTAAGGTGTTGGATTCAGTAGCACAGTGGCAAATTGAGAAACTCCTTTTCAAAGTTTTAGATTAATAACATGATTTCATAAGACACAACAAGTGGCTAGAACCATGAAGAAAGAGCAAAAGGCAATGTGGAACTGTAAAGAGGAATTTAAATGAGATGGAGGTCTTGTGTCTGAGAGTGGGACGGTTGCTACAGTCTTTATTTTCAGTGTCCAGCATGCTGTGCAAGAGGTGGTATCAGCCAGTGTTAAAATTACAGGAAGCCGTACTATCTAGAAACAGGAAGAGCAATTGCACTAAAATACTGATGAAAATATGTTTTCTGATTTTCTGTGCTAAGACCTTGTTTCAATAAAAATTTTCCAACCAGTTCTAATAGCAAGCAATAAAACTGAGGGTATTGAACTATAACAATAGAATTGTTTTTGTGATGGATGTTATCTGAGAATGAAGGAAAAGTACTGGAGTGCACTTAGAGACTGACAATGACTACAGAACTAATAATGTCACTGAGAAATACTTAGATTGGAGTTGATTAAAACAGAAAGGACAGTACAAAATGGCCAATATATGTGCTATGGCAGAAAGAGATATAAAACATGCAATGCAAGTCTCTGTTTTCTAGACAAGGACAAAACTTTTAACCTCATTATTTTCTCAGGTCTTTTTCTTCTTTGATGTTGCTCATCATATGAAACAAATTCCTCTACTTAAGGCCGTATCATGGCAGCAATTTTAAGCAGTGATTTTCCTTGATGTTAAGATTACATGATTTATCTTTTTTTAATATCTGTTAGAGGAAACCCACCATTTTTTAATATTTCCATCCACTAGAACAATTTTCAAAATTCTAAACAGGGTTGTGGGAGATTGCCAACCCGAATTTAAAAACAGAATAACTAGATGGGGTGAAGTATGTCTTATATAGCCTACTCTTCTTCTAAGGAACAATTACGTTCCAATTAGCTTAGTTCTTTCATGTCCACGGAATATTTCAGGGGTGATCAATCGATAGTTTTGACTAATAACTAGATTTATTTTTTTCTGAGGATTATGGAGTTAGCTTGTGTTTCTAAGCAATTAATGACAATATTTAGAATACTTAGAGTACAAATTTTGATTAAAAATTGTTCCTTGAAAAAAAATAGGCCGATTTTTTTAGGAATTTATGAGTTTGACTTTCAAAAAGTAACTCATGCCTTTTACAGCTGATATTCTATAAGGTTTAGCCATGAAAATAATTAAATAATTTTTAAAAACAACATTTAAATATCTGAAATCCTTTTAGGACATTTTCATCCTAACTGCTCAGTCAAAAAGGTAATTAAAAAAGTAAAAACTGGGAATGTTTCACATTACTCCTGTTCTACAGTTCTTGATGTACAAACTATAATTAGTGTTCTATAAATAGCACAACGCAACAACAAAGTTCAGTAACGTATTTATTTCTTTGTTGAGATTGACATCTCATTTTGATTGCATGTGAAAAAAGGGGAAATAAATGAAAGTTGTTAACAAATCCATTTTGAAGCAAAGAAAATGAGCATTCAGTGCTGGAAAATGACTCATTGACACTTATTAGGATCAATAAGAATCACAATAAATGTTGATCACGAAATTATTTTCTCCCACACTGAAAATGTCAGAGGAATTCTAACTTTGATTCATAATACCATATCAAAATACAAATGTGTTTTTAGATTCTAAAGGCAAAAAAAAAAAAATTAATCAATTTTGCAAAATTGTTAACTGTCTCTAGGTACAAGTGGTTCATAATAATTCTAATGAAAAATTATAATGGCTTCAAATTTTATATGCTCTCTTATGACATCTGTGGATTGGAATGTTGATCACAGAATCACCTCTCTGAAGTTTATCCACTGAAAATATTGTGGCTGTAATCCAAGAAACAGGAGAAGCTGCAGAAAACATTTGGTTTAACATTCTGAAGCCATAGACTATTACAAAGAAAATATCAAATGCTTCTATTAATGAAAACAAGTAAGTTTTTAAAAGTACCTTCACAAAAATGTCATTTGTGATTGTGAAGAGCCAGAGTGAAAAATAGTCTGAAAGTCTTTGGTTTTGAATTCTGAGAACTTCTGAAATTTTTTTATGGGATCACATGCCCTTCAGTCCTTGCTTGTGTAGTAGAAATAGCTCACTCTACCTCTGGTGTGAAAGGAGTGCTTAAGGAACATGATGTCAAGAGTAAGTGAGATTGTTGTATCTTCACAATTGGACTTTACCCTTTTGGCAGTGCTTCCAACAATTCCATTCTCATAACATTGCAAAACATTTTGCAGTAATGTTTGTATATATTTTGGAAACTAGTCCTAGTATTTGTGAAAGCAGGAAACACTTTCTCTGAGATATCACTATTACCTCACTTGACTTTTCTTTGCCACCATAAGACAACTTAGCTCACAAGGAAAAGGCTATGACTTTGGTGCTATTTTAAACTGAAGGCGCCAAAGATTTTTTTTTTCTAATCAAGTTTACCCTTGTTTTCTCCGTTTCTTTATTTAAAAGTTTCCATTGGAGCAGCACAAAATCATTGGTGATTCATTATATAACTTGATTACTTATCATGCACCAGTAGAGGATGGGAGTGACCTACTTAAGAGCAGATCTGTGAGTAGGGACCTGAGAGTTCCGATGGACAGCATGCTAAGCATGAGCCATCAATGTGTCCTCACAAGAAGGCTCATGGCATCCTGGGATGCATCAAGAAGAATGTGGCCAGAAGGTTGAGGGAGGTTCTGCACTCCCTCTCCTCTGCCCTGGTGAGGCCTCATCTGGAGTCCTGTGTCCAGTTCTGGGCTCCCCAGCACGAGAGAGACAGGGACTTCTGGAGTGTTCAGTGGAGGGCTACCAAGGTGATCAGATGGCTGAGACATCTCTTTCATGAGGAAAGCCTGAAACACCTGAGACTGTTTAGCCTGAAGAAGAAAAGACCTTTATCAATACTTGAAGGAGAGATGTAGAGCAGATGAAGCTGGTCTTTTTGTTTGTGGTGATCAGTGATAGGTCAAAGGGTAATGAGCACCAACTGAAACACAAGAAGTTCCATTTGAACATGAGGAGAAGCTTCTTTCCTCTGAGGGTGCAGGAATAGTGGCATAGGCTGTCCAGAGAGGTTGTGAGGCCTACTTCTTTGGAGGCTTTCAAAACCCACCTGGACATGTTTCTCTGTCATCTGATCAAGGAGGACCTTCTTTAGCAGGAGGTTGGACTAGGTGATCTCTAGAGGTCCCTTCCAACTCCTATCATTCTATGATTCCCCAACTTGATTACAAGCCTGATCAATCCACCATCTGAGGTTTAGTTTAAGAAATGTTTAGGGTTTTACAAGTAACTGTCTCAAAAAGTTCAATCTTTATGTTTCTTTGGTATGGCAATGTATGCCTTATACTCACTTTGTGGTTATTTTACAGTGACATCAGCAATATCACATGACTTTATCTTATTTGTGATTTTCCAGGATCTGCACCTGCTTCAGTATTGCTTTTTGCACTTGATTGATTGCCTTGGTAGGTTTCTTTGGCAACATGCTGCATGCTGTTTTGTTGTCATTTTCTTGTTTGCTTAGGTACTCAAAGCTGCTGGTACATTTGCTGCAGACTTGCAGTCTTGAAAATAAAAATATTACTTTGTTTTCTGAGGTCAGAATTTAGTTACCTTCCTTTCCCTTTTTGCCCAGTGAGAAACACATTTTACTCTGCTGCTTTTCTCATTTTTCAGTACAGAATGTCCTAAAGTATGTGCCAACACAACTGTTTCCCTTGTTTATATACTGAAAATATCTGCCTAAAGTATGACTCTTTTCTTGGTATTCAACTTGGCCATTGCAAGGGGGAAGTAAAATATCTAACTTTCTGAAATTTCTTTCTAACCTCTGAGCACTATCTGCCAGTGAATTACAGCATGGTATAATTTGTGGGGCTTCTAGTCAGTTTTTAAAATCCTGTAGCTGTCTGGCAATGGAGAAATCATCTTTATTTTAATAAAAATTCTTAAGACTCTGAGAAGATGGGTGTCATGATTTAACCCCTGCCAGAAACTGAGCATTGTACATCTATTTGTACATTCCTTATACCAGTGAGATGGACGAAGAAAATTGGAGGGGTAAAAATGAGAAAAATTGTGAGTTGAGGTAAAATAAAATATTCAATGAAAACGAAAATTTAAAAAAGAGAGATAAATAAAACCCAAGAAAGACAAGTGATACATCACTATCAACCAACCGATACACAGCCTGTCCTCTAGCAGTTGCTTGCCCTGGCCAATCTTCCACTGAGTTTATTGCTAAGCGTAATGTCATGTGGTATGGAACATCTGGTCAGTTTGGGTCAGCTGTTCTGGTTGTGTCTCTTCTCAATGTTTTTTTTTAACTAATTACTACTAACTAATTCAACTAATTATTTGTGATTTTGTCAGGCCTAAGAATTAGATGTTCAGTGCTGCGATTCTGATTGTATATTATTAGTCTACAGAGAAAACAAAAACGGTAACAGAAATTCCCTCCTAACAGAGTAAAGTATCTAGGATTACCTGTTCATATATGGGAGACTTGTTTTTTGAGATAGGTTCAGATATTACTTTTATAAGCAGATGCAGGTTTTAGGTATGTGTAGATAAACACAAAATCATATTTGATTTGTAATTATTAACATTTCAGATAGATTATATTAGTTTTGGTCATCGGAAGTGGTTATGCAAGAAGCTACTTAAGATGTGTTTTCAGTTGTAGGGGATATATATAAATTCAACAGTCATTTTAAAATTCTGCATAATTCTATTTTACTGTTAATTTCCCTAAAGGGCCCCGAAAAAATTTGATCTGGTCAATAGTTCTGTTTAACTGGATCTAATAAAAAATTTGGTGAGTTGATAACATAATACTACAACAAATTATGAAAATATTTATGACCATTGAAACTAATAACTTACTATTTTTTTTACAGAACGATTCCTCTATTTGAGCGATTAGCTTGATTGGCTTCAAAGAGATCTTTTGCCTTAGAAACGGAAGTATTTGACTTTATACATTCTTATGTATAAACTTTTCTCCCTGTTGAGAGCAACAAAGGATGAGTCTTCAAATGGAAATAAATCTCCCGGATTCCACTGAAAAATGGAATAAACTTTCTGAAAGAACTGTAGAGGTAGTTTACACATTTGTACAAAGTAGCTTAAAAACCTGATAAGAGATTTGTCGATGAAATTCAGTTACCCTGAAGTGTCATTTAGTGACAAATTGTAGCTTCCATAAATGCATTCAGCCCAGAATTATTAATATTTTACTTATAAATATTTTCTGCATTACAAAATTTGTGCAGTTTCAAATATTTATTTGTGTATACATGTATAATCTTTATGTGTCATTACCCTTTGAGTAACAAAATAAAGAAATCCTAGAAATTAAACCAAAATAGCAAAAGCATCCTAAATCTAGTTTAAGAATCTTCCTTGTCTCTGGATTATTTCTGTTTCATGATGATTCTTCAGTGATCTATAAAAGTTAATAGACTAGAAAATGGGTTGTGCCATCTGTTCCAGTTGTGAAGAGTTCATTAGTCTTTACCTGAAAATTTGAGTGTAGCTCTTGAACAGCTTCACTTTTGTCTATGAATATATCAAGCTAATCTACATGAAAACTGTTTCCAGTTTTGAATCAATCTAACCAGTATTTCACCTTCTTTTAAAGAAAGTAATACTAAAACTCATATTACACTGAAAATAATCAAGGACATTATGAAGAAGGAAAAGCATCCGCTTTAAACCAAACTCACTGAGTGCAGAGTGTCTCTCATATATTTCAAACAGACTTTTAGCACTCATCTAGTGAGATGAGTTCCTCAGACTTCTCCTTGATGGTAAATCTCCAGGGAAAGAAACGTTGCTCTACAGATTTTTCCTTACAATTCAGAAAATCAGCCATAACTAGAAAGGACACAGTTCTTTGAGTTTTAATTAGGGGATGACTTTGAGGGAAGAGAGGTATTCTTTTGTGAAGTAGATGAATTACTTGGAGGCATAATGGAAAAATTTCAAAAAACTTCTCAATATCTCCATTTCAAAAGTCACTGGGCATCCATGTAAGGGAGATTCTGAATATATTTCAAGTCAACTCAGTTATCTTCAAAAGCAATCACAAATAAACATTTTATTTTCTTAACAGAGAAGAAATTATATCTGTGAACTAGGAGCTCTTCCCTTGTAATATCTTAATATATTGTTGGTCATTTTTTGTATTTCTAGTGAGGACAATTCTTTTCTTTCTCTCTTCCACTCTCTGGTGAAGACATTTTAGTGCATGAATATTTTTATAATTTCCCTTCTGCAGTGCTGGCAGACAAGGTATGCCTTCCCCTATAGCTCCCACTATGAATAAAGGCTATCACTCCCTCAAAACACCCACCTTGTGGACTAACACAAAAGTCTTACATATTGGGGGATTGCAGAAATGTTGCAGCTTTACAGGTGTTGTAGACTTTTGATTTAATGAAGTCTTAGGGATGTCATGACAGCTGCCCTATTTGCTTTAATCATTAGAACAAAAGGTTTTATTTACAGTACCAGATGGTGAACTGCTTCGATCTGATTCTTATGTCTCCATAAGTTTTCTAAACTGTTAGAGCTGGTCAAATATCTTCAGCTGAAATACAGTTCACAAAAACTTGGTGTTTGTCCAACCTGAATGACTTGATTTTTAGAGAAACTTCTTTTGGGAAAGTAAAAAAGAAATTACTGGTCTTCAGGCCAGTACCACATCAATCTCTAATCATACTCCAACTTTGTATCTCTATGAAGCTATATCATAAATCTCTCCTTATTTGTCTTCCCTGTGAATCTGTGGTTTTCTATTCAGACCTCATTACCTATGATTCTTCTCAGACCTGAGCTTAAGACATTGTCTCCTAACCACAGTCATTCTCTTATGCATCTGTCTATCAGCTACCAAAGGCATGAATGTATGGTTTTCAGAGGACTCTGGTGCAAAGATGCCTCAGATAGTACATAATGGGGATGACACTTAATGAAACAACATCCACAGTGCCATCTGAGACCTGAAAGAAAGTGACACAAGATAGACTAACCTGATCAAGCACTGCACTATACCAACACTTACAATGGAGCTTATTCTAAAGTGTTGTAAGGTGGTTTCCACTGCATGATATAGACATATTCTGGGTACTAAACCCTGGATAATAAGGACTAAATATCCAGTGCTTTTGGGACTTTTTTCTGGTACATGTCAATGGAAAATCACTATTTAAAATGCACAAATTAAACCTGGAAACTAGTACGAGAAGTACAAATAAGCAGTTTGTTTCACTTGTGATAAACTTTGCTATTTGCTTTCCATAATTTAAATAAACTCCTCTGATTTATTGATGATTATTTATTGCCTCTTATATTACACACATTTTAGTAAGATAGATTTTCTTCATTATTTTTGAGTGCTTTAGTTTCATAACTTTCAGCGAGCACAGAAATCAAAACACAGCACCTAATCTTACCTGTGTAAGATTACACTATCTTTTCCTTTAGAGGCAGAAAACTCACTGCTGACACCTCTTCATACCAAAGAGGCAGTAGTGAAAGATCAACTAGTTTGGAATGTACGTCTGAACAAAATGGAGTTACTTCAAAATGTAAACTTCTACTAGGTCAGTGTTTTCTGAATTTCAGTGGCAATAATGACCGTATGCAACCTGCTGTGAGCATCAAAATTTGCCTTCCCTGTTAATCTGGGCCAAGATTGCCTGTAGGGCCGGGAAAGGGGATGACAAAGTAATATCAGGCTTTTGCCTTCCCACTGCATCCAGCTTAATACATTATTTTAGGGGTTTGCTTGTATCTTCTGTGTTAAACATCTTCTGTTTAATATTCTATTAAACATCTTCTACATTCACATGAGTAGGGCCTTTTTTAAGTTTAAGAAAAATGTATTCGGATTATGCTGATTCCTTCTGGGCTTTGCCTTTTAGAGCTCTGGTATCAGCTAAGGACCCTTAGGATGGGGAATGATTTAAGAAACACAGAAGACTTGACTGGCATTTTAGAAAACGGCTTGGAATAAACACTTTTCCCAACTGGAATTGAATATTTTTTTTTCTTATAATGAAAGAAACATTGATAAACAAACACCATGTCATCATAGATCATCAGTTTTGTCATTTTTCAAGGTTTTCATGAAGTGGGTCATCTGTAATTCTAGAACCCACAAAAATCCCTTGACATGGCTGTATTTTTAGTGAAGAATAATGAACGACTGATAGTATGAAATATAGTGCTACATAATTGGCAAATGGAGAACGTTTTGCAGAAATCACTCAAACTATTTTGAATTTCATTTCTAGTCATGGTTTATTTAACACTAGCAGAGTGCTGTAAGAGTTTCAGAAAAGATTGATTATCCTCTAGAGCAATTCCTAAGTGTAATATTATGTCTTAAAGAATTATGTCACTTTCTTTAAGGGTGCTGAGAAAGATATTACTATGCATCAATAAAAATTCAAGTTTTACCAACCATCTGTATTGCATAAATCAAGCAGAGGGTAAGGGTTTCCCTAGAAAACAATTATGGAATGGAATGAGACAGCCCAAAAGGCATTTACTGTACAAAAGCATGTTGGTAAGTGCATTATGCTGCAGCTACAATGAACTTGAATAAATTTTAAGGACAACATTTTCAAGGATTTGTGCCCAGGGCCCTGTTTATATGTAAAATGGTAGTTTGAGTTGGGACTTGTCTACAAGGAAGAGGTGCACGTACTTGGTTTGAAGTGCGGTTTTCAAACTGCTTTAAATCTGGAGGGAAACATTTGTCAGCTCATTTTGGCCCTTTTATTTAAACAGAACTCAAACTGTTTAGAAATCTTTCAGTAGAACTGAAACAAAATGATTAGAAGAGAATGTATATGTGTGTGTGTGTGTGTGTTGCTATATATATGCACACATAGGAAACTGTCATAACTAATTAAAGGAAAAAAGTTTAATTAAAATTAGTATATTTTTTATTGTAGAAAAAAAACTGTAGTCAGATTACCCCTGTGTTGTTAATTTAATTTTTACCACATTCCTGGGAATCTAGGCCACTGTAGAACCATTTAACATATTTTGAGGTGTTCAAGGAGATTAGACAATGACTGTGTAAACACTTCAGAGCTGATTAAATGTGTGCTTTGTTCAATTTACTGCATTGAAGATGAGAGTACATCCATATGCAAGTAAAATCACATATAATATGTTCAATATGAACAACTAAGCATAAAGGTAATTTTTATTATCATGTAAGAAGAAATTCTGTTTGTCAGTTCCTGGATTATTTCTAAGATTTCTTTAAAATCTCTACAAATGTGAGACAAGGATACAATTGAGTGCATTAGAGTTGTTTACCAGAGAACTAGAGTTAGATCTCTGTGCATCATTTAGGAAATACAAAGATTTTTGTCTCATAAAAAAGGGAAAATATTCTTCGCATGAGAATGTTGGTCAAATAGGAATTCCTTTCATAAATATTCACTTTGATACTAAATAAAGCCAGTTTAAAGATTCACAACACAAAATATTTATAAATCTTTTAAATACAGTGAAGAAGGAATAGCATGGGGTTGTGGTCTAAATTCTGATGTAGTTTATATTTGCAAATGTACATTTTGAGTAGAATTTCTTTTGTAAAATCCAATGAGCATTATGGAGTTAGACTAGACAGTAAACAAAACTACTTGTTTTGAAAGGAGAGGAACTTTTCTTTGAAGTGCATATCACTTGGAATGATCATGAGTACTAATATAATGTCTCTCAAGAGATTATTAAAGTATCATTAAATGAAAGATTGATAAAGACTGTGAAAGGTTATAATGTATACATTATCTTCTCAGCCGTCGGTGAGGTTCTTGAGAAACCCCAAGACAGTCACCCCAAGACAGTGCCATACATGCCTGGGGACAAGGTGGACAGTCTGACCACCACACTGACACTAGGAGGTGCACTGAGACCACCATATAATTTCACAGGTGGTGTTTTTGTTTTTTTTCTTTTTTTTTTTTTTTTTTGAGTTTTATTTTCCATTACTAATGAGTTGAGAGGTAGTTGGTATAGCTTATAAGTGGTAATGATGTCTCTTTCACAGGTTACCCCAAATAATGCAGTTCACTTTCTCTTTTTTTAATAACAGTGTTTATCAAGCTGCAATGACTCTATCTCACTCCTATCACAAGTGCTGTGCGATGCCAGTCTTTCTGCTAGGTATTTACAAAAGAGCTTATCAATATCATTTAGCTACCTGAAAACTCAAAACCACTCTACAGCCTATTGAAGCACTTGGTGATATTAAGCAATGTTTATTCAGGAAAGATTACAATGTTGATCACCCTAGGTGGCCTGTTTTGACAATTCAGAACTTAGTTCTTGTGAATAAAGTTCATTATCAAGTGTTGCACTTTTAAAATAATAATGGTCATCAAAAGCATGTCTCTAAAACTGATGCTTTGTTACAGATGTTAATGACCTTGAATTCTCACGTGTAGTCTCAGACGTCAGCCCTGCTACCAGATCTAGAAAATTGTTCTAAATTCCGCTTTTAGATTTTCATTCTTCTTTTTAGTGGGCTTGGCTTGCGCAAAAGTTTACAGATACTGCTTTCAAGGACACATGGCTTTGGTGAGAGCCTATAGTGGCCTGATAAGAACTTGATGTGATAGCTCCTTAACCAGATACAAGCATTTGGTATATTAGAGGCAGTTAGTAACTTTACAAAGTGGTTGGGAAGCTGTTTTGATGTTAGTAAATGTCCTGAATCATGAACAATGAGGAAACATTGTTACATGTCTGAGAAGTCCATGCTGATATTTTCTAATAAAATGACACAATTCTTTATTGGAAAATGACCTGAGCTTCAATATATTAATAACTGAAATAGTAATAACTTACATTTAAGACTAAACATAAAAATTGACTCTCAAAATTACTATGTTGTATGATGAACTATTTTCACAGTAAGACTTTTATTTAGACATTTATTTCCAAAACTCAAATATTCTTACAAATCAAGACAATATTTATCATCCCACATCTTTTTGTGAACTTGCTAGATCAATCTCTTGATTGTTCATGATACAATGTTTAGCATGAAAGGACCCTGCCGTAGGCCTTCTTCAGGCAACAAATAATTGTTACTACTGCACAAGAGCTTCTAATCCCAAAACTAGGAAATCCTTAAATGCGAGAGGTGAAATTACTTGCAGATATGGAGCTTAGTACTCTGTCATTTAGTAGTCTAATTCTGTGGCCTTAAGGTAGGTTAGCCCTCCGCTAGGTTAGCAAAATCAGTGATCCCTGTAGTCTAGGCTGACAGTGTGTTTTAGATAAAAAATCCAGGAATGATGTGGTGATATAGACTTGAAGTTTTCAAATGAATGCTGTAAAAGATAATTATAGAACTGCACTGGGCTGTCTTTGCTAACTTCAACTTCTTCCACACCTGACTTTGCAGTTGTCCATAATTGAATTGAATTGGAAGATGTTCTTTGTGTCCCTGGCACTCAGTTACTAAATAATTGCAGTAAAATCTTGTGATCTAGAAACCCTAGTTTTCAGTAGCTTTACCATTATTTCAGGCATGATACATATTCTCCATTATTCATTTTAAATCAGTCCAAATGTAGCTTTAATCTTAATCATGAAGGTCTTCCTCTACTTTGACATTTTGGAAAAAAAAGATGAATATTGAAAACAGACTATAATAGCAAAGTCTCTGCGTGCCACATATCTAGAAAAAAAAAAAAAAACAAACCTGCAAAGATACGCAGACACGTCTTCCTTGGGACCGTAACTTCAACTAATACATTTCAGACAGGACACATTGCAGCCCTCGAGCTGACAGATACTGCAGCACTTTCACAGTGGGGACCACTACATTTTTTGTCCTGCAAAATAGCTGCAAACAGGCATATAACAAAGAGACTTTGACTCCTTTACAGCCTAAAGAAGAATATAGATTTTCCTGAGGCAAACAGCAATCAGAGTGCATCAGGTGAACCAGAGCAAATAATAGTTACCCAGTCACCTAACACTGCCTTGCATGGATTCAAAAATGTTCCTTTTTCCCATTTCAGCGCTCAGCTTGATGCCACCGTTTGCACTAAGGATCATATTCAAAGTCAGAACTGGTAGAGCATTTTGCCAAGCATTTGACAAGGTTTGAGAAGTACTTTTGTCAGCTTTTTCTCATATTATATTTGGAGATTTGTGCAAGGCTTTAAAAAGTAGGACTAAGTTTCTAGTCTAGCAGGCAAGGAATCTTCTTGAGTTCTTGTCACTACACTGCTATTTCCTGTAACCCACATGATGTTGTCATATGACAGAACTATAAAGACTAGGTGGGTCCCAGACCTGCAATGCTTTGTGGTGTGATAAATCACTTTGGAATTAAAGATGAAGACATAAACACTATCAAATAGAATTGACTTTGCGTTTTCACTTTTTGTATAAATGTTTAGCTAGTGACAGAGGAGAAAGTACACCAAGACCAGTATAAGAACCATGTAAAGAAGTGTGGTAGATGGATTTAGACAAATATCTGCTTAGTGCTATCATGCCCAGGATCTTCCCTCAGGTATCTACACGCAGTTTCACTTTGGGAAAATGTCTGTGTGTATAGCATTCATGTGTCCAAGGGTCAGGCAGACTCTGAGTAAACATTTGGAGTATCCATATTTTGGATTAGAGATTGGTGGTTTATAGGATGGAACTTAAAGAGTTAGTGTCTGTTGAAAGGACAATGTTGAACTGAATCAGTGTAGTCCATTGCTTAATTATAGCACTTAATTTCTGTTTTAAGAGACATATTTAGGTGATTCTAACTTGTGTGTTGTAGACTTCACTGCTCCACTGTCATACCTTTCTACTAGAGGTTATTGCCTTGTTAGAAAAAGCAGCAGGAAAAGTGACTTGAACAGTAGTACACAATGCTAAGCTATCAGATGGGAAGGTATCTATTTCTGCAACCTAACTACAATAGTAGTGACCTTTTTCTACTAAGTACTTGTGGAGACTTAACCCAAAGACCTCCCATCTCTTTGACAGCACTCCATTAAAATAAAAAGATTCATATTTGAATAGTCACTGTCAAAGGGGAAAAAAGGAATGCTAATGAGGTCATTAAAAACTAGCTGAATACCAATCAGATTCATATAATTCTCAGCTTTCCAGATGAATTAAAATGCACATATGCTAAATGACAAAGAACACCAGAAGGGTTACCAAAAGGAATAGTACCACAGTAGAATCAGTCTGACAACTAGCAAAACCCGTGGGATAATATTTTAAAGTGTGGCCCAAGTGATCATCTCTGAGACAAGAACGGATCCCCTACCAGTCACGATAGATGAACCTAGAATTGTCATTAACATTCAATTTACACTTTATTTTACGAATTCTAATTCCTAATTTACAGAATTACATTATGAACACATGAAGTTTTGAAAAATGTAAAAATATAGATTCTTTGCTACTGCAGTAAGTGCTGAAAGATGAATCCAAGCTAAGGTTATTCTGTTTCAATATCATAGTTAAAAAATCCCTTCAGTTTAGTGTCTTCCAAACTGTAATGTAGCTTAGAGAGGACAGATTTAACATCATCAGGACATTTAAAACACCGTTATTAATTCTAAGGGTGATGGCTTATCATTATAAGAAGGAGGTTTCAGTGCCTCTGTTTCATATGTTTCACAGAATATTGAAATGCTATTAAATAAAGGTGTTATTTTCTTGGGACAAAATTGTGTTCTGCGTTCTGCATAGAATGGTAGGGGTTGGAAGGGACCTTTAGAGATCATCTAGTCCAACCCCCCTGCAGAAGCAGGTCCACCTAGATCAGGTCACACAGGAACATGTCCAAGCAGGTCTTGAAGACCTCCAAGGAAGGAAACTCCACAACTCCTCTGGACGGCCTGTGCCAGGGCTCCCTCACCGTCCTAAATTGTCTTTAGTATCCTTTACTTCCTACATAGTGTAAGTCACTGATGTACAGGGATTGTACAAAGTCAGAGTATACCTTAAAGAGAGGTCAGAAATTCTGAAATGCAAAATAATGCAAAAGTTTTTTGTAGGCTGTTGCATCCATGTTCATATACATTGGCAATACAGAGGCATGCTGCACCTCTACTGTGGCAAAAAGGTCTAAGGACCTAGCAATATAAGGTGTCCTCAGAGTAGCTGTTACCAATTTCTGACACTTGTCTCCACCTGTATTTCAAAAAAGGTTCTCTTTCTCCTGCTAAAGCCTCTGTATGTTCACACAGGACTGTTTGAAGCTTGGCATTTGATTTTGCATACAAGAGGAAGCCTGAGAAGTAGAATTTAATTGTATATGATCAATATTGTATGTATTCTGATTAGAACCCCCTCATCCCTCCCCAAGAAAGCATGTGCACATAAACACGCAAATTCTTCTACAAGAAATTCCAGTTGTCTTGTTGCAGAGGCAGATTGGCAGCACTGGCTGCCTCAGACTTAGACTGACCTGTAGCAAAGCAGATGATCAGAAAGATTTTCACCGGAATGCTGCCTCTTTTCTAGAGACTTTTGTTCAAACTGAGCTTGTAACCGTGTAACTGTTATAAGTAAATTCAGACAGAAAACTCTTTTATCAATGTATCAATGTTATGGTTTAATAAACACCACACAGCCACCCACTCCCCTGTGTCCCCAGCAGTGGGATAGGGAGGAAAATCAGGGAAAAAAAAAAATAAAGCATGTGGATGGAGATAAGAACGATTTAATAACTAAAATTAAATAAAACATAATAATAATGAAAATAAATATTAAAGAGAAGTAAAACTCTGAGGAAAAAAATCCACCAACAAATAAAAAGCCCCATGTGATGCAAAATGCACAATGAGAAATGCAATTACTCACCACTTTGCCTGATTGCTTTCTAAACCCATGCCAGGAAGAAACAGACAAAGAAAGGGAAATTATTCCAGACCTGTTATTTCAAACCATTTAAGGAAATGCAGTGCATTTTAATTGACCTCAATCAGCTATCAGTCACAACAGCAGAGCTCTTAAAGGTGGCTCAGACCAGTATGTTTGAATAGGGGAGGGAGAGAGCAGGGTGGGTGCATGTATCCACAGCCAGGAACATAGCAGCACTTGGAAGTGTATATTTAGGTTGAGCAGGACAAAGTAGGATGTGCAGTCCCATTTGTTCCAGCGCATATGGCCACCTTGTCTGGAAAGCCTTTGGAGACAGTGAAGAACAATCTCTTTTAAAGAATGGTTTCCCTTGCAGTTGTGTCCTCCTCAGCATAGGGAGATGTGCTTTGCTTCCTATCTCCCACATTTCAGTTGTTCAGCCTTCCCTTGTCCCCAGTGCAATTGTTGAGGAATATTACTGAATCCACAAAGTATCAGTTTTTATCAACAAGATATTGAAATCACATGCAGTGATGAATGGGCAGAATAAAACAGGCATTCTGCTGCAATATATTTGTTTTGACACATTTGTATTCTCTTTCCTGACAGGCTTTGTCTAAAATATGTGCTAGGTTTTTTATCTATGCCCTACTGGATTGTTCTTTTTCCTTTCCTTCTGTGTTCCCATTTATTACAGTATTTATTTATATAGTTTTCTTCTGAGTCTCTGCAAGAATCAATCCCATGTCTTCCTCTTCCACACAGCTTCAGCATACCTCCTCTCCACTGCCAAAGCCACACAGCCAGTTTCCTGCAGAAATGTGATACTTGTCTTATGGCAAGCTACAACAGGCAGGTTCTCACTTTTCTCATTCATGATAAAAAGATTCAGTCTCTGTCAAATTTCTTTGGCAAAAAATATCTGTAGACTCTTAGACTGTTAGTAGCAGTTTTCACTGGCATAAGATACTGATAAAAATACTTATTTCTGAGGTGGTTTAATAACAGAGAAAAGAAGAATTTTTAGGAGGGGCTTCCCCGATCTTTCAACCTTGTAATGGTTAATTACGCTACAAATTTGAGCCTGGCCACAAAAAGAAGAACCTTAAGGAAAGTTTTCAGTATCCATTGTTTATGTGTTTAAGCACTGCACAGCTTCTGAGATTTATGTTGTCTCATTGCAAATGATACTGAATTTCTTAAACCAATAGTCTGGCACTCAGGATTGTGTGGGAACCTTCTATGATATATCTTATAATGGGAGATACAAAAGCTTATTACATAAACCTGGAAAGCTGGATCTGGAAGTATTAACATGACACCGTTCTAAGAGTTTTATTCAACATTTTCTGGATGTTAACGTGGTCCAAGTTTGCCAGAAAGAGGTCTAAAGACCTTTGGCAGGTTGAGGTGTGATGGAACTAGCCGAGTGATGCAAAATGTTACTCACTACAAAAATCTGCCTGTTATTCTGCTGGAGATTGTTACTGGATTTTTTTGCCTCCAATATAAGGTTCATTTTTTAAAACTAAGCTCCTGATGAATATATATTTGGCCTACATGATGAGTGTTCAGATGTTGTGACTGACCATTTTCTCTTCTGCTGACTTCTCTAACAACAGAACTGCAATAAAGGCAGAAGGAAGGTACAATGTCATAAAATGCTATGGTAATATTTACTAGAGCTGTAGTGGTTTTGGCCTGGGCCAGGTTTTCAGTAGCAGGAGTGCTAAAGGAGTGGCTTCTTTAAACAAAGAGAGTTGCCAGAAGCTTCCCCTGTAGCTGAGAGGGTTTGGGCCAGTAAGTTTTAAGTTGGACCCTGCACCTGACCCATGCCTGGCCAATTAGTAGTGGAGGTAACGCCTCTGTGAATAACATATTTGAGAAGAAGTTGTTGCGCAGTGGCAGAACT
>WBNH01011365.1:0-37238 GCA_013401255.1 Urocolius indicus | reverse complement strand
AAGGAAAGGGAGTCCCGGGAAGTGGAGGGGTGAGGGGAGGTGTTTTAAGACAGTTTTATTTCTCGTCTTCCTGCTTTTATTGTTTCTTTAGTAAATCAAACCCTTTTCTCCCTAAGTTGAGTCTGTTTTGCCCGTGACGCTAATTACCGAGTGTTCTCTCTGTCCTTATCTCAACTCACAAACAGTTTCCTCTCTCTCTCTCCTGTCCAGCTTAGGAGAGGGAGTAATATTATGACTGGGTGGATATTGGCCAAAACCACCACAAGAGCTTTGTTGCTAAAGCCCTCAAACTCAGACCTAAAAGAGGGTATATCTGTACATGCAAAGTACGTGTGAGATGTCATCAAATATCATTATATCTGTCTACTGTGTATCCAAAAATGATTTAGTCTTGATATTGTATAGCCAAGTTAACAGCTGTGTAGTCCAAGTGTACTGATCTGATAGTAGATAATGCAATCAACAATAGCAGATTAACAGAATAAAATTTGCAAATACAATATCTGTATTTCAGTTCAAAGCCCGTAAGTCAAAATATTTTAGGAACTAGGTAGGACTTACCAGTAAAAAACAAAAATCAATTTAGCCTAGAAAATGAAAGTAGTTTATAAGGCAGTAAAATACAACAAAAGTGAGATGAATAGGGTTCCTTTAAATCTTCAGGAGTGTAGAGTAATTTCAAATAGCTGAATCTTTTCAGTGACTTTAAGAATGAGAAAAAAAAAAAAAGCTGATATTTATACATATATTTACCATGGTTATAATAAAATACTCCCAGTCTTAATACAACAAATTACTTTCTCCTCCAACAACAGTCTAATTTCTGACTATACAGTTCCCTGCAATAATTACAAAGTTTATATGGCTACATGGTACATTTCATCCATACATCCCTCATTTTCAATCTGCCTTTAAATCAGAGAGGTCTCAGAACATGTTAACTTTGTGTCCTTTTAAACCAAAGGAATCTCAGAACATACTCACATCATGATTAAGAGTCTCTCAAGCAAGCAGAGATCCAAACTGGTAGAGTGCATAGTGCAGTACCATACGTGAGTATTGGTAGCTCGGAGTTGCCCAAGCAACACAGGTGCATAGCCCAGGGCTGAGCTCAGGCTAAGAAACTCTTTTCTCTGGAGATCTAATTAACAGTTTGCAAAAGGAGAATATTGTGGTCTTCTTGACTCTCATTCTACAGCCAGACCAGTAGAATCTCCCTCAGGAACTCTGCACAACCTTTTATCCCGGTACTGATATTCTAGAGGTAGTCTTGAGGAGTCATTGTGTAGCCTAGGAGTTATACTGAGGCCAATACTAGACTTGCATGTTCTGAGTGCTTCGGCATATGGTTTTAGTTATGCTATCTGCAATCTTCAGTTGGCAAAACCTCAAATGTGCCAAGTAAAAGGTTGAAAAAACAGTTTATGAGCTCTAGGATGACTCTAGGGCTCTTGCTTTAGCATTTATTTCAAGGTTTTTGAAAATATTTCAAAAATTATGATATAGCTTTTTTGTCATCTTCTTGTGTAAATTTTTAAAGCAAGAGCCTGACACTTTCGTTTCTAAGCTAGTAAGCACATACAGAGTCTTTTATGCTCCCATACTTTTAGTCCTGCTGACAAATTATTAGTCATGAAGATAGCTGGTACCTTGTTAATTTTCTATAACTATTTACATGAGTAGAGGATAGCACCAGCTCACTTTACTGTCAAGATGTTTCCAACAGGCTGTGAGCCTTCTCAGCAAAATTTCTAACCCAGAAGCAATTACAGCATTTCCCTTGAAGCCTAAATATTCCAAGGAGATCCAATCTCTCCTTTCCTCTACAACAGTTTTGAACTCTACATTGAAGCCTTCAAGAGAGTTTTTATTCAGTTTGCTCCAAAGTCAACATTACATAATGGAAGTGTGACAACTTAAAATTTGAGAAAGCAGTTTACTTATGAATCGTAGAATCATTTCAGCTGAAAGAGACCTTTAAGATCATTGAATCCAGCCTTTGTCCTAGTCCTATCAACCACTAGAACATTTCCCTAAATGAACTAATATGAACTAATGTGATGATATACTAAAATTAGACACCTTAGTTCTACCTGTATTTTAGCAAGAAAAAGATGTATTACTTCTTCCATTGAAGCTTGTTATGTGTATCCACATGACTTACTGAAGAACACTGAATCAGAGTCAATCTATTTTTCATATTGGAAGGAAATAAGATAGGTAATATAATAGCTTTTACTTCATAAACAAAAAGACAAGTTTTCCTAAAAAAAAAAAAAACAACAAAAAACTCCAGCTAGCTGAAACAGCCCTTTGAGCATTACTTTTATTCCAAAAAACACATACACATACTTTAACATAAATTAATATTATTTGTTTTAGTTGTATCAAAAAGTCCAAAAGTTAAAATGTAAAATTTCAACAGTAAACAACTCCAAACTTGATTTTGGAATGTGTAAATGTACATACAAGACTCTTGGTCCTTGCTCCATGTTGGAAGCTAAAGCGACTAAAAATATGCAATGAACATATGTTCTCTAACTATCAAACCAAAGCAGATGAAACCTCATTTTCATGTGAAAGAGTCTTTCATCACAGAATCACAGAATCACAAAAAAATCACAGAATCATTAGGTTTGGAAAAGACCTTTAAGATCTTTAAGTCCAAGCACTAACTTCACACTGCCAAGACCATCACTAAATCATGTCTCTCAGCACCTTATCTGAATCTTTTGAATATGTCCAGGGAAGGTGACTCCACCACCTCCCTAAGCAGTCCGTTCCAATGCTTAACAATGCTTTCACCTCTCAGTGAAAAAGTTCTTCCTGATGTCCAATCTAAACCTCCTTTTGCACATTCTGGGGACATTTAAAACTCACCTGGACAAGTTCCTGTGTGACTACTCTAGGTGATCCTGCTCTGGAAGAGTGGTTGGACTAGATGATCTTGCAAAGTCCTTTTCAACCCTTAAGATTCTGTGATTTTCCTATGGAAATTGATGAGTGGAACTTCAAAATCTGAGGAAACAGCTACAATGTCCTAATGTAAATATCCTATATAAAATAGGATGAGAAAAAAGGTCCTAGAAAACTCTTTCTGGAGGCACATTGCTATTAGGACATTATCTCTTTAACCTTTTTGAGGTATTCTCAAGGTTTGCTAAGAAAACATTCAGAAGTAAACACTGCTTACATGACACTGTAGGGGAATTTAGTTACAGAGCTTTCCAAGGAATAAGGAAAAAAATCATCCTTCTTGCATTTCCTTTCTGTTACAGTGGTTTGAATTGATCAGGGAATTACATAAATACAGTAACTAAGATAAACTCGTAGATATAACAACTTACCTGAATACAGAATCACTTGAAGTAAAAATGGTAACTTGATTCCCTTTGTTGATCCTGGTCTTTGAAAGTGATCCATTCCTTTCTGTTGCTTTCCCAAGTCACTGGTGGCCTCCAGTTATTAACCATGATATGGTCCTTATGCTCTCCTCTGGAAATATAAAGCTGCTGAAGTGGCCAGCTGAGATTCTGCGTGCATACATGTACGCATAAAACCAGCAATGACATCTTTATGTGACCATAACTTAGAGGGGAAGCCAGGGCATGAATAGCTGTGGCTGGAGTGCATTCAAGTGCATTGAAGAGACGTTAACACCCCAAGCATTCTGAGAAGAGCTACAGTTTCATCTTGTAGTCTATAGCAGAGAAAGAAGAAAAAAAAAAGAAGAAAGAAAAAAGAATATACCAACTACTGTGTATGGATAAGTTAGTCCTACCTCTCTTGCACAAAAGTGAGACTGATGGAAATCTGCACAGAAATCTCATACTGATGTTTCCTTTGGGAAAAGTGCTTGGGACCAAACTCCTGTGGATGTTAGATGAAATTTCATCTCAAGAGGTGTGCAGCATAAGATCTAGTTCTCTTTTTGATGAGTAACAGGCTTTCAATTCTATGTCTCTCAATCTGCTGTATTTAAAGCCTGTTACTCAGCATAAGATCTAGTTCTCTTTTTGATGAGTAACAGGCTTTCAATTCTATGTCTCTCAATCTGCTGTATTTACAATAAACACTTTAAGAAGTGAAGCAGTGTAGTAATACAATAGACGTATGGATGACATTTGTCTGTCTCCTGCTTATGTATACATATGGAGGGGAGGTATTAGTTTTGGTATTTTAAAATGGTTTTGCAGTGTCAAAGGATATGCAAGATGCAGCAGTACTTGAAGAGTAACATAAACCTAATTCATATTTATATGATACATAAAAACAATGTAAAGAACCCATTTGCTTCTCTGTGAAGATTCCATAAGGACATGCAGACAATAATTGTGATGATTTCTTCATGGAATCAAGTTTTCAGGTGAGATAGTGTCATTACCCTCTTTTTGTAAAATAGTCATACTATTCAGATCTCTCTTGCTCTTATTCTAGAGATAACTTTTTAGCATTTCATTCTCCTGAAAGGTACTGTCATGTTTGACACAGCTTTAGCTTTGCAGGAGTTGTCCTTGCTTAGAACCTGATTCAGGACCATTTAACTTTTACTCATTCTGAATAAATGTCGTACTGTGACACTTTAGAACAAAACCAGAATTAACATATTCTGTAAAATAAAGGAGGGGGGTAAAACTGCCGTATGAGATGAGACAAGACAAAATTTCAGTGAAATAGAATGTAGCAGTGTGTGAATATGCTAGAGTTAAGAACACCCCAACAAATTAGTAAAATGCACATATGCAATATATTAATAGCAATTGATGAATGGAAATTAGAAGACAACACCTAGAGAACGCATACATATAAAGGGAAAAGAGCAGATGTTGGAAAAAATATTTCACAAATGTTACTATTTGATGAATAATAAGGTTCTAGTATTTTAGTTTGTTTAGATCTGCCTGTCTGTTGACTAGAACTGTGTGTATACTTAAGTCTTTAGTTCAACAGTCTAGCTCAGTTTAGATGCAAATACTTTTCAAATCTGTTGATTTTCTTCTCACCAGAGCAGGCCAAGTCATTCAGCTCGACATGGAAGAAGTCAATATGTAGAGTCAAACAAAACCTGGAGGGGACAACTGAAAAAATACCTAGAGATGCTTCCCAGTTGGTACCTGAAGGACTGTTCTCCCGGTGGGTGACTCATGTTGGGGCAGGGTGTGAGGAGCTGCTCCCGTGGCAGACCCCGTGCTGGAGCAGTTTATGAGGAATTGTATCCCATGGGAAGGATTCATGCTGGAAAAGTTTGTGAGGGATTGTCTCCCATGAGGAGAGACCCCATACTGTAGCAGTGGGAAGTGTGAGGATGCCTCCTCTTGAGAAGAAACAGTGGCAACCCCCATCCCCTGTGCTGCTGGGGGAGAATGAGGAAGGAGGGGTGGGGTGAGATGTTTTAAGATTCAGTTTTATTTCTTATTTCCTTGCTCTGTCCTGATAGTTCATTAATAAATCAAACCATTTCTTCCCAAGTTGAGTCTGTTTTGCCCATGATGCTAATTGCTGAGTGAGCTCTCTGTCCTAATCTTGACTCACAAACCTCTCGCTATATTTCTCTGTCCTCTGTCCAGTTTAGGAGGGGGAGTGATATTGTGACTTGGTGAGCAGGGCTAAACTCACTTAAGGAAGTAAGAATCTCTTTATTTTGTTCCCTCCCTTCCCTATGATGTGCTCCCACCCATGAGAAAAGGCAGGCATATGCTTTTTTCCAGGTGAAGTGTTCTGGGATTGAGGCAGATCCTGCTGCTGGAACTGTTCAATTTTGCAATAAATAGTTAAACATGTATTTTGTCAGAAGGACCATGACACTGTATCACTGAAGGTCAGGCTGTTTATTGGGACAGAGACTAGCAGGAAGTTCTCATCCATCTTGGGTGACTATTCTAACCACAGAACCCTTCAACCACACTTATTCACTGACAATATTTTGTGTTTCATGCAAAGTGGAACTAATATCTCCAAATGTTTCAAAGTATCCCTAATGCTCTAAAGGATCATGGTTTAGGTATAGGACTAGAAAATTAAGTTTAAATGCTTTCAGCAGAGAAGAGACCTGGGCACAGTTCCTTATCTCCTGGGGGAACTTTATATCTGAGAATCCATGAGTATTCCCTATAGTGATATTGCTATCTGAGAGCAGTGTAGGCTTTTGTCTGAATCTACAATTCCTCTCCACTGGCTTCCCAAAATAGAAACTGTCTAATGAAGATTTTAGGCCAACTGAAACAAAATCAAAATTCAGGGAATTTATTTTTTGGCAAGAATAAAGAAAATCAGTCAGCTTTACTACTTAACTTCATTTTTCATCATCAGAAACAAGATGAAAAAAGCTAATTTGTAAAGGAATATTCCATTTGAGATTACCTCAAATCTCAGCTTTCAGAACAGGTTGTTGTAATGGGAAGAAAAACAAGATTTCCCTTTATTAAAACTGGCAGAGAAGAATCCTTCCTGACACAACATTTCTGCATACTCTGCTGTTAACAATAGATCAATGGAATGACTAACTTTTGTATACAAAAATAAAAAGAGAATTCCTGGGATAATTTGTTTAGAACAAAATATTTATTCATTAAGAATTGCAGTTCATATTTAATTTTTACTTTTAAGCTTTTTTAGTGTATTTGTGGAGATGGAAACAAAAGAATATACGTCAGGAGGATAGGACAGAACTTTTTTCTGTTGTCTCAAGTAACAGGACAAGGGGTAATGGAGAAAAGCTGAAACACAAAAAACATAAATTTCCTTAAACATAAGGAAACATTTCTTTACTGTAAGGGTGACTGAGCACTGGCACAGGCTGCCCAGGGAGACTGTGGAGTTTCCTTCTATGGAAGTTTTTAAAATCCATGTGGACATGTTCCTGTGCAACATGATCAAGGCGGACATGCTTTAGCAGGGAGTTGGACTGGATGATCACTAGAGGTCTCTTCCAAACCCCATCATTCTATGATTTTATCATTCTATGAATTTACCAATTTATTAAATTTCTAGAATTAGCTTAATAAAGTTATTTATGCAATACCAGTATAAAAACAACTGTGATGTTTTTCCATCTTTTTAATAACAAAGTTGACCGATGAAACATTTTTTAACAGTAATATTAGGTTTTTTACATACAAATCTGAGTTTTAAGCTGTGAGGATTTGTTCCCGCAGAAGAAATTACTCTTCTGAGCGTGGATTTGCTCCAACTTGTTTTTACCATGGGAATACACATTTGTTCTGCTTCCTCCTCTGCTTCACTGCCATGAGTACAGCTCAAAGCTAAGTTACACTTTGTAGAAAAAAAAATTCCTCAAACTGATTAAAAGCAGACAGATAGATATAGTTGTTCTCAAATCTCATTTGATCAGGTTACTAAGCAGAAAGCTTTGGCCAAGGATCCATCATACCTCTGCTGCAAACTTTGGCAAGCTTGATGGTCCATCACAGCAGGGCTGATCTGATTCCACACAATTCTTGCATCTCATCCTATGCTTTCTTTTTGTCAATGGTTTCTCTCAATTTATTGCTTAAAGTTCTACAGAATCAGGACTTTATCGAGTAATCATTGGAGCTTCCTAGTATTAGCTGCAGTAGAGTGTCCAGTGCACTGTGAGCACATCCAAGCTACAAAATTATACCAAAATTTCAATTCCATCAGTGTCCTGTTGTAGATACATAGTCTAACCAAGGTTCTTGCCAATTTACCTTGTGTCTTCTATAGGCTTTTAGTGCACACAAAGGTTCAGCTGTGCCTACTATCTGCTACAGCTGACCTACCACAAGTCCCTTAACAGGATATTTTAAAGCTGGCTCAGGTGTATCTGCACAATAATGATTGCAGTGCATATATTGGTAAGGATTTGAAATTCAAAAAGAAAAACAAGAGTCTGTCAGGCAGACCATTGACCTTGGTGGTTACAGAAATGGAAGGCAGTGTCTATGTCCCAACTGCTGCTAACTATTCCAACCTTAGGAGTACCAGTAAGTGTATAAACGACTTACACACTTTGGCACTTAGCCTGAAGTTATCTGGAGTTAAGACTGACAGCTAATTTTTGCACTTTTCAATGACTGCTCGATAATACTCCTTTCACTCTTATGCCTGTTTCCCTCAGTTTCTATTTGCTACATTCCATATATTATTCATTAATAGAAATTTCACACATTCTCTCACAATAAATAAATAAATAAGATAAATATAGAGCTGGCAACAGGCTATAAAGCAATATCAAAATGATATATTGTGCCTGAGTCCAACCTAGGGACTACTGTGAAATATATTGCAAAGGCTGAACCCTCTGATGGATAGTATCACTAAACCATTTGAACTGAAGTCTATGCCTTAAGGAAGACTGGAGGTATTGTAGAATCAGCATATAAGTTCACTTTATATATCTTTCACCTTGAAAAATAAACTTTATTTTAGGCCAGTTTCACACATTGTAAAAGCTGGTTTGGAGGAAGTAATACTCTCAGCTTTTGCCATATGCCACCTCCTCTCTCACTGCTGTCAGTGCAGGGCATGTTTACACTGAAATCCAAAGGTGTGACTGCCATCCTGCAGTTATACCCTGGGTAGCTGTAAACTAGTTAGGCCTGACACTAGTGCAGCTGCTGGCAGCATGGAGTTCAACACGCAGAGTGCAAAACCTGCCAGTGACACAAAGTAAACATTTAGAACAAATGTACATGGAAATGCTGAGATGCACAACTCCTCTGGCTGCCAGGAGCAAGACTTGAATTGAAAACTGGATAGCTATATTAGTATAGTATTGATATTGCACTAATTATGCAATACCTCTTAGGAGAAATTAGGATTTAGACAGAATACAGCACTAACAACGCTGTATTATCCAGCTCAGAGCTTCCTGGTATCAAGACAGTCAGGAGAATGGGAGGAGTTGTTCGGGTGTGCATGCAGACCTGCAGACCTGTCTGAGATACTCATCCAGGCACAGTGTTGAGATTATCCTGTAGCTACATGGCTGAAAGCTGACTTGAGGACAAGTAAGCTGGCTGAAATCATACATCTCACTGCAGCACTGATACTTATTTTGCATATAAATACTGAGAAGTTAAGTGACTGAAAAGAAGCACACTCATCTGGAGCCTCAGAAGACTGGTAACCCCATCAGTTAAATACAAGAAGTATGGTTGTTGAAAGAAATCCTCCAGATATTAATGTGCCTAGATCAATGTGATGAGTGGTATCTAGAGTTATTTACTGAGAAGTTGTGCTGCACTATCAGTCTGGGGCTATGGCAACAATTGCTGACTTACTGTGGTGTGTGTTTGTTAAATAACTGAACCACTGCTGCTGAAGGGGGTAAGAAATCAAGAAGCTTTTGAAAGAAATTGCATTTGGTCTGTGCTGACATAACCTTCAGAGTGGAGTGTGCATAACCCCCAACCATTGTCCTTTAATATACATTTTAGCTACAGTTTCTTGTGTTTGTTTTTCTGATTCTTGTGTCTCAAAGTCTCGACCTGTAGGACAAGGTTAAAGCTCACCTTGAAAAAAAAAAAAATTGGCCTGAAAGTAGAAAGAACAAAAAATTAGGAAAAAAAAAGTAAATGCAATTCTGAGGCAGAAAAAAAGATTAAAAAAACAGAAAAATTGAAAAGAAAGCAAGAGAGAAGGGAAGAGAGAAAGGAAGAAAGAAGAGAGATGGGAAGGTAGGTAGGTAGGTAGCTTGAAAAGGAAGAAGATTCAGATTAAAGACTAGAAGTTGGGAACAACAGAAAGAAAAAAAGAGCATCTGGCATCTTGGGAACCATTGAGCAGCTCCAGTGCTGCTTTGTTTGGAGACCTGGCACTACATGAAAGCAGAAACAGACTTTACCGTCCTCAGGACCTCTTTCCTCTTTCCATTAGAGCTATGTACATAGGGTTGCAAAATGTGTCTTTACAACTCAGTGGATGTGACCTCATTCCGCCTACACAACAGAGGTTGCTTGGGTGGGGAGGGGGGGTGGAATTGAATAAGTGAGGTGCCATAGACACGTTTATTTGTTCAGAACTCATCTATTTTTTTATTTACCTACTTGTATGCACATATTTGACCTCAATAAGATTGGAAAAGGAGCATTAATCTTCTTGTAATAAATAATCTAAAATACTTCTTCCATTGCTAATGAGCTTGTGTTGTTCTAGTTATAAGCATCCATAAAAATGTGTGTAATGTCTTGTTAGGCAATAATTGAATATCTGTGAAATATTATTATTGTTTTCATTCTACTGCATTCTGTTTAGGTAGTACCTGTAATGTATTAAGCTCTCCTCAGCCTACATATAAATGCAGGCATTTCCCAGAGCTGAAAATGTGCAAATCAGTATGATCAAAACGTTCATGGCTAATGTCAATCTGTCTGATCTTTGTTCAAAATACAAAAATTGTGACTGTATAAAAACCCAGTGCTTTCTAGATTTTTTTTTCTTTCTAGATTTTTGGGTTTTTTTAAAGTGAGGTTGATAAAAATGAATGTCAGAGTCAGACCTGGGAGCAACTGGAATTAAACTGTCAGAAAAATCATCTTATTCTTATGTCCTCAAGTCATGCCCTTTGTTCAGTATTGCTTTAAAAACAGACTTTAAATTCCATTGAAATCAAGATACTCTATATAAATAGGGAATTTCTGAACTAGTGACTTTGTGACCTGATCTAGGTGAACCTGCTTCTGCAAGGGGTTTGGACTAGATGATCTCTAAAGGTCCCTTCCAATCCCTACCATTCTATGCTTCTATTCTAGTGTGTGGATTGATAGCAGTGTACATGTATTTTTTTTAATATATTTGCAAGTTCCTCTCCATTAGTTTGAAACAATATACCAAAGTAAGCTTATGAGACACAGAAAACAGAGAAACTTTTCCCTTTTTTTCAGTATAGATACACAGTATTTGAGACCAGCAACATTCATTACCTGTTCTGCGGTATGGATACTCAAACTCCTCCACTCTCAGGTGTAAATGTGTGATATTAATCAGTACTCCAGAAAATCAATGCTTACCTTTTAAGCATTACTAATAAACAATGCATTTAATGGAAATAT
The DNA here is from genome assembly GCA_013401255.1 of Urocolius indicus. Lineage (NCBI taxonomy): Eukaryota > Metazoa > Chordata > Aves > Coliiformes > Coliidae > Urocolius > Urocolius indicus. Next base: position 26,205 of record WBNH01011365.1, on the reverse strand, counting down.
GTTTCTAAGTAACTGGTTTAAATGAATCCTAGGTAAGAAACTGGCCATTACTGTGAACCATTTTCTGTGCCAAGAAATCAATCTTTTTTCAGGCCTGTCCACTAAAATTCATCAGATACTTGAAACATCAAATGAGCTGTCTACCTCACCATTCTAAACAATTTATGCACTTTCATAGTATATCAAACAGCATTAGTGCAATTATTACAGACTTTGAGACTGGGAACACACTGATATGACTGCTCTGTCTCTTTGAATGCAACCTTTCTCTCCTCATTAAAATGGTTATCGGTGAAAACATTTTCCTCCTCTGGAACTTACACAGTAAAGCTAGTAAAAGAAACTAAGTACCATTTATTATTCCTAGCATCTGTAATTGTTTGTATTATATTTTATGGAAAAAATGTAGAAAATGCCACATTTGAACTCTAGACTATTAAAAGTGTCAGCTCTCTTATATCATTTCTGAAGACCAATTTGCCTTTTTTCTTGTTTTTTTTCTAAAGCTTGTAATGAGCCAGGTTCTTTTTGCTTTCTACCATTTATCTTTCCAGCAGTAATGGAAAATTTCCCCCTCAGGCAGTGTAAGCTATTCTTATCTTAGACAATTAGGCAGAAATGAAAGGGATCATAAAGGTGAGATTTCTTCACAAACAGTGTGATGTACTTTATACCATTTAACACTGAGGCATACTTGACAAGTAAATTCTGAGTGGTTTATGAAAGCAGTGTAGCTAATAGCCAACTCTGAATAAATCCATCTTAAAACATAAGAAAGAAGGTAGGTAACTTAAAGATATACTTAGTCTCCTGTTCCACTGTTGACATGATTTCATTTTTAGCAGAGCTTGGAGAATTTACGTTGACACTGAAAATAAAAAGAAACAAGTCCATGATATGCAATTAATTCATTATAAAGAGGAGAAATATACATTTGGACAGTTTTCTTTGCCAGCAAAACTTACTTGGAAAGTTTGCAGACATCAAGCTTTTTGGTTTGTTTGTTTGTTTTGTTTTTTTCCTTGTCCTATCTTTAAACTAATTTTATAATTAAAATGTATATAATGAAGCAGTTACTTAACTGGGGCTATTTGAAAGAACAGATTAATAACTTAATAAGAAAAATGCTTGCAGCATTATTTGCATTGTGCCCAAGAAGCAGCAAGATACAGTATCTATATGCTGATTCCTTTGATGGATACTTTTGGTGCCTGCATGCCCCTGGTTAGATACTGGAGGCTGAGAAGACCACAAGACCCTTTTAGATCTCCTTTCCTGAAATCTCCTTCTAGTGTATATTTACTACAAACTTGTTCTGTCTCTAGTATTTCCATCAGGAAATGATATATGAAAGAGAAAATTGATTAATAAGGCTCAGTTATGGATTTCTACTGCTGACGTCATGGGGGCTAATTCTCCATCCCCTCAGCCTCATCCTATAAAGTAACACTAAGCTATTTTGAGGCCAGAGATCAGTTTTATGCCCAGTTTTTGGTTTGTTTGTCTTAATATTCTGTAGTCTCTCTTAACCTCTATCAAGTGACATTACCATGTGATGTAACTTTACCATGTGATGTGATGTTACTAGGTGGTACCAATGTAGCTAAGTGTAGCTAATTCCCAATTAGTTTAGATGTACACACCTACCATACTTGACCTACATTCCCAAACACAGAGAATGAGACTAAAGATATGAGTCTCAGAGGAAGTCCACTTAGAAGCAGTGGCAGGAATTCACTAGGCAGTAGCTGTTTCATGATGTCTGAGAGCCGTGTTGTCCCTCAGGAGGCACGAGGATTTGTAACTCTCCCGTGTACCACAGGATTAACATGGTATGCATACAATAAATAGTCGTTTAGATTGTTTACATCTTATTTCTTTCTTTTTTGATGATAACCTTTTTAATTTACCTTCTGCCCTATAAATCCAACAAAGTAATTGTTTTCTCTGTAAGAGAGAGTAATTGCTGCTGATTATCCCACTTCAGTGCAGAAAGAGAGACAGGTAAAACATTGTAAAAGTGTTGAACAGTACAGTCTAACAGTACATATATATTACAGTAATACTGTATTCTGTATGCTACATATGCAAATAATACAGTCCATAGTAAGTGTCTAAATACATGTTGACATTGTTACACTGAGAAGAAGACTACCAATTAAAGTGTAAGTGGCAAAGCTTCAACAAGAAGATAGTTGTGTCCTAGTCCATTTTAGCATTGCAGGTCTCTGAGGAAGAGAAAGTATTGGCACTGTACTTAAAGCAAATAGCTGCAATTAAATTAATTACTTAGACAAAATTACTTCTCCTTTCATAGAGAAAAACTCTAATTCAAAAGTGTTCTAGATGAAGTCAGAGAGTTGGAAAAGATCATGCTCCCCAGTGCTTGCTAATACTTCTTACTGCCCTTTAAATTTGCTGGAAAACTGCTTGGGTGAGTGCTTGGTAATTTAGTTCCTTTAAACTAAGCTTAAGTAGTTCAAATTGGTATTTGATATACTGTCTCATTTTCACCAAAATTGAATAGAAAGGGCCCACCTAAGCAGTGAATTCAGAGAACATGAGGTGCAGCACTACTCAGTAAAGGGTACAGAAAAGATTAGAGAGAAGGGAAGTTCTCCCTTTGGGGGAGCTGATGGTTTTTCAGCTATAGCATCTGTAGCCAAATTGCAATGTGTATTTTCCCCATACATGTTCCTATTTTCCATACTGGCTCTAGGGTGCCCCCATGCATTTTCAGTCATACTAGTGAGAATAAGCCTGGTGTAGTGTGTGACACGATCATTTCAGTGCCTGTGGCCTTTGTAGAAGGACTCATACAGTACAAAGTGAGCAACAGCATGTTTATGCCATGTATGCAACTATCTGGACATTGCTTTGCAGCACCTCCTCAATGAATCTATTTTGTCAGTTAGAAAACTATATTCTGGTGATGACATATTTTCTTTTTCTGGCAGTTGCTGAATTGGGAGATGGTGTTAGTTTTACCCCAGATGCAAAACTTTCTGATTTATAAATTTTTTATGCTGGTGTATTCCTCACTTTTGTCAAGAGTACCAATTAAGAAATGGGAGCTCATGACTCAGGATTTTTGAAACAGATAAATCCTTCCACTCTTAGATGAATCAAAAGTCTACATGTACATTATTTGACATACCTAATTTACAGAATTATTATGGTTGCCAGTTTGACATTTTACACTTCAGATAAATTCACCCATAGGCACAAAACCACTTTACACAGATTTTCTTATTTAAACAAAATGTCACCACGAGAAAGAGACATGCTTAGTAAAAATGCCACTATCCTGGAACAAAAGGATGCTGAATTTTGAAATAGAAAGAACAAGTTCTGACATGAATACCACTGGCTGTCATCCATAAAAGTGGATAAATTTGGGTAAACTTGTACAGAAGCAAACTTATATAGAATGAAATATACCCTTCAATATTTCTGCATGCATCTTGCATTGATAAGATTAAGATGAATAATACCATATAGAACTGAAATGAGAAAAATATAAAGAAAACATCTAATAAGTAATTTCTTAATTATGCTACAGACTTCTTGTAATGAATGCTCACCCCATTCATCCTAAAATTAAAATAATAAGCATATAATAGGTTGTACTAATATATTTGCAACAATTCTTACAGCTTGGCACACATGGCACATAGATGTTTGATCACAGAATTATGATGATGCTTGTATATGCAGAGTATAATCAGATAGCAGGAGAGAAGGCATGGAAGTGTACAGAGAAAGGAGAAAGAATGTTGATGCGATCTAATGTACCTAATAAGCCTTTTCAGTAAGATATTCAGTAAGATATTCAGATAACCACAGAATCTCAGAATCACAGAATCTTAAGGGCTGGAAGGAACCTCAAAAGACCATCTGGTCCAAATTGTCAGAGCAGAACCACCTAGAGTAGGTCACACAGGAACTTGTCCAGGTGGGTTTTGAATGTCTCCAGGAAAGGAGACTCAACAATCCGTATGGGCAGCCTGTTCTGGTGCTCTGCTCTCAAGCAGATCTATGCACCCACTCAGCTTTATGTCATCAGCAAACTTACTGAAGATGCACTTGATCTTCTCAACCAGATCACTAATAAAGATATTAAACAGAACATGCCCCAGTGCTAAGCCCTGGCAAGCACCACTGGTGATCAACTGCCAACTGAATTTAATTCCATCACACCAGTCTCTGGGCCTAGCCATTCAGCCAGTTTTCAGCCATCACAGAATGGGTCCATTCAAGCCATGGGCAGCCAGTTTCTCCAGGAGGATGCCATGGGAGCCTGTGTCAAAGGCCTTACTGAAGTCCAGAAAGACCTCAATCACAACCTTTCCCTCTTCCACTAAGTGGATCACCTTGTCATAGAATGGGATTAGTTTTGTGAAGCAGGGTCTACCCTTCATAAAATCATACTGACATGCAGCCTTGTCCAGGTCCCTCTGAAAATCCTCAAGCAGATCTATGCACCTGCCCAACTTGGTATCATCAGGAAATTTACTGAAGGTGCAGTCAATCCAGATCATTGATAAAGATGTTAAACTGAACAGACTGCAACACTGAGCCCTGGGGAACCCCACTGGCAACCAGATGCAAACTGGATTTAACTCCCTTCACCATCACTCTCTGGGTCCAGCTATTCAACACATTTTCTACCCAACACAGAGCAGGTCCATCCAAGACATGGGCAGCCAGCTTCTTCAAGAGGATGCTGTGGGAGACTGTGTCAAAGGCCTTACTGTGTCAAAGACCAAATTTAGTCTTCCAGAACTGAAAGTTCTAGACAGATTCCACAGGGAGATAGAGAGCTACCAAGATGATTATTAACATCTTTCTTATGAAAAATAGCTATGATACCTGGGACTATTTAGCCTGGAGAAGATTGAGAGAGCAACTTACTAACACTTATAAATACCTAAAGGGTGGTGATCGAGAGCATAGGGCCAGTCTTTTATTCTGTAGTGCCAGTGACAGAAGAAGGAATAAAGAGCACAAGTTTCAACACAAAAGATCCACTTGAACATGAAGAGAAATTTCTTTCCTGTGAGGATGAGGAAGCCCTGGCACAAGCTGCCCAGAGAAGTTGTGGAGTCTTCTTCTCGGAAGATTTTCAAAACGTGCCTGTATGTGGTCTTGTGTGATCTGATCAAGACGAATCTGCTTTAGCAGGGGTTGAACTGGAAAATCTCTAGAGATCTGTCTCAACTCCTACTATTCTGTGATTCTGTGTCATGCCATGATGGGAAAATACAGGACTGTGTATAAAAAAATCCAGTGGGTTCCTTGGGAATTCTCAACAAGTGATCTTTGCATGTTTGCAGAAAACCTAAATATCATGAAATATGCTGACTTCACTTTATATAATGATTTTTTAACAACAAAAATTTGTGAATATAAACATGATCTGAACTCATATATAGAAATATTTCTTTACATATGATTCCTTCAAGAATGTGTCACAAAAGATCCAGTAAATAAGCCTTCTAAAAACTATTTTATTTTATTCCCATAATTATTCATTGCCTGTCAGAAGAAAGAAGGTGACTTACAAGACTTCTTTCACCATAAAGAACAATGTTATCCTCCATCTCTCTCTAAAAATAACAAACTATCATCAAGCAAGAAAACTACTCTGATAAAATACCTTTGAAATAAAGTGAACTTTGCCTTATGGTGTGATCTCTCTGATGTTCCTATTGAAGTTCTTGATGGATATCTATACTTTATGCCCAGACATCAATATGACTTGCAGAGATTATGCATCAAACAAGATTATCTTCTACGTCAGCGAACAGTGAAAATGTGTTAAAGCTTGATACCATGTCTGGTGTATACATTGTAGATACTTTCAGAGACGCTACCAGAACACATCGTGCTCAAGGCAGAGACATTGAAAGAACGTGAAGGATACTCCTAATGTATTGAATAACTAACAATAGGTAGCAAGCTCTTTTTTTTATTTAATAACTTTTGTACCTAAAAACTTTTAATCACAGAAATTATTACAGTCATCTAACAATCAGCACTTTGTCATGCTTGCACACAGATTTATGATACCTTCACAAGGATTTAGAGCACTCCAACATTCATTGGCTTGGAAGACTTGGAGTTTTCCATCTCATTTGGCAAGTATGAGAATTTCAAGTCTACCTAAGCAACCTAAGCAACATGCTCACACATCCCTGAATCTCCAAACACTAGTGAGGATATGGGGTATTTTTTTCAGGAAAGGATAAAGAAGCTCCTGTAAATGTGCAAAATATACTTTATAATATTATCTGAAATATTTATGGATGTTGAACACTGCATGTTTCTACAACTAAACTAGCAATGTCTCACTGCTGGTCATGCCACCAGTGTAGAGATGTTTGTACAGAATGTCACATCTGGAATGCGTTTCCTTCTCAAGTCGATGCAATAGCTACAGAAGGCAACAGAAGTTGTTTACTACAAAACCACAATCCTTATAACAAGCAGAACAGTGTTAATGGGAAAAAAAGTGCACAGAGACACGCAAACAGCTAAAGTACTTGTCAATTTGGATGCAGAAAAAGAGGACAAGAAGCTGAAGATGACAGAAGTGTGCCACAGTGGAAATAAATGGCTTAACTGATGAATGTAAAGTTTAAAAATCAATAGCAAAGGATGCACATACATAAATATGGGACTGCTACATCACAATATCATAAAATACATATATACACTCTCATCATTCCTTAAATGTGCACTTCAGCTGACATAATGTGATATAGGTTACAAGATTTAAAGTAAAATCCATATCAACTAATGCATAAAACTGCACATAGAAAGAAAGTTTTGAGAGTAAATATTTAAAGTTTGTTGTGGTGATAAAGAGTCCTAGCGATCATTGATTTTTTACATAATTTTTGCAGTTAATGTGACAGCCATTTGAGTCAAATCATATGTAAACAAGATACCATAGTGGTTGTGTAGTGTCCATTAAGAATAAAATGATTTAAACTCTCAGCAACAAAGAGCCTCCTAGACTGATGTCCTTACGACACTCTGAATCATTTAAAATAGCTTCACATCTCAAATGTCTACTACAACTTCCATGCTTTCAGCAGGAGTTCCACATCTTTGACATACATTGACTTAAACAGTATAGCTGAACTACAACAAAACTTTCCACAGCCAAATACAGATCAGAGCTGCTCTGAAGTTGTTCTTGCTTGTTCTGAATGTGTAATGTGCCCTAGTGAGGCTTAACTTCTGCAAAGCACAGTAAAGAGAGAGTTTGGCAGAAGCAGAGAGTAAACTCATTCTTAGGGAATTTTTCTTTACTTTTAGGCAAAACCGTAGATTTTGATTTCCTCTTTGTTTCCTCAGCAAATATGGTAGTGAAATATCTCTTAAAGCATAATTGTCTTCATAGGGGTATTGCTTTTTAAAGCATTTCTTCACAATGCTTTTATAGTTAAAGTGTTAACAGCTAATTGACCATGTAATTAAACTGAATCAGTTTACTCACAGTCAAAATACCATGCAGAATTATTAAATCAAAGTCAGTGGTTTTGTCTGGGATAGAGTTGATTTTCTTCATAGTAGCTATCATGGGACTATGTTTTGGATTGGTGCTGAAAACGGCATTAACAATACAAGGACATTCAGTTATTACTGAGCAGTGCTTAGACAAAGCCGTGCCTGTAATGTCTTTCACAGCACCAGTGGGTGAGCTTGGGATGCACAAGAAGTTGGGAGGGGACACAGCTGGGGCAGTTGACCCTAACTAATCACAGGAATATCCCACACCATAAGATGTCATGCTTAGCATATAAATCTGGGAGAAGAAGAGGGACTCAAGAGGACTTTCAGAGTGATGATGTTTGTCTTCCTGAGTAACCATTATGTATTATGGAGCTCTGCTTTCCTGGAGATAGCTGAACATCTGCCCAATGATGGGAAATGATGAAGTCCTTGTTTTGCTTTGCTTGCATGCACAGCTTTTGCTTTACCTATTAAGCTGTGTTTACTTCAATCCATGAATTTTCTCCCATTTACTCTTCTGATTCTCTTTCTCATTCCGCTGTGGGGGTGTGTGAGAGTGGCTGTGTGGGGCTTAGTTGCTGACTGGGGCTAAACCACAACAGGTGACTAGGCTGGTACTTTAAGTGGCAGAACTGTTTCAGACTGTGGAAGCCTTCTAGTCTTTTTTGGTTCATCAGTAACTTCCCATATGGAGCTATCAGAGTCTGAAGGGCAACCACTCAAGTCACAAAAAGGAGAAGGAAGGGGATACTTAGTTGAAATTAAAACACTGCAGAGACTGCTCAAGGAAGGATCAGTAATTGCCATTCTGTAACTCTGTTGCTTTGTGTGCTTTGATTTTACCTATTTGACCTATTCAAATTGTAGATTCATTAAAAGCAGCAGCTGTTCCTTAATAACATACACAATTTCATTATACGATCACTAGCAATATATTTATTTAAAAATAATTTGTTGGAGATACCGTAGATACAGAGAAGCAGTCACAGACAGGTAGCTGGGATGAGAGAGATCTAAACACTTCAGTTCTTTCTTATAATGTTACCTCTTCGTATTTTTAAATCTGCTATTTAAAAAGTGTCTAAATGTCTCAAGATGACCTTACTGCTTTGACACTAAATCACGGGAAAGAGCTTCTAGTGTCAAAATAATAAAAATAAAGCCAAGAAATCTATGGACACATCATTGCAAAATAAAGCTGTCAGCTCCTGCTTAGAGAAACATCAGATTTACATTTACTTCAACAAATAGTAAACAGTCATGACAAGTCAAATGTTCCTTGTGTTTCATCCCTGAGAGGATTTAGAAGAAGACAAATGCTGCTGTTTCTGAGAGGTTCAAATGCAGGTCACAGTGCCACTAGAAGGGCAACTCATTCAGCAGGAGCAAGCACATGCAATGTTTCCCCATCTGGGCTAAATTTTGATGACTCTACTCACACAAACTGTTTCTGATCCCCTTCTACAGACAGCCCCAGAGACAGTCCCGCTTCAATGCCTGAGGAAACCCGTGAGTGTATAAGTCTTACAGGCAGCCAATGCTGCTTGCTACCAGCATGTAACATGAAGTTTGCCATCAGGACATATTTTTTCTCTACAGGAGAAATAGTTTGTGACTCACCAGAGGTTGATTCCTACATACAGAACAGCATACAGAATTTCATGTATGACACAAGTACAAATATAAAAATATGTTTCTGTCCTCATGTATTTTCTGTTTGTTTCTTTCCAGGAAGAAGTGTTAATAATACGTTTTGCTGGTTTTTTTTTTTTTTTTTTGGTCAAAACCAGATTTCAGGAGGGTATGAGATCCTCAGAAGAACAGAATTATTTAAATAAAATACATCTGAACAATAAATCTGAAAAATGTATCTGAACAATATGTTCTTTAAGGGAGCTGGGAAAAGTCTTGAGATTTCAGGCTCTCGTTTCTCACAGGGACTTCAATTTACTGGATGTCTGCTGGGAATACAACACAGCAGATAGGCGACAGTCTAGGACATTCCTGGAGTGTGTGCAAGATAACTTCCTCACATGGCTGGCGAGATAACCAGCTTGACCTGGTGTTTGTGAACAAAGACAGTCTTGTGAGGGATGCGATGGTTGGAAGCCATCTTGAGCATAGTGATCATGAGATGATTGAGTTCCTGATCCACAGAGAAGCAAGGAGAGAGATCAGCAGCACTGCCATCTTGGATTTCAGAAGGGCAGACTTCGACTTATTTAGGAAGTTGGTTGCCAATGTCCCTTGAGAGACAGTCCTGAAGGGCAAAGGAGTCCCAGAAGGCTGGACATTCTTCAGGAAGGAAAACTTAAAAGCACAGGATCAAACTGTCTCTATCTGCAAGAAGATGACCAAGCAAGGCAGACCATCCTTGCTGAACAGGGAGCTTCTGCTGGAGGTCAGGAGGTATAAGAGAATTTATGATCTTTGTAAGAAAGGTTGGGTAACTCAAGAGGACTACAAGGATTTTGTGAGGTCATGCGGGGAGAAAATTAGAATGGCCAAGGCACAGTTGGAGCTTAAGCAAGGTACTGCTGTAAAAGCCAATTAAAAAGTTTCTATATCAGCAACAAAAGGAGGGTTAAAGGATAGGTAAGTGGACAATGAGTTGGACTGAAAACTAGCTGAACAGACAACCCAGAGGGTTATGATCAGGACATCCATCTGGAGGCAAGACACTGGTGTCGAGTTCCAGGGGTCCATACTGGTGTTGATACTGCTTCACATCTTCACTAATGGTGTGGACACTGGGACAGAGCACACCATCTGCAAGTTTGCTAATAATAAAAACCATGGAGGACTAGGTGATACGCTACTTGGGTGTGCTGCCATCCAGAAGAATCTTTGCAAACTGGTGAAATGGGCAGAGAAGAACCTCATGAAGCTTAACAAGGGAGGATTAATCTTAGGCATCAGTTCACATTTGGGCTTAAAAGCATCTTGACACACAAGGAGCTGAGTGGCCTGGTAAAAAAGAAGTTTAATATGAGCCAGCAATGTGCCTTTGCAGCAAAGGTAGTCAACTGTATCCTAGGGTCTGTTAGGAGGAGATTTGCCACCAGGTTGAAACAGATGGCACTTCTCTACTCCAGCACTAGTGAGTCCACACCTGGGATTTATTGCTTTGTGCAAGTAGCAAAAGAAAGATGTGGACTTGCTGGAGTGAGTGCATTGAAGGGCCATGACAATGATTAAAAGAGTGAAGCATCTTTCACATGCGGAGAGCCTACCTGAGAGAGCTGGGACTGTTCAACCTGGAGATGAGAAGACTCAGAAGGTTCTTGTCCATGTACATAAATACCTGAAAAAGAGAGTAAAGAAAAGGGAGACGGGCTTTTCTCAGTGCCATCCAGTGACAGGACAAGAGGTAATGAGTACATATTGAAATACAGGAAATTCTGTTTAAACATAAGAATGAATCTTCTTCACTGTATGGGTTGCCCAGAGGTGTTGGATTTATCTGCCCTTGGAGATATTCAATACATGGCTGGACACACTTAGAGCAAGCAGCTCTCACTGACCCTGCTTTGAGCTAGGAACTGGACAAGAGGAATCCCAGAGCTGCCCTCCCTCCTCAGCTGTTCTATGATGCTGTTCCATGGTTTGCCCTCAGAATATTAACACTACTCTTTAGAAGATTAATTGTCCCATGACCAAGTTCCAAACTCATCAACTTTCCTTGGTAAGGTGACAGAAATTGTTTCAGAGTTCACAGTGCCAAGACAATGTCAATGACAGTCAGCTGCACAGGAAAAAACATCAATTTTTCTGTGCATCTGAAACAGGTGTCTTTCTTTCAACAACTTGAGTGCAAAGTGTTGAGACAAGTGAGTACAAAGGAACACCTGCAAACACCACGGCTTATCAATGACATCTTCAGAGTGGAGTGCAACCAACAAAACTGAGGCAACATCAACTTCATGAGCTTAAAACAAAAAGGTTTATCAAATATTTTCCAAGCCCCTCGCAGATAATTAAGTACAGAGGACTTTCGTGAGAATGAGGATATCAACATTTTCCTATGACTCAAACACTGTTTTCTTCAGATGCTTTTGTGGGAGGCTAATGAATTTTTATAATAATGTTATCATTGGACTGGTTATCGCTGACTTTTTTACCAGAAACAGATTTTAAATTAGTTAATTTGTCACAATTAGATTTTACATCTTTAATTTTGCTACTGGTGTTACATGATGTTTGAATGATATCTTGTAGAGACAATGAGAAAACTATGGTCCATATCCATGCTAAATGCCAAACATGTGACATGTGCTCTGAGTCACAGAGCTGTTACTTTTTGCAAATTTCTATTCAGAATTTTGGACTAGTTTCTGAATAAACTTTTTAGCAAAATTGTTTTGCTCCATTGTAAGAAGAATGTGCTTCAAGTTTAATTTTTAGGCAGAACAATACAAATCCCTGTCGCTCCATGCAGGTGTGTTTCCAAGCAACATAAAAGCAGCCTCTGGGGATTTGTCTGTATGTACACTCATGAAAATTCACAAAATAAAACTTTGCATAAGCTACAGTAATACTTTAAAATTCCTTAAAAACTTCACGACTACAAAGAGAAAAAAGTTGTGTACATATATGCCAACCTGACTATTTTGTTACATTACTCCAGACATTTTGTAAACGAAATGGAAAAAGAAGACATTTCCATTAGAGTCTTTGCATTAAACGGTCAGAACATCTCTCTTCCTTCAGTGTTACTCACTAGGAGTAGCAGATACCTAGGAAACTGAAAAAACAGTGAAATTCCTTATTAAAGAATGCTATTATGAATACCACAATTCTTCATAGTATCAAGATTAACTGATTCAAAGGTTTTTGCATTTGACAAAGGAACAAAGGAGAGGCCACTTGGTCAGGTGGTGCAATCATGTCTGCAGAAACTGCCTTTGATTGCCAAGGATTTCTACAGCTATTTTTTTTAGTATTGGGTATAGCGTAACCAGAAACTTTAGTTCATGTTCATATGCAGTTTTTGCTCCCTTATGTCATAATCTTGAACTACAAATGTTGGACTTACAATAAAGAAATGGATGTTGCAATCAAAAATTCATGTCTTAATTTGAAGAAAAAAACACAGAACAAATGAATACAGCCTGAGGGAAACAAAAAGTAGAAGGAACTATGTCAATCCCAAAGTCAGGAGTAGTCCAAAACAGGAGAAAATACCAGAAGATTCAACATTTGTAGTGAGTTCTTTTTTGCTTTAGGCTTCCTTCAGCACTCCCTGTGCTGTTTAATCAGTGGTAATGTTAGATTTTGGCCTCTACATTCAAGACAAATGTATTTAGCCAAGAACATTTAGAATGGTTTACCTACAGTTATGAAGTTAAATTAAGAATAATGGCATATGCTGCAGAAAATAACTCTTCAGTATAATTAGGATCACGCTGGTGCTGAAACAGATTTTTAAAAAATGAGGCCACTGCTATTCCAAATTTCAATATTTCACTGTTAAACGTGAACTGTGATCTAATGCTAAACACTGTTAGCAGGGGTCTCTTGGTTTAAGTCCAATTGGCAATGAGGCATCATGCAGGTGCTTGCTCACTCCCCCACACACAACTCCTGAAGGATGGTGGAGGCCCCAGCAAGATAGGGGAAGTGAAGATAACCAAGGATCTCATGGATCAAAACAAAGGCAGAAAGCACTCACTGACAATTATGGTTCTGGGCAAATCAGAAAACAAGAACAGTTTAATGTACTACTAACTAGAAACAGACTAGACAAAAAGAAAAAAGAGAGAAAAAAACCCAAAACAATTTGCCTTTACCCATTGCTCCAGTCTATCCAGGTCCCTCTGAACACCCTTCTTGCCCTCAAACAGATCTATGCACCTGCCCAGTTTATGTCATTACTAAACTTACTGAAGATGGATGTGATCACAGAGTCACAGAATCAAAGAATGGTAGGGGTTGGAAGGGACATCTAGAGATCATCTAGTCCAACTCCCCTGCAAAGCAGGTCCACCTAGATCAGGTCACACAGGAACGTGTCTAGGAGAGTCTTTCAAGACTGCCAAGGAAGAAGACTCTACATCCTCCCTTGGCAGCCTGTGCCGGTGCTCCCTCACCTNGATGTTCCAGTCCCCTGATCATCTTGGTGGCCCTGCACTGGACTCTCTCCAGAAGTTCCCTGTCCCTCTTGAGCTGGGGAGCCCAGAACTGGACACAGGACTCCAGATGAGGCCTCACCAGGGCCGAGTAGAGGGCTAGAAGAACCTCCTTTGACCTGCTGCCCGCACTCTTCTTGCTGCATCCCAGGATGCCATTGGCCTTCTTGGCCACAAGGGCACATTGCTGGCTCATTTAGTTTACTGTCAACCAGGACTCACAGGTGTCTCTCTGCAGAGCTGCTCTCCAGCAGGTCCATCTGCGGCCTGTGCTGGGGTATGAGGTCATCCAGTTCCCTGATAAAGATATTAAACACAACATGCCCCAATTCTGAGCCCTGGCGAACACCACTGGTGACTGTCTACCAACTGAATTTAACTCCATCACACCAGCCTTTGGGCCTAGCCATCCAGCCAGTTTTCCACCCATGACAAGGTGGGTCCATTCAAGCCATGAGCATGCAGTTTCTCCAGGAGGATGGTGTGGGAGACTGTGTTGAAGGCCTTTTTTAAGTCCAGGAAGATCACATCCACAGCCTTTCCCTCATCCTCTAAATGGGTCACCTTGTCATATAAAGAGATTAGTTTGGTCAAGCAGGACCTGCCCTTCATAAAATCATGCTGACTGAACTCGAACCCTTGGTTATCCTCTATGTGCCTCACAGTGGTGCTTGTAATGACCTGTTCCATGACCTTTCCTGTTACTGAGGTCAGGCTGACAGTCCTCCAGCTCCTGGAATCCTCCTTCCAACTCTTCATGTAAATATCTGTCACATTTGGCAACCTCCAGTCCACTGGGACCTCTCTGGTGAGCCAGGACTGCTTGTAGATGATGGAGAGTCACTTGGCATTCAGCACCCTTAGGTGGATCCAATCTGGCTCCATGGACTTACATGAGTCAAGATGGAGTGGCAGGACACATACCACTTCCCCTTGGACTAAGGGGACTTAATTCTGTCCCCTGTCCCTGTCTTCTGGCTCAGGGAGGTGGGTGTCTTGGGAACAGATGGTTTTACAATTGAAGATTGAGTTGAAGAAAGCATAAAATACCACAGTCTTTTCCTAATCCTTGGTCACTAAGTTTCTCCCTTCATCCACTAAAGGATGAAGATTCATAGAATCATAGAATCATAGAATGTCCCTTGGACACATCTATTAAGTTTTTGGTCACTTTTTCTTATTGCATATTTTTTTTCAAAAATAATATCTTTGAGGAGTTTGGTGAATTTTTTCCTTATTTTAAGGAAACATGACATTTTAAAGTCTGACATTTAGAGAAAGATGGTGTGCTTAGATCAACATGCTCTTTAATTTTAACATTTCAACTATTTTGGCAGTTATAAGCATTTTGGATTAATTTTTTAAAAAAGAAAATATTTGTGAAGTCCCAAATATTTTTTTTCAAATTTTTATTCATGAGAATTGTTGAGATTTTGACAATCTCTATTCAGACTGTACATGTTTTAGCTAAAAGTCAATACAATTGCAGGGCTGGGGAAAGTATATATGGTTCAGCTCCAGTAGCTGTATATGACAGCCTTTGTCTTCTCCGAAACCGCATGATCACATAAAGGATTACTATTCCATATTCATTCTTCTCATCTGACTTGGAAGCTGTGTTGTGTAGTCTATTTGTGCAAACCAATTAAAATGCCTTCAGGCTTTAAAGTAACAGTATTCACAATTTTTATGAGTAGTCCAATATTGAAAAATCCAAAATCACAATATTTTTAAGTCAGCTATAAACTGCTGCTATAAATGAGGAATTGCAAATAATGTAAATCAGAAAGAAATCATTATGTTATATCGTTGACTAATGTAATGTATGAGATACTGCACACACCGAAATTTAGGAAAGAAGTTCTTGTTGACTTGAACAGAGACAGAGTATTACCCATTACATTTGATTCTGTCTTTCAAATACATTCCTAAAAAGTCAATTATGTCCTTACTTCATATTAGTATTTTGGTAGTGTCAAGAAGCTTCAGTGAAGACTGCATTCTGATAGGTATTACACTTTCATGTGCCTTATTATTCTTACAAATGTCACTCCACAGGCTGCAGTAGGAGCATGGCAGCCTTGTATAGTTATATATTAGCACAGAATCAACACCTTTCTCCCATTTTGATTCTGCACTTGAGTTTAAGGCTCAAGCTGTAAAATAAAATCCTTTTTAAATGACATGCTGGGTTTCTTCCTTTCAAGGCAGTTATATTAGGTTCAAAAGCTCCTTTCAGGGCATGTTCTAGCCTTTTCCGAGACTGCCAGTTTTCACGCTGGATTTTGCTCCTAGATGAGCACACATACATACTCCCATGTGAGTCAGAGATGTGCGGGGGAAACAGGAAAGCAATTTTTCTTGCCTTGAAGTTCTTAATAGCCATGAGACCATGGTACTTTAAAAATCTGAGAGTTTCATATAAACAAAAGACTTTAAATAGCTTTAAAGATTACTTTGAGCAGATCTCTATGTAGAAACTCCTTTCTCTCACTGGACTCTTTCATTGCCTGAAGATGTCAGATAAAAGCTTTCCAAATTAAAGAATGGCTTCTGTTTCCGTATATGTGAGGTACAGAACTCTCAGGTGAGCGACAGAATCCACAGCCTATGTCTCTGACCAATTTCATCATGGTTTCTGTGGTGTGTATCTTTGAGCCTAGTACCAAATAACATGCAATCAAACTAGAAATACTGCACCCAGGATTTCTTGATCTGAGGACATGCAATCACACTAAAATCTATCTTTGATTTTATTAAATGGCTACATTGTTATATGAACCCAAGGAAAATTCAGAGGTTCCACAGTGTGATTAAAAAAAAAAAATGCCCTCAAATCTCTATTGTGATTAGGATCACTTTGCTTGGTAAAATAGCTGCTTTGTAAGATCTCAAGTGAAAGTCAAGTCTCGGAATATGTGCCAAATTAGATGTCCCAAACCTTCAGATTCTTGATTTTTTTCCATTGAATTGTTCCATTGTAAAGAACACCAGTCTTTACTTGTCATTCTTTAAATTAGGGAATGTCAACATCTGGCATTTCACTATGGTGAAATGTAATTTTAAACCAGAAGATATATAATTGAATAATCCCATGCTCAGACATGCCTTTGCCTGAAGAATGAAGTCCATGTCTCCTCAGGCATTCACTTCCTTCTTAACAAATGTGATGACATTTGTTGATCTGGAGTTTGGATTATTAGTTGACAAATGTTAAGTAAAAACCTATTCCTTATAAATCCCTATATTAAACAGGTAACAACATGAAATCATTATTAACTTTTCCAACTGGAACTTCAGCGTGTCACATTCTATATGTGCATAGTTTCTCTTTCATTCAACTCTGCGTTCTTTGCAGATAGTACTTCTATCCATCCATACGATTCCAATTGTAAAGATGGTGTGTACAACAATATACAAAAGCAGATTTCTATTCTGCTTAGTCATATCCACATTGAAGACATTTTTAAAAGCAGAACAAATATGTATTTAGAGCATAGAAATTTTATTCATTATGGTGAAGCTGCTATTCACGTATTTTGTGTCCAAATAGAAAGCAGGACCATGGCAACTGTGTCACTAATATTAATGTCACAGGATAGACAGTCAGTGTGTTGAAAGGTTTGAATACTTGTGAGTTCATCATACTACTTTGGTCAGTGTGTGATATGAAAGTGAAACATGACACTTGATTGGACAATCTAATCAGGATATGTCATTGATACACTTCATACATCAGCTGTAGACCATGTTAACTTCATAGATATGAAAGCTTACTGGAAATGTTAATGTGTCATTCAAAACATTTTGGGGTTATGAAAATTTATGCTACAAGTTCATGGCTATATCCTGAAGGGAGTTTCTTGGCATGTATTTTTATTTTTTCTTAGATTTCATGTGAGTCCAAGTAGTTTTGTAGAAGCAGATGAGTTCTTTAAGTACCAAAATTTCTCACTCTTTCACACTACCAGTACAGCCACAAGCACAGCAGAGTTCCAGCAAATTCATTTGTTAACTTAGACATCACATGTAGTCTGCTAAATGTTAAATCATCTTCAGTAGTAGTCTGAAAGTAAATTGGGATGCTAGTCTTTATGTTGCAGTTCATCTTGCCTGGCTTTTTTGTGTAATGCAGTACAAACAGGACAGGACTTGAGACGCTTATGACTGCGACGGGGACATTTGATAGACTCTTATGGACCTTTACTTGCTTTCCATCATGACTGCTTGTCAAAATTGACAGAAACTACTTAGATAGCCAAGGCTCTTCCACATGTATCTCTAAATTACCTCACTATGCCAAAGGTTTTTATCAAATTAATTAAAACTGCATAAAGGTCAAGATCCGCTCCTGACAGCATTGATTTGTGAAGCAGTGAAAACTACTTTCACAGCTTGCTTTGAACCTAGAGTTGTGATCTATCTGAACTACAAAATGTCACAACAGTCACTGAGGAAAATCTGCAGAAGGATTTTGCCCAGCATGATCAGCATAAGTATGCCCTTTGAGTTAGCATATAGTGAAATTCATGACTATTTAATAAAAATGAAGTTAGAAATGTGACTAGAGTGAGACATAAATCATAAGGCACCTTTTTCATTAAATAGAAGAATAAAAAAGGTGATTTTACTTTAAAATAGTAACTTTTTCTCATTTACTGAGATTTATATTTTAAATTCAGTATCTTTTTGACATAATCGAGGACTGTTGTCCAGAAAGAACATCATAGGCTACATTTGAGAGATTAGATTGCTAGCTTTTACTTATCCTCTATTTTCCTAGCTGCAATAATTTTCAAAAATAATGTGGATTATTCACCATTTTCACCTTCTTTGAGAGAGGCCAAAAGGTTTCAATAGGTTTGGAGGAAAACGAAGCTGCTTAGCAAATTGCCTCCAGCTGATTTGTCATGCTTAGTAGGGACTAGCATTAAACAATTTGAGCATATGCATTTACGTGACACATAAATTCCAAGCTTTAGAAATGATACTGGTTTAGAGAGAGGTAATATGAAAACTATGACAATAGTTTCCTATTCAAAGGTGTGCAAAACCTAGTTCAGATAAAGGACAGTTATATCAATGTGTCTCTAAATGAGATAATCAACTGAATTACATGCTTGCCTTCAAGCATGCACATAATTCTATTGAGCTGAAGGAATCTGAGAAATTTGTGTAAGATGCAGGAAGTATTACATTGTCCAAAGAGGTAGAGAGACTGGTGCTACAGTCTGATAAGCCATGTGTCTGCTAAAGGGGACACAACCCTTCCAACCCTTAAGATTCTGTGATTCTGTACCAGGGTTAGAACAATCCCAGTTCCTCTCCTCAGCCTTTACTACCAGATAATTTGAGTGGTTTGTTGCTTAGTGATATTTGGTGCAGTTTTAGTTCTTCCCTTTTTTTAGAAAGGAGTCTGACTGGTGACCGAGTGCTGTTGGGAAAGCAGGATGACAAAAATGAAGCACTACAGTGCTAATCATAGTGGACTTAACCCAATACCACTGACCCATTAAGAGACATGTTCGTTAAAAATCATTGATGCAGAACCTTATATCAACAGCAACGGGACAGGGTTCTGACTATGTTGCTCAGCCAACTGCTGTAAAAACAAGCCCAAGCAAGATCAGTGATGTCAGCATCAAGTGGATCTTCGGTCTGCAAGCTGAATCTTTTTGAATTATGGGGTAATACACATTTGTAACAGAGTCCATATGCACCATAAATATCACAGCCAGAAAAGCATACTTGGCTAAATCTAGGCATGATATTTCTGGCACAGAAGTGTGCAGAATTCAACAGAGCTGGGTCCCACTTGCCCTAAGAGTTAATTTGACCTGTTATCTTGTTTGTCTAGTTAACATTGATTTACACCTAACAAGGCATGAAGTCATAAATCATGGTATATATCCACGAGTTAACATTTAATCCCATGGCATCATATTTTAATTGGACAAAAAGGGTATCTATATGGTTCTAATTCCCCAACGATGTGGTTATCCTGTAATTATCACAACCCTTGAAGCTCCCTTATTACCTTTATGAAAAGAAAATCCTTCATGAATTAAATACTACATATTTTCTAAATTGCATTAAAATGAATTTGATGGTTTAAAAGAACAGATTACAAATTTGCTTTATAAAGGACTGCCCATAAGTAACCGCTTACATACCAAGTCCCCTAGCTATAAAATGATAATGTTTCAAACAGTTAAGAAATGTGGCTGAGGGCAGCATATCTTTATAGACCCTATGAGGGGCCCATGAGGCTCAGACCAATAAGTATGGTTTAAGGCTTCAGTCTTTGTTCTGTGTATTATACAGCATTTGATCAGCTAGAAATGAAGCACCATTTGCTGTCACCTACTGGGCCCTAGCTGATTAAGTCACTCCATGTAAATCATGAGTAAAAGAAATTGCAGAAGAGAATCTATCACTTCGGTTTTAGGTTAGTCCTTTGGGCTACATCTATGCAAGTCAATGAAGCAGGGCAGGACCGCTTTTCTGAATCAGAGAGTAAGAGGTAAAAATCTTCTGCTCACTATGCCTTCTGTGACCCAGCTGGGGAGTCCTAGTCCTTCCTGACTCATGTTGCCTCCTGACTCCAATGCAGACACCACATAGGAACGCCCTGGGTTCACACCAAGGAGGCACCCTTGATCCAGCCATGAGCAAGAACATTCCTGAACATTCATGCTTACTTGAATGTATATCACATGGACCATGTGTGAGAGAGTACAGGGAGTTTTCTTGTCACTAGAAATGGAGTCAGCTTTGGTTTAGAGCCTCCTGAAAAAGAAGTAGGAAAAGCAAATCACTTAAGAGTGAAAACTAGCTGATGTAATTGAAATTATGGAAGATATTTAAGTAGATGGAAAATAATGAACTTTACTAGCATATATGAGGACATCAACTCTAAGTCATAATGGTCTTCTTGAGGTAAAGGCGAAACACCAGGAGACCTTTTAATACCCCAGTGTTCTTTTTCTGTTTTAGTGAAGATGCTATGAAAGAAAACAGAGCCTCAAAAGAGCCTGCCCAGTAGAAAGCTATCCCCCCATGCAGGTACATTGCCCCTCAGTGTTAATTGCACCGTACCAACTCCTGACAGCTTTTTAATAGGCAAGGCAGGAGGGAAGGTGGCATTTTGTTATAGGTCTTTATAAAGTACTTAAAGGCAAATTTAAAATGCTCATTACACTTGAGTAGATCCACTCTACTTAAATATTAGCTCTGAGTTTACTTTGTTATCCTCTTACCAGTAATTAAGCTACCTAGGGACAATCAGAAAATAATAAAATGCAGTAGTTGAGGAAATCAGTTTAGGATTGAATGGAATTATTGTGCAAAATAGAAGAAAGCAACAGAATATAAAATATATTTGGCTATCTGTAGATAAATACATTCCAAGGACTACATCCTCTAAATTGAGGATTTGGAGAAGTCCTTACTCATTTATTCTCAATGCAGTTTATTAGGTAAGTAGAGCCTCTCATTCCCACTCATGCCTAATAATGGACTCGTCATTTTCCTAGAATTTCTGCTGTCCACAAACCAAAGGCTAAAAGTAGTGCTTGAACGAAGCTTAACTCCTCTGTCCACCTCTCTCTTCCATCCCATTTACTAAAGAATACAAAGACATAAATGCATAGAATAATTTGATTTCTGCTACCCTGAGCTGCAAATAAGCAGTGTTGGGGTCAAGTCATCCTGGAAATGAGAAGCTTGGATAGGCATGTCCGCACTTTCCATTTTCCATCTACTGCTTCCACTGCAGCTAGTGTAGGGAGACTGTAACTGTCTTTAGTTATCCTAAGGAAACTTTCCTGAAACTAGGTCTTAGTCAGAGCAGGGCAGGACATGTTAACAACAGGGCTGAGAAAAAGCAAAAATGTTTGAACATATTTGTTGATTTTATAGCATATACACCAAGAAAGGAGTAAGGTATGATCATTTGATAGAAGGAAAAGCTGAGTTAGGGAGGAGATTTTATTTTATGCAGCAGCAGTACTTCCTAGGTAAATGATCTCAGTTCATTTGTCTGAATTAGATTAGAAGACGAGTGACAGACAAGAGATGAAAAACCTAGCAATTGACTGCTCCTTCTCATTCACTCTGGAAATACTGATGTAAAATGTGTGGGGATTAAAATCTGATTCCTACAGATGTGAGAAAATAAATAGTCATCAGAAGACAGGTAAATTTTCAGAAGCAAAAGTCTTATACTATGAGGGAGATACATTAATGGAACAACAACTCATGCCCTTTCAAGACTTGATGTGAGGAAAATCACAAAAGAAACTGAGTACTTTCATGATGCGTTTTAAAGAAGATCATGCCCCGGGCCTTAAAGGCTGTCAGTTGTTTTCATAAATTCATCAGTTACAGAAAGTGGCTGTGCAAAACTGGTGTTTGTAAATGTGATAGACATCTTTAATACCACAGGAGAAAAAGATACACTCTCTTCTTTATATGATCCCTAAACACTTAATATGTTGATACAGTGTTTTTTCTTCACATGACTCCCCCTTAAAAAGTTGGATTTGTTTAATTTCGCACTGCAGTGGGCAAATGGAAGATAGCTGTCTTCACTCATCTGTAATTTTTTGGGTTTGATTTTGATTGCTTTGTTTCAGGTTTTACTGGAAGGAGAAACAAATAATGCAGCCAAATTGCTAAGAATATAACTAAGATTTTATTATCATGTCAATACGGTGTAACTTTAAATTTTTAGGATGTAACTGAAGTAAGGAGTAGTGAAAACAGGCGTACCCATGACAGGGCATGAAAATTCAATTGGATTTAGTAGATTTCCAATTTAATATATCAGGGCTTTAAAATAGAAAAGGTCATTCCTTGTATTTAAATCTTTTTTTATATATATTCTATGCTGTCTGGATGGTATTGCCATCAATCTAATTCTATTGAAAGGTATTCCAATATTTAGGGTATTTCTAAAATTCAAAACTTTCAAAGTCAGCTGATTATAACTCCATTTTAGCTTTAGTAGGTTTCCTATTCTCAGCCATGCAGTGTGAAATATGTGGATTCTAAACCATCCAAATGCAAAAGGCAAATGCAAAATCTTAAAATGTGTATGAGTCTTTGAAATATATTTTTAGTTCTCCCTTATGATAATCACAGGATCTGGTTCTCTATTTTTGAGTATATAGAGTAGGTAAGACTGCATATTTCAGTTCCATTCACAGCCAAAGTAAAACAAAAGTATATCTATGCTTGGGACCTGCTCCCTTTGAGAAAGGCTCACGGCTTATGAACACCATCACTGCACTTAATTGCAAACAAGGTTTTCAAAAAGTATTTCAACACTATAAACATGTTTTCACACATTGTAGAGAGACTGGCTTAGACAATGTTTATTTCATTATCAGAATTAAAAATGGCAACCTGTTTTAATGTATTCTTTTTAGACAATAGACATAGTTTTTTCTTATCTGCTCCACGATTCTATGATCAGAGTCTATCTACAAAGAAATCTGGTTGGTTTTATTTTTTTTTAATTAATGGCATGCTGAAATTAATGGATTTTAGTGATTTAAAGGAAAATAAATACAGTCTGAGTGGTTTTTAAACTGAAAGTAAGATATTTTCCAATATGGGGTAGAAAAATAGTGATGTATAAATGATGATCTGTATGATCTACGTTTTGGAAATTAAAAAGCAGCGTTTTACTTGATGCATGAATTGTTAAAGAAATATTAGCAATGGAATGGTTATTTTTCTCAGTTGGAATACAGGTGTTCCACTGGAACATGAGGAAAAATTTCTGTACTATGAGAGTGATAGAACACTGGGAAAGGTTGCCCGGAGAGGTTACAAAGTCTCCTTTTCTGGAGATTTTCAAAACACACCTGGATGCATTCCTGTGTGACCTGACTGAGATGAATCTGCTTTAGCAGGGATTCGGACCAGATCTGTAGATGTCCCTTACTACTCCTACCACTCTGTGACCATGAATAGAATAGAATAGTATAATAAAATTGTTTTGGTTAGAAAAGACCTCTAAGATCACCTAGTCCAACCCCTCACCTCACACTGCCAAGTCCATCACTAAACTATGTTGNAGATGAAAAACCTAGCAATTGACTGCTCCTTCTCATTCACTCTGGAAATACTGATGTAAAATGTGTGGGGATTAAAATCTGATTCCTACAGATGTGAGAAAATAAATAGTCATCAGAAGACAGGTAAATTTTCAGAAGCAAAAGTCTTATACTATGAGGGAGATACATTAATGGAACAACAACTCATGCCCTTTCAAGACTTGATGTGAGGAAAATCACAAAAGAAACTGAGTACTTTCATGATGCGTTTTAAAGAAGATCATGCCCCGGGCCTTAAAGGCTGTCAGTTGTTTTCATAAATTCATCAGTTACAGAAAGTGGCTGTGCAAAACTGGTGTTTGTAAATGTGATAGACATCTTTAATACCACAGGAGAAAAAGATACACTCTCTTCTTTATATGATCCCTAAACACTTAATATGTTGATACAGTGTTTTTTCTTCACATGACTCCCCCTTAAAAAGTTGGATTTGTTTAATTTCGCACTGCAGTGGGCAAATGGAAGATAGCTGTCTTCACTCATCTGTAATTTTTTGGGTTTGATTTTGATTGCTTTGTTTCAGGTTTTACTGGAAGGAGAAACAAATAATGCAGCCAAATTGCTAAGAATATAACTAAGATTTTATTATCATGTCAATACGGTGTAACTTTAAATTTTTAGGATGTAACTGAAGTAAGGAGTAGTGAAAACAGGCGTACCCATGACAGGGCATGAAAATTCAATTGGATTTAGTAGATTTCCAATTTAATATATCAGGGCTTTAAAATAGAAAAGGTCATTCCTTGTATTTAAATCTTTTTTTATATATATTCTATGCTGTCTGGATGGTATTGCCATCAATCTAATTCTATTGAAAGGTATTCCAATATTTAGGGTATTTCTAAAATTCAAAACTTTCAAAGTCAGCTGATTATAACTCCATTTTAGCTTTAGTAGGTTTCCTATTCTCAGCCATGCAGTGTGAAATATGTGGATTCTAAACCATCCAAATGCAAAAGGCAAATGCAAAATCTTAAAATGTGTATGAGTCTTTGAAATATATTTTTAGTTCTCCCTTATGATAATCACAGGATCTGGTTCTCTATTTTTGAGTATATAGAGTAGGTAAGACTGCATATTTCAGTTCCATTCACAGCCAAAGTAAAACAAAAGTATATCTATGCTTGGGACCTGCTCCCTTTGAGAAAGGCTCACGGCTTATGAACACCATCACTGCACTTAATTGCAAACAAGGTTTTCAAAAAGTATTTCAACACTATAAACATGTTTTCACACATTGTAGAGAGACTGGCTTAGACAATGTTTATTTCATTATCAGAATTAAAAATGGCAACCTGTTTTAATGTATTCTTTTTAGACAATAGACATAGTTTTTTCTTATCTGCTCCACGATTCTATGATCAGAGTCTATCTACAAAGAAATCTGGTTGGTTTTATTTTTTTTTAATTAATGGCATGCTGAAATTAATGGATTTTAGTGATTTAAAGGAAAATAAATACAGTCTGAGTGGTTTTTAAACTGAAAGTAAGATATTTTCCAATATGGGGTAGAAAAATAGTGATGTATAAATGATGATCTGTATGATCTACGTTTTGGAAATTAAAAAGCAGCGTTTTACTTGATGCATGAATTGTTAAAGAAATATTAGCAATGGAATGGTTATTTTTCTCAGTTGGAATACAGGTAGTTCCACTGGAACATGAGGAAAAATTTCTGTACTATGAGAGTGATAGAACACTGGGAAAGGTTGCCCGGAGAGGTTACAAAGTCTCCTTTTCTGGAGATTTTCAAAACACACCTGGATGCATTCCTGTGTGACCTGACTGAGATGAATCTGCTTTAGCAGGGATTCGGACCAGATCTGTAGATGTCCCTTACTACTCCTACCACTCTGTGACCATGAATAGAATAGAATAGTATAATAAAATTGTTTTGGTTAGAAAAGACCTCTAAGATCACCTAGTCCAACCCCTCACCTCACACTGCCAAGTCCATCACTAAACTATGTTGCTCAACACCTCATCTATGTGCCTTTTCAGTATCTCCAGGGATATTCCACCACCTCTCAGAGCAGTGCTTGCCAGTGCTTACTAAAAACCTCAAATACACTTTAAACCAAGACTGCTTCTAAAACTGCTAGAACTGCATTAAACAAGTCAAAATGATATTTCAGATAGTAATGTAACAATAAACATTTTCCAAAGCACATCAAGTTAAAATTCTCCCAAGAAATGAAATGTACTCTGAAAATTCACTAGAGAAGAGCACTTGTACAATTTATAAGATCATCAATACTTTTTTTCCTGGCACTAAAAATGAAGGAAAATAAAAATTGAAATATTCTACTTTGCTAATCTTGATGTAGCATTTCCTGGGATAAAATATTAATATTGCTTTGTCCAACTAATACATCATAAATTATTATTCTATCAAAGTCTGTTAGGTGGCTGTGGTGGTTTAGCCCTAA
>WBNH01011364.1:0-43304 GCA_013401255.1 Urocolius indicus | reverse complement strand
TTTTTTTTTTTTATAGAAGGTAGCAACAGGACAAGGGGTAATGGGATGAAGCTGGAACACAAAGTTCCACTTAAATATAAGCAAAAACTATTTCACTGTGAGAATGACAGAGCACTAGCACAGACTGTCCAGAGGAGTTGTGGAGTGTCCTTCCTTTGGAGGTCTTCAAGACCCACCTGGACATGTTCCTATGTGACCTGATCTAGGTGAACCTGCTTCTGCAGGGGGGTTGGACTAGATGATCTCTAAAGGTCCCTTCTAACCCCTACCATTCTATGATTTAAATCCTCAGAAGTCAACATAGCTCTGTTCCAATACAAAATTGGCTTATAATGTCTCTGGTAAGGAATTAGTACTTTTAATAATGGGAAAGAATCCTAGATCATAAGGTAATGGGACAGGCAATATATGCTAATGTATTAAAAATTCTCAGATGTGTATCTAGTTGAAAGTATACTGGATTGTTTTAATGCATATGACAAAGATACCTCTTAAGAGAAGGACTTGCATGAAGAGCAAGAGAAAATAATGGTGCATCAGTTCATTAAGACACAAGTCAAAGAAGGAGGTGCTGTTGGTGGGCTAGCTTGTTCACAGAAGTGTACGGAACAGCTAATAAACCATCCATCAGGCTTTTAGGGTTGCTCACTGACTTACATGTGTACTACAAAGTAGCTGTATTCACTCAGCTTCGCCTGGTTTGGTAAGAGAGGAATTTTGTTCAAATCTTTAATTCTGGACGTAATGTTGTTAAAGAAGCTGCTCACACGTATTTTGTACAGGAAAAGCTTTGTGCCAGGGTTGTGTGAGTTTGTGTTAAGATGCTGTGGGTGGAATTTCCATGTTATTTAGTGGAATTTCCCAGTAACAGTAAACTTGTGAAGCTAGTATATTTGCCCATTATATCTAGTCTAAAAACAATACAGGGGAAAACCAAAAAGAATTAAAAGGTGAATTTTAATGTAACTCTCTTTCAGTATGAATAACTCGCTGTTTGTGAAA
This sequence comes from Urocolius indicus, assembly GCA_013401255.1. Taxonomy (NCBI): domain Eukaryota; kingdom Metazoa; phylum Chordata; class Aves; order Coliiformes; family Coliidae; genus Urocolius; species Urocolius indicus. Next base: position 42,302 of record WBNH01011364.1, on the reverse strand, counting down.
AATCTATGATTTCTGGAATTGGAAATCTAGACTTTTAAAAGATTTTTTTACGATGAGATGAAATACTTTAATACAGTCAGGTGAACACGGCTGTGTAGCTTGTGTTCTGGACCTATGCAAGTGACCTGGCTGCAGTGTGACTACTAGCAAAATCTCCTAATAGACCTGAGGTTTCTTATGTAACTTTTATCAGCTCTGACAGTTTAATGATGCATTCTGTTTTGTTTAGCTGATTTTAAAGGTCACAGAAAAATTGTTTCTGTAGAAAAATTCCAGGGATGCTATTAAAATTTACCTCAGCAATTAGGTAGCTATGGAGTTATTTACTGTTTAGACTATGCACTTGCAGCTCAAATATGCTTTGAAGACATGAGTGTCCTAGTTGAACTGCCTAAATATCTATCTAGTGGCCAGAGAGAATGTGTAAAAACCTCAATGTTTACCATCAAAGAAAGCATGAAACAGTTGTATAAAGAAATTAAGAAAATTACTCCATTCTTAAGAAGAAACAGTCCTGAAAAGTCAGGTATGAAACCAAAGAGTGAGCAAAAGAATATTCCTAATTGTTTGATACCGTCTCTCTACTGCTTCAATTAAATGCTTATTTGAAGCTTTTATATGGGAGAAAAATGTGTATTATCTTGCAGACATTACTACCTTATAATAGATGACTGATGTTGAACAAGCCTTCTTGTTATTTTTTAAGTTTATCAGTGGACTATGAAAAAAAAAAAAGACAGTAAGCAAGGCTCAGCTGTTTGAACTGTAATTATGGGCTTTGAGGGCCCTTGTTTCTAATATGGATTTGGATCACAGACACATCCTCATTTAAAAAAAGAAATCTGCAGCTTCAAGTACTAAACCTTCTGTAAGTGAGAGTGCATGGCCCAGAGAATTGAGCCATTTACTTTCTGACTGTAGAAAGATTCCTGCTTCTGATTAATAAGTAAGTTGCCACAGGCAACCTTTTTTTTTTTTTTTTTAAAAAAAATGGTGAGTTCCCCTTTCTGCTATAGTCCCTCAAGCAAATATAGTGCAATTTGAATAAAACAAGATTGTAGCTGAAATACCCTTTGAACTAAAATGATTACCTAATTGAAAAGTGACTGTATTTTCCCAATGAGCTGACACATCTGTCTGTACTGTACTTAGTAAAGAAGTAATAGGACTATTTTTATGTAAATGTTGACTAGCAGAAAAACCCATGTGTTTCCTAGGATGTCTACTTGAATTTGGAAAGCATTAAATATCTTTAAAGTTCACCTGGTGCATTTTATTCATTTCTAGGCATCTGCTGTAGGGTCACAACATGGTTAAGGATGTGCAGAGATTAAGTTTGTTGAACTAATGCTGTAAGCCAGCCTAACAGAAGTTCATGTTACACTTAGGCTGCTGCTGAACTTGCCTCAGGATACTTGTAGCATTGATGCTGGTGAGGGGAGGAAATACTGGAAGCTTTGCAGGGAATGAGTAGGTGGGTAGAGAGCTACAGCACTCTACTAGGGCTGGCACATAAGACATTTTAAAGTGGGAGTAAGGTTCTAATTTTAAACACAAAGTACAAGTGCCTTGATAAAACAGACCAGCACCAACAGGTCTCTTATTAGGAAACAAACTGCAAGATAGCCCTGAACAGCAAAAATGTCAATTGAAACATGCTTCCCGCCTTTCACCTCCAACCTGGGCTCTACTTAAAAATAAGTCAACTACTTGTTGAAGTAATGTAGGAGTGTAAACTATGTGCTGTCCTAGTGACTTGATTTAAAGAGAAGTGGAAGTAGCTTTGAATCGGCTTTCCCTTTTAGAAAAATACTGTGACTTGTAAGTGTTGTTTCAACAGTTTTCAAGTAAAAGTTGAGATTCATAGCATTGCCCAGACTCGAAGTGATAAATTAGGGTAGTGGGCAATAGATCACTCAGAAACTGAGATAAAAGGCAGTCTGTTTAGCAGACAAGCTTTGTTGAATGAATATAGAGTTATGTAATGACATGCAGTGTCTGATAGCAGGACTTCAGTAATGGCTAAATGTCCTGGGAACTTTGAAATCCTGGAGGCAGCATACTTCAAGGTTAGATTTAGCTTTTGTGAGTGTTTACAGATTGCTGTTTTTCAGTAATTTCTTTGCTTGCTTAAGCAGTTGGGTTTCAGCCCTCAGTACTTCCATTCCAAAGTTGGACATTCTTGTCTTGTTCAAGGATCTTTCATCATAGTTGTTTTCTCAGTTGTTTTAGCCTACGAACTGTTGAGCTTATTGACTACAGACTACTTGGCCTTCAATAATTCTGTTTTATCTTCCCACTGCTAGTAGTTAAAGGAGACAGAGGGTATAACCCACTGTCTAGCAAATATTTGAAACCACCAAAATAGTTTAGAATAGTTTAGTTTAAACAAATGTTAAAGGAATTTGATCACCTTTGAGAAGCTGTATGTTACTTTTCCTCGGTCCCATCTTTATGAAAGAAACTCAAATGTCAATTCAGAGCTTATAGCTTAAGTCCTGCCTTGAGTAAGTGTTCTCAAAATACAGGTGTGTAGAATCCTTTCCTGGCATAAACATAGGTGTAGTTTGCCTCCCGTAGTCTTCCTGAATGTGAGTCCAGAGATGCCAGCAGCCCTTTCTTGAAATATTACACTGCCAGCTGTGAAACAGAATGTTTTCCTTGCTTTATAGCAAAGACAGAGTCTAGTGTTGTGAAGGTGCTCATAAGAGCCTGGGATGGAACCTATGGGAGGAAGGCCTCTGGTCTTCCTGCATCTAGCAGTGAAGATTGAACAAAATAAGCCCTAGTAATAAGGTCTTATTTTTTACATTTGTTTTAACTTGTATCTGTATTGTAAGAATGACCTGCTAGAATTGCTCTTGTCACTAAATAAATATTTCTTGTATAGCCTGTTGGGACTGGCACCATCAGTAAAATTGTTATGTATCTTAGACTGACCATAATTACCTGCAGATAGTGAAACAGTCCTCTGTTACCTTTTTTTTTCTTCTTAGAAATGGCCTAGTAACAGGGACTTAATAAAATTTAGAGACCACACAAACCACAGTTTTTGGTAGCTCATATGTCTTTTAGGCTATCACCACTGCCATTTAAACTCAATGGGGCCAAAGATCTCTTCTCAGAATAATAATTCTACAAGCTATTTTGGCAAAATGAAAACTTTATGTATGGGCATACCAAATGGATTAGGATTGACAGCTGTTTTACCTCTGTTCCACCCTTGGTGCAAGAGCTGAATTCCTTAAGAAGCTAAAGGCTAATCTTGCATCCTTTTAAAGTCCATTTAACAACAGAATTTTGTATTGTTTCAAAGTGATTGTATTTATTGTATGTGTGCTTTTTCTTTTTCTCTGCTCCTGGTTCCACTGGGATGAGATCAGATTTAATAAGGTTTTCTTTGGCAGTCATTGGGCAGATTTACATTATTTAGAATCTATATTCTCAATATGTAGGTGCTGTGCGCTGCAGGATGTCTGACTTCAAACCTTTGTTCTGTCTTAAAGTTATGATAGCTTCTTTCTTTTTTTTCTTTTTGTCATTATGCCAGTCAACAACACTGAACATTCCTTAAAAATAAAGTAGCAACAGGAGTATAATCCTAGTTCATTCCCAGTCTAGTTTTGGAGTCAAAAGTATAGTGTTTCTAGAAATTTATCATCTAAGCTAGTATATGATCAGTCCTTTCAGGCAGTATGGCACAAGAAGGTAGAAACATAATGTGAATCTAAAGGACAGGTAGATGACACTTATAAGGATGAGTTTTGGTAGAAGATTAATTTGTCTAAGCTTTATTCTTAGTACAGAGCACGTCATGTTGGGAAAGTAGTTTTGAAGGAGCTTGTCTCTTATTTTGGGAAAATAGGGAAAACCATAGAAAGACTAGATTTCATTAGTGGATGTGGATGTTCACATCAGTCAACAGGGTGATGGTTTCGTTTAGATGGTTTAGACAGCTCATGATTTAGTTACCTGCTGCAGATTACTGCAAGAGACAGTATCAGGTGATATGCAGTGAGAACACAAGTGGTATTACTACTGACTCTTTGACCTGCTGTTTTCTGAGAGCTGTAGGGCAGCTGTTTGAATTCACTGTCATTATTACTTCATCAATCAGCGTGTCTCTTCAATCCAGAAGGAATACGTTTTATCAGTTACATTCAGTGGTTTTCATATTAATGCAGTATCGGAGGAGAAGGAATACCACCACTTCTTAATGCTGCTTCTTGGAGGCTTTCTAATCTGTGTGGAGTCTCATAATGCACATATTGCACCAGCTTTGTGGTCTTAAAGTTATGTGGGAACTGGAGAAAGCTGATCACCTTAATTTTGTACCCTTATAGCAGTAAGAGAGGAATGTAAAGTGAGTTGGCTTTTTATTCCTATACATTCACACCCAAAAGTGTAATGCTTGGAACTTGCACATAATTTGAAGGATATTATCCTCTGTAATTACTGGTTTTAAAATATTTGAGTGATTCTTGCAATTGAACTGGGTAGCTAATAGTGGATAAGAGTATTAATGTAGTTATCTTAAAAGCATCCACTTCTTTCCAGCATGGTTAATCTGGCCAAGGGGTAGATGTCTGCTTTTAGGATGAGATGACTCGTGACCTATTACTGAGGACTGTGTTGACTATGAAGGGAACTTCATGTAAATCAGCGCTTAGATGAATCCTACCAAAGGTATTAAAATTTGGCAACACTGCAAAGAAACTTTATGCATCTTTCAAGAGCAAAGTTTAACTTTATGGGGTCACTTCAGCGTAATAAATCAGTATTATTTCTGTGCTGCCATTAAGATTTACTTTTTCATAGGAAGTTCTGTGTGTGACAAGCTTTACTATTAAACATCTTTTGAATATAACAAGTAGCCAGAATTGTATGGATTTGGGTCCTTTTGCTTAAGTAAACAGCTTGAATCTTTACTTTCTTTTTTTTCCCCAATAATAATGCCTTGCAGAGCACTCAGACCTATCTGATGGAAACTGCAGGAAATAAGTAGCTTTATTTTTTTCTTATTGACTTCATTTATCAGAGTGGGAATTTTTATCAAATATTGTTTGTGCCTTTCATCATCTCTGTCTCTGTCAATGTCAAGCTTTAAAAATAAGTAAAATATTTAAGAAAACCTTAAAATATGACCAGGTTAATAATGAAAATGTTTATTTTATAAAACAGACTTAAATTCAGCAGAGATTAAATGTGTACCTTTATAAATATTCACAATTTTATTGATAAATACATATTAAATTCCTGTTTCTCACTGTTGGGATGCAAGTCCTGATCATGTACTTGTGTAGTAACTGTGCTGTTACCTTAGTCATTGAAGAGATACTAATTAGGAAAAGAAAAATTTTTGTTAATATCAGCCTGCCCTGTCTTTTCCTTCTCTCCAGTGCCCCACCAAACAAAATGACCTAAACCAAGGCAGAATCTATTACTCTAAATTAACATAGTATTTCTATGTACTTTTGTCCATCCATTCCCTGAATATACAATTTATGAATAAAGTTGATGGAGTCTTCCATTATATTTGTTATATCACTCAAATCTATATTTTGAGATAATCTGAATGAAACATCATAGACATATTGATAGCTTCTCAATTCTAAGTCTGTCCTTGAGGAGAACTTCAAAATAGATATCTGTATAGCAGAATACAGATTCATGCATCAAAATGCTGCAGTTAACAAGTTGATGGCTAAAATAACTTCAGTCAATGTTCAGAGCCAAGTTTAGCTTTGGAGCTATGGACTGCAGCTTGTTTGGGTACTACATAAGAGATCTTCTCTGTGTGTCAGCTGTATTTTCCACCAGGAATTTGAAATTACAGTAGCAAAGATACATGTAATAGAGTAGACAGGTAAGTTGAGATTCAGCTGTCCAAAATGGAGTATTTTCTGCCACTTCTGAGTTCCTGGGATGCTTGTGATATTCAGAAAAGGGTTGGCAGATGTATTGCACAATCCACAGGAGACCTATTTCTTTCTGGAATAGTAGCTGGAAACCAGGCAGAATATCTGCTTGAAATTAGATATGTCTCTTTAGGCACCTGAATTGCTCCTCTGAGGCTACTGGCTTGAAAATTGAGGGCTGAGAGGCTGGTTTCTGAACTCCTGATAGGTAGTTAAGTTATTGAGGGGTGATGATAGTGAGAATGGGAGGAGACTTGCAAAAGAACACATGGTAAAGGTTCATCTGAGCACTCAGAAGAAGAGAGGGAGTAACATGACCTAGCCAAAGGCTTTGAATTGCATTAGCGTTCCTGTCTTGGATGACATTTCTCTTGAAATACTGGACCGGTGCCTGTTACTTATTGTTGTCCCACTATGGCTTCTTGATTACCTTAATGTGGCCCAGATTCTTAGAAGGTATTGAGGCTTTTTTTTTAGCTTCACATCTGCACAGTGTTGATGGGATTATTATGATATCACGGACTAAAGAAAGGAAGTCGGTGAAACAGTGAGGAGTGTCACATGTTGGAGTATAGGTGTGATCTTTTCAATAAAGGATTAAAAAGAACCAAGTCCTTCAATGCCTTCCAGAAATGTTTGGTTCTTTGGCTTGTGTTCAGCTCCAACTATGCAAATGATTAAATTCTTACCTACCTTTTTGTAACTATCATTTCTGGTAACTGTTAGCTGGTAGCAGGTGAGAACTCAAAAAGATGGAAGACCAAAGTATGAAATTTCATGCTACAAAAAAAGGACTACTAAGCTGTGTTCTGCTCGCAATTCTAAGGTGAAGTCCATCTCCTTTACAGAGATTTTGACAACAAGATTTTTTTTTTTTACCCCAGTTATCTTTTTTTAGATAGTAATAACAACATGCTAACATGCTGCTCTTCAGGGAGAAAGGTATTAATTTACTTGTTGCAGAGGCACATTGGATACAATGGACTCAAGCACTGTTGGCAGGATCCTAGAGTGTCTGTAAAATGGTATTTCAGTAGAATGTATAAATCTAGACAGCATTAAACTCATTTTCAAAATCCTAGCAACTTGAAAAATTAAATAGCAGGCTGCTCAGTGAAAGCGATGCAAGAATATTACTGAATCTTACAAATCCTTTCATCTTATGTGCTTGAATTCATTATATATGTTGGAAATACTTGACAATTTCAGGACTTGAAAGAACGTATTTTAATTTTGATGAAAGAAACACTTGTCACATTCAGCAGTGACAATTGGTGTAATTGTTGGCAGCTTCTGCATCATCATTTAAGCACGTTCATTGCAAGGCAGTGAGGTTTTTTATTCATCATATTGTACTTAAATATTGTCTATCCCACAATAGCGGTATTTCCCTTTGTTAATGTTATGACACTTCTTGTATTGGTGAAGGAAATGCATTGGACAGCCTTGGGATGTGAGTGTAAACTCTCCCTTCAGCATTTCTTAAGGTATTCAGAAGTGGCTGGAAAGTCAGCCCTTGCAAAACCTATGATTTATGAAGTCTAACATGCGATATTTTAAATGTTTGAAGATTGGGCATGTATAACAAAAACAATGAACCATTTCACAGTGCAGCTGAAATATTTTAATTCAGCTCTGCAGTGCTTTCCAAGAAAGTCAATGCACTGCAGCATAAAAACTGGCCTGTAACACTCTTCCAGAGGGGGGGATTACAGCTAGTAGTCTTTGTCTGGTTTTCATCTATTTACATTTTAAAGGATGGTAAACAAAGCTTTCTGATTTTTAATAAACTTATCTGCTAGATTAATGGTTGCTTTGAGTGTTTGTGTTTTGGCAGTAGGTGCCAGTTTCCACTTGAGATGTGCTTGCCTGTTGGTTTAACCTATCTCCCCTCCACTAACAACAGCAGGCTGTCAGAACTAGATAGGAGCAGCCTTTTCTGGTACAAACTGGTTTGGAGAAGTTGCCAATTTTGCAGCACTAGTAGTGACTTAATGAGAAACAAGAGGAAAGCAGTAATCATTAAAAAATTGATTCAGACATTATTGCCCATGATATTGTCTCTTGAATTAAGTTCTCTAAATGTTTGTTTTTAACAGAAAAACATTACTTGTGTAAATAAAACCAGTTTACCTCTAACCCCATGGATTTTAATGAAAAACCTTGCAAATATTAATATTGTTTGTATATGCAGTGAGAAAAGATTCTGTAGGTCACAATTGGAATGCCTTGATTTTCTGTGTAGTTATGCTGAAAGTCTTACAGCTGGCACTGTCTTCAGTCTCTGATATACCTTCTATTAATGTTAACTAGCCCATCCATTTTTCAAAAAAAACCCCAAAACTCTGTGACTCGCTGTTCGTATTTTCTGTTCTGTACTCTGTATAATTAAAATTTCAAACAAGGCTTCAGTAAAACCAAGAAAAATTGCCTTACACAAGCATAATTAATTTATTCTGTAATGACTGTGTCATTTTAGGTACAATCGGTTACCAATTGCTTCCAAGCACTCTATTAAATTAAGAGAGCTCTCTTTAACAAAACTGGTGGGGTTTTTTGACTGTTTTGTACTGAAGAAAGGGAACTCTTAAGCTCTCCTTTTTTAGTAAAGCACTTTGCATCTACAAAAATACCTTTTTGGATCTACAAATCATTATTCAGTGGTTCTATTAAATTGGCTCTGAAACCTGTTCACTACACTGAAGAGGCAAATGAGCCGAAACTGGGGCAGATCAGAGCAGTCTCCTTCTATTGTCTCAGGATGCTTTAGTAGTCTGGAATGCACTCCCAGGAGATTGAGAACTGAGTTGGAAATAACACAATATATGCTTTAAATCCATGCCGCTGACTGGCTCAAGATGGCATTGTGATGGATTACAGCATGTAACTTGGGCAGAAGAGTAAAAATGTGCTGTGGTTTCCCTGACATGTGAAGGAGGCATACACATTGTGAGCCTCTAGTCACCTACTATGGTGGAACTAAACTCTTCTCTCCTGGCACAGCCCCATTTAATCTGTGTTGTATTCCCTAATCCACCTCATTGCATGTTAGCATAAATCCTTGTGCTGGCACAGAGTAGAAATGAATGGTCAGGGGAGCCAGCATGGTTGCTTTTGTTAGCAATGTGGTGTCCGGCCCTAGTTCAAGCAAAGTCTTGATGTAAGGTTTCACAGGTGCTTGATTTTTTTGTGTGAGTGGATGCGGCTGATGCTGCTAAGAAGGGTGGAGGTCTTTCCCTCTACTCCTACTCAAAAGCTGTATGCTCTTCATCCACCTCACTATACATCTACATAAACAACTATCCTGTTGCAAAGGAGCAGAGGAAATGTGGGATCTTAGCACCTGCCATCCTCACAATAATCATGGTGATTATGGAACTCCTCCCAAGTTAAATAATATGTTTTCACTTGCGCACTGAAGCACTTTAGAAATGCTTACTTCATTAATTAAAATAAAAACCTTTATAGGATTTTTTGTAACAAAAATAAACTGTGAATAATTTTACAAGTGAATCCTGTGGTTTTTTTTCTTGGTTCTCCCATCCCCCTGCATTTGCCCCATGGTAGAGGGCACTGCAAGATTCGAAGCAGTAGATTGCGTTTGATGTGGATTTCTTGTTACCGCTAGAGGAAACAAGGTTCTTGTAGGAGTGAATGTTCTAAATTGGCAGTAATTATGGAAAATCAGCTGCTAACTGACTGAACCTTGACAAAAGATTGAGAGGGAAACATAGGCTTTGAAAACAAAGAGGCAATTGAGGAAGGATAAGTCCAGTCAAAAATGGAAAAGCTGTCCGAAGGTCAGAAAATCATAGAATGGTGTGGTTTAGGAAGGACCTTAAAGATTGCCTAGTTCCAACCCCACTGACATTGGCAGGGACACCTTGCACTGGACCAGGTTGCTCAAAGCCCCATCTCACCTGTTCTCTGCTCAACTGCTCCTTGTGATGGTTTGACCCTGGCTTGATGCCGGATGCCCACCAAAGCTGCTCTACCATTCCCTTTCCTCAGCTGGACAGAGGAGAGAAAATACAACAAAAGCCTCATGGGGCGAGATAAGGACGGGGAGATCACTTGGCAGTAACTGTCAGAGGCAAAACAGACTGGACTTTCGTTTTCCAGCTTATTAGTAATCAGAAGAGAGAAGGTTAATGAGAAATAAAACCAAAATATTTAAACACATTCTCCCCACTCCTTCCTTCTTTCCTTGGTCTTTACCTTCTCCCTCACCAGCAGCACAGGGAAATGGGGAATGGGGGTTACAGACAGATTGTCTCTGCCACCATTTCCCCTCAGAAGGAAGTATCACACTTCCCCTGCTACAGTGTGGGGTCCCTCCCATGGGAGCCAGGCCTCCATGAAACTCTGATGTGAGTCCTTCCCACAGGCTGCAGTTCTTCACAAACTGCTCCAGCATGGGTCTCTTCTATGAGGTGCAGTTCTCCAGGAACAGACTGCTCCATCATGGATCCCCCATGGGATCACAAGTCACACCAGCAAACCTGACCTGGTGTGGGCTCCTTTCTGTCCATGGGTGTGCAGGTCCTGTTGGAAGCATGCTCCAGCAGAGGCGTCCCATAGGGTCACAGCCTCTTTTGAGCATCCACCTGCTCTGATATGGGGTCCTTCTGGGCTACAGGTGGATCTCTACTCATCTGTGGCCTCCGTGGCTGCAGGATCAGGACCTCACCATGGGCTGCAGGGGAATGTATGCTCTGGTGGCTGGAGCACCTCGCCCTTCCTTATTCATTGACCTTCATGTCTGCGGAGATATTCTCATATTCTCACTCTTTTCTTCTCCAGTTTGTTCCTGCAGAGTAATTTTTTTTTCCCTTTTCTCAAATATGTTACCCCAGAGGCAAGTGTAAGAGGTAGGTGATAAGTGAGTGATACTACTTAGGCAAATACAGGAAAGTGTAAGGTCACCCTTGCCCAATTTTCAATTCCCCCACACTGTAAGGAAGAATAGGAAAGGTAGCTTGATCTCAGCTTGCTTCCTCTTCTAAGTAATAGTACACCTGGTGTTATCAGATGTTCCCTTTGTCTCTAGAGTGTAGTACAACATTAAGCATTCTGAAAGCAAATGACATTAAAAATACCAAGTGTCAACTCTTCAGGAAAGAAAATTAGTTTGCTCACTAAAAAGTAACTTGGTCTTGTAAGCTCCCTAATTATATTGTTCAAATCATGCACAAATATCTTAAAGCTCTTCAGAAATGACCGGGCCAAGAATTAGTTGGGCATCAAAACATTAATGTGAAATTAGAGGTCTTCCTTACCCCCAGTTTAATCAGCATAAACAATAGACCCACACCTTCCAGGAATGTGCTTAACCTGAACAATGTTAGCCAAAATACTAACCTTGTTCTGATGCTGCTGCATTATAATTTTTTTTACTATCTTCTTGAACTGACCCATAATATAATAGCCAAGGTTCCCAGTCTTGAAAGCACTGATGTAAATTTTTGAACAATTCAGAAAGCAAGTGTCTTGAAGCAAGAGGAAGGAAGTGTTGGCCATAAGATTAAGCATGGTTAGAAAGCTATTGCATGATGACGTCCAAACATTTATACTTCAAAAGTTTTATTCATTTTAGTACAAGGAAAGTGGAACTCAATGGAGGAAATGTTAATGAATTCAAAAGTTAATTTAGGAATTGTATTCTATGTATGCTGTTGGAACAGTTTTAAAATGTAATTAAATGTTTATGAGGAAAAAAGGTGTACCAGTGAATTAAAAGCAAATGCATGGAATGTAGTAGGAAAATGTTGGAGCTGTGTTAACTTGCCTTTGTATTGCATTCCTTCTTCATGTAGGTTATTGTAACTGCTGAAATACAAGCAGATATACATTTGGAAAATACCATTGTCATTTCTGTTGGTCAAAAAAAGTTAGAATTCATTACCTACTACAGCATCTATTGATTTCTTAGCAAAAAGCTTCTGTCTGCTTCAGCTGTCTGTCTTAAGACTATTTGTTGGTTATGACTTTAAACCTACCTGATTCTTCATGAATCAAAAGAAATCAAACTCCTTTGTGAGGCCTCTTAGTAAGCTAGGGAGAGCAGTAATCCTTAGTGTGCAGGACTGTGCTTTGTTACCACCATAGGGCCTAGGAGGGCATACTTATGCATAGTCTGAGTTAAGCCTTTGTAGTGGAAAACTGGATTAGAAAAAAGGATTTCAAATAATATCTGTGATTTTTTTAATCAAATCATGACTGTACATACAAAATATATTGTAAGTAATATGATTTGAGATAGTAGGAATAATAAAACAGTCAAGTCATTATTATGCTGATATTTATTATATGCTCTTTCCATTTTTGATACCAACAGACTCTAGCATGCATCTATCTGAATTTTCCTCCTAACTTTTAAATAAAATTTATCTTAAGCTACTGTAATATATGGTGTTATCTAGTAGACTAGTTTGAGGACAATGACACTTCTCAATACTCTTCTGAGTCCTTTTTACTCAGGAAAAGGAAGAAGCACAAGCCCTCTGTAGTTGGCAATATTCTAAACTGGGCTAGACCTCCAAAGTGGTACAAATAGTGTAGTTGGCATGAGGTTATGTATTCTCTACATCTCTCACAAGGTTGCAACATCACAGAGCACTGTCTTCTCCATATAAAACCTGCAAAGTTGCATATGAGTCAGCATCTCTTTCAGATCTACTTCATTCTAGTTTAACGCATTTGGCTTTAAAAACCAAACACAACAAATCCCCCAAAACAACCAACCAAAAAAAAAAAGCCTCAGCTAAAACCAAAATCCACCAAACCAACACCAAACTGATTAAATCCCATCTCTAAGACCTGTGTGTGATGGGTTAACCTTGACTGCCCACCAAGGTGCTCACTCTCTTCCCCCACCCCTGAAAGCAAAAGTAAATGAAATCCCATATAAATTACAATCATGTGTAGAACAGATTAAACGTGATGGAGATCAATTTATTGCCAACTAAATAGCATTGGATGGTGAAAAACAAACACAAAAACCCCTTCTCTCTTCCTCCTGTTCAACTTCACATCTTTATTTCTGGAGTAGGGATGGGGAACAGGGGTTGTGGTGCATACCAGTTGCTCTCTGTTGCTCCAACCTCCACCCAGTTGTTGCCTGGTCTGGTGTGGAGTCCCCTTCATGAGATACAGCCCTTCAAGACCTGCTCCAATGTGGGTCCACTCCATGAGGTGCAGTCCTTCAGGAACAGGCTACTCCAGTGTGGGTCCCCCATAGGCCACAGTTCCTGCCAGAAAACCTGCTTCTGCCTGGACACCTCCATGGGGCCAGGTCCTGCCAGGAACCTGCTCTGGCATGGACTTTCCTAGAGGCTGCAGCTTCTTTCAGGGTGTGTCCACCTGCTGCAGTATGGATAGGTGCTCTAATGTGGTCTTCCATAGACTGCAGCAGGACAATCTGTTTCACCATGGTCATCTCCATGGGCTGCAGGGAAATCTGTGCCGGCAACGGGAGCAACTTCTTCCCCTCCTTCTTCATTGACCCTGGCATCTACAAGGCTGCTTCTAACATTTTTCTTACTCTCTCCCATCTGTTCTTGCAAAACATGTATTTTATCTTTTCTTAAATATGTGCACAGAGCTGCCACCAGAATTGTGGATGAGTTCAGCGTTGGCCAGTGGTGCGGTCCATCATGGAGCTGGCTGGATTTGGCTATGTCTGGCGTGAGCACAGCCCCTAGTTTCTCCTCACAGAGGATACCCCTTCAACTCACCTGTGCCTCCTATTACCAAAACCTGAATGTGTAAATCCAGTGTAACATGTTACTGGACCAAATGTTATTGTGAAATAGGACTCTGAACATGAAAAACATTAAATGTTGTCTTCAGAAACAGATACTGAACAAATTCAGTGACTTTGCTGCTTCTGTTCCCAGTATTTCATATTTATAACTCTCTGTAGCCTGGTGTTTACAGGTGTGTGCTCCTAGGGTTGTGCTGGTATATTTAGATGTGTAAGCAACATGAACAACAAGAACTGACTTAAATCCCATCAGATCTGTGATATCTGACAACTGTACAGTAGGTATTGGATGAACTGCTGAAAACTTTGCTTGGCCTATGCGTAATTTTATCATTTTATACAAAAAACTGTGTTCTGCAACTAGTATTACAAAGTAAGAATTCACTTGAAAAGCACTGTCTCCAAGTACAACTTCAATACTTATGATAGCTAACTCTGATAATGTCAGTAGAAATTCTAATATTGAAACAGAGATATGTTTGATCATGAGCTTTGCTAAATTACCTTGTCTTTAATATAGTCTTGTTTGAACTTTGAGTACATTGGTTTTGTATTTATCCGTGTTTTTCATTTCATTCCAAAATAGTCATTGTCTTTCCTCTTCTGCCTCTGTTTTCCCATAAGAAGGTCTGAATTTGAGATTCATTGTAAACCATAGTTTTCTTCCCAGTAATTATCTCTCTTAGATAAGTGGGTTCCGTAACTGCCAGCTCTCATGATGCCAACTCACCATGTTATGCGGGTCTCTGTGGCAATGATACAGTGCTCTCCGTTATACTGGTTTTTTACTGATAAGGAGATTGGGCAGAAATTCCAATGTTGGTGTGCTGCATGTCTGTGTGAGTGTCTCTTTGAGATGGCTAGATTGAAGTTCTGAAATGAACCCTCATGAATACATAGGGTACTGTTATTTGCCATGACAATTTTGTTTCAAATGTGACACTCCTGAAAAAACATGTAGAGAGCAAGCACTCTGTGTGCACCTTCCATTTCCCTCATGGAGAGTGGAGAGGAGACCATACATGGTTGGTATTGTTTGGTACACTTCTGAAAAAGCCTTGGATACATTAAGAATAGTAGGTAAGGGCCTGAAAGGAATGCTGCCTGGGTAATCTGTGTTTCACATTTCATGCCTAAAAGACTTACGTTGCCACCTGTGTGCATAAAAGTGTGACCTGGCTGTGACACTTACACTGACATTATGATATTAGGTATTTTCACTTAAATCCGTGGTCCTGAAGTGTATTAAACCTAGGTTAAAACTGGTTTGTGTAGCAGTCTACAAGTCAAGGCTTTCTTCTGCAACTATGTTTGGGTAAATTTGCATTTGTTATAATCCTCGACTAATGATTTAAGTCAAGACTTAAGGCTAAACAGCATAAGGAATTCTAGAAAAAAAATTTCAAGACGATTTTGTGGGCAGTTCTTCTTTCCTCCTTCTCCCATCTCAGTCTAGAATTTCTAAGTGATGTCCTGAACAGGTAGCTGGCAGTACTCAGTTGGTGAAAATGTGAATTAAATGTTTGGTTTATGTTAGTGCATTTCCTAACTTGCCTTGCCTCTTCCTGGCCCATCCTGTTTTCATATAAACTTGGCTTAATACAACTGATCTGTTAAAAAGACAGCAATACCTTGTTTCAACTTCATTGATGTTAATGACCCCTTCCCATCTTTGTGCTGCTTCTCATGTTGCTTCAATGTAAGTGGTAGTGCACTTAGTTGCTGAAGCAGGTTGGGGATTGAAGGTGACCAGGAGAAATACAATCATATCTGAGTCAGTCTGCCAGTCTCATTCTCTGCCCATATTACTCTACCAAATGCATGCAAGGACTAAGTCACATGTGCTGCCCCAAAGCACTGCATTTTGTTGGGGTCAAGACTGAGCAGTGAGGGATCAGAGGGTGATTTGTAATCAATACTGTTGAAAAATGTAAAAAATAGTCTTTTTTCAGTAAGTACATGGATTTTGTATTGGGAGATTTGTTCACTCTTGACTATAGTAAATCAATTTGCTTAATAAAAGAAGTTCAGTGCTCATGAATTTTATTAATTACCTGACTTACCACAACTGGACTTCCTAAGTATCCATCATAATGATGATGATATTAAAAATATTAAACAAATTTTAGCCAAAATAGAGGATTTATGTATCAAAGACTGAAAAAATTGGTGATTATAATAAAACCAGGCTTAACATCCTAGCCTTTCAGACAAAAGTGAAATGCCTTGCACAGAAATGGAAAACTACTGGGTAAACTTCCTGAAGAAAGAGCTAATTTAGTAAAACTGATGGACTTTTATTAGAGAACTGTTTCATAGTGGGTTGGCCAGTTAAATCTCTAGTGTTTATTGGAAGAACAATATGAAGAGTTATCTAAAGCTCCTGTGAAACGCTTACAGTAGTAATTAAGTTCTTCTGTAGAAAATGAAATATTTCATAGTTTTTTTTATTTCTACATTTTATTGTAAAAGTGAAACAGGAACAGAATTAAGCCTAAGCTGATTTAGTTAGATATACAAGGCCTGAATAATATACTCGTTTTAAATTCATTGAGTTAAACAATGCCTCTGGTCTTCTATAAGGCCCTAAAATCATGACTCCTTGTCAAATGGCAGCTATAGGTCTCGAATCTTACCTCAGTGTGGACTTATGTCACTATCTTCTGTAGGCTTTGCGTGATAATTTCCATGTCCTAAGTGATAATTTCATCCTAAACTAGTTTTACTGATTTTCTTTTTTTGATGGTAATAACTGTGATAATTTTCTTAAAGCAAGATGTTGATACCCAGCATTTTAGAGATTTTTCTTGGATGATAAACAGGTCTCAATGCTAACAAGACATTTGTTTTCTGTGCTTAGGAAAGGTGTCTACTTTAAAATGTTTATATAGACCTTTCCCACTTCAGTCTAGTCTACACACTGTTGAACCCCAAGTTTTGAACTTGACTTTGTCCTTTTTATTCTTCTTAGAATACTGTTAATCATTTAACCCTTTGAGTTATTGATTCTCAGCTCTTCAACCAGGAGTCTTAAGTATTGTATTGATTTAGAGTTGTTTCCTGATGTGCTGGCATATATGTATGTGTATGTAATACTGCTCAATGTCACTAATTAATATTCCACATTAATAAATGTTTAGTTTAATCTATTCTATAACAACAAACTGTCAATGGAAACACATTCCCTTTAGAAAAAATAAAGGCAATAATTTTCTATAAGATTACTCATCAGGTAAAAGGTTATTTCTGTGATAAATAAGAATTAGCTTCTTATTACACACATCTTATTGACAGGAAAGTCCTTTTGAAGTATTTATCCTTGCAAGCTGTCATTGAAGTTGTTTAATAAATATTAAATTGTGGAAGCATAATCAGATTTTTTTTTCCCCCCCCAGTCGGTGTTATCCGCTGTCCAATTTGTGGTCAGGAATGTGCAGAGAGACACATCATAGATAACTTTTTTGTGAAGGATACCACAGAGGTTCCCAGTAGCACAGTAGAGAAATCAAATCAGGTAAGTGCATTAACTTGTAATCAAGTTAACACCTTTTGGATGTGTATGCATATCCTTGGCTTCTTGCTGTGTGGCCTTTTTGCTGTTCACATGCAGAAAAAGATTTCAAGTACTTAGTCATCACTTAAGGTAGCTACTGTAGAAAATCAGTTTAAATGAATTAAAATGCGTGGGAAGAAGAGAGTTATCCTATTCTAAACTATTTTAAATTGTTGGCATAAAACCGTGTCATGATAGCAAAAGATAAAATTAAGGAATAGATGCTAGAGACTTTGGACAGGGCACTTGAAGCCTCTTTGGAACAAGGACTTCAAAAACACTACATCAAGAGATCTCAATTCTGTAATTTTCTTATCTCAATACTGACAAAACCTGGCACTAAGTAGCTGGAGTGCTGTTGCCATTCAAGAGTCTTAAACTTATAATTGGAGAAGATGGTATATTGTAGGGGTTTCTTTTTTTTTTCCTTGTGTAGGCTGCCTCTTTTTTCTTTTGCAATCAAATAATACCTTTACAAAACCCCCAAACCTGCTTATTAGGAATAATAGTAATAATGTTTTTCCTTAAGGTTTTTTTAAGAATTAGTGTACTAGCATGGAAGCAGTACCAAATGAATAATCACATCTGTATAGGGCCACAGTTTAGCAATCTCTGATGTCAAAATATTGCATGTCTTAATTTTTAGCTAGTAAGAGAGTATCTCAAGTATCTCTTTACTCATAAACTTTTTACTAAACTCCAGAAACTTACTGTAAACAATGCAGCCTCTTTATATGTTGCTGCTTTCTTTGTAATAACAAAAAGGTTACTATGTAGCTTTCCTTTGAAACTCATCTCCAAACATTTGGGATGGTGGTCTCCTTTATTTTGAAAACACCTGTTTTTTGCTTTCCTGTTTTGAAGACCTGTATCATTGATTCTTCATGCATTCGTTTTGGAGGCAGCTTCTCAGAGATCTTTTATTGTGTAGTCTGTTTTAAAGCTTAGTTGAAATATCTGCTTACCTGTAAGAGTGGGATGTCTCTCAAGAACAGATGAAAGTACCCAGTCAGGTTTGTGATATCAGCTCACTGACTATTAAAGGCATAGATGTTGTCACTGTCTCTGTGGAAGAGGAATTAAATTGTGTCTCGAAAACTATTCAACTGTCTTCAGTTTATAAGGAATTTTGCAACTGGATTTCTCAGAAATGATAGGCCTTTACCAGAAACTGAAATTTAGGTGGAAGTTTCTGGAAGTGTAAGCAATGTGTCAGTGTTCTCTCTTAATGTAGCATAGTTTGAAACTTGCATTGGAAATGGTTGTGAGATTTACACAACGTCTCTCAGTACTCTATCAGTTATCTTCTACCAGAGAAGATGAATAGTCTCTGTTGTATGGAAAATTTGATAACGATAACTTTTCTAGTGAAATTCATTAGGAAAAGAAACAACAAACAACTTGATAATGCGGAAGCAATCCCAATGTTTTTCTGGGGGAGGCTGTGCTTAACAGTGAGTTGTCTAAGATACTGCTTTGCAGAGTGGTGGTAAAAGCTGAATTATTTTTTCTGGGTTTAGTGACCACTTTTTGTGGGTTTTTCTCCCTATGTGTTCCCTAGACAGCAACTAAGCACTAGGCAGCTGCTCACTCACTCCTCCCAACCTCTGGTGGGATGAGGAGAACTGAAAACAAATAAAACTCATGGATTGGGATAAGAACAGTTTAATAATTGAAATTAAAAATGTAAAGTAATAATAGTAATAATAGTAGTAGTGGAAAGGAAGATAACAAGAGAGTGAAATAAAACCCAAGAAAAGCAAGTGATGCACAATGCAATTGCTCACCATCTGTAGATGAATGGTCAGCCAGTTCCCAAGCAGAGATATACCCCTCCTGGCCAACTCCCCCTGCCAGTTTATATATGAGGCATGATGTCAGATGATACGGAATATTTGTTCGGCCAGTTTAGGTCAACTTGTGCCCTCCAGCCTTCTTGTTTGCAGGGAGAAGCTAAACACTGCTGGGCAACAACTAAAACATCAATGTGTTATCAATATTTTCATACTAAATCCAAACCACAACACTATACCAGCTACTGGGAAGAAAATTAACTCTGTCCCAGCCAAAACTTCTTCCCTTTCTCCCTCATTTTTATAGCCTTTTGTGAAAGTTAAGTGGAGAATTGAGGCTTTCGGGACTTGGCTATGAAATTGAAAGTTCAAGAAGAGTTCTTTATATTCTTGAGGTTGGTCACAATCAGGTAAAATTGTGTGTAGTTTGATAGATCATAGCATATCGAAAGTTAGATTATGCACCAAACTTGATTATGTCAGGATAAGTCAAACACTTCCTTGGAATTGAGGGAGATAGCTGTTTATGTTTACCTTCTGATACTAATTTGCAGGAGAGATACAAAGAAATTCCCTGTATTACATTCAGCAAATGGTTTGGAATTGTCCCTTGTTGAATGATGTGAGATGTCATGAAAAGTTCTTAAGCATATGTGTTTCATTAAATTCCCTTTTTGGACTTCTGTCTTACTCTTGCATTTTGTATTTTTTATTCTTTCTTCCTCAAAAAAACAGTAGGCTTGCAGTTCAGGGAGCGTGTCGGTTCATCAACTAAATTCTCTGGTTTCAGCTTGCTTTCCACAGCAGCTGAAGGCAAACCAACAGACTTTGCTGAACCAGCAAAGTGGTACATTCATGTGCTTTGCTGATGACTAATAGTCCTGGTTTTGGCTGAGATAAACTTAATTTTCTTCCTAGTAGCTGGTACAGTGCTGTGTTTTGGGTTTAGTGAGAGAATAATGTTGATAACACACTGATGTTTTGATTCTTGCTAATTAGTTCTTGAGTTAAGGATTTTTCAGTTTCCAAGACTCTGACTGTAATTAGATGCACAAAAAACTGGGAGGGAGCATGGCCATGTCAGCTGACTCAAACTTAGCCAAAGGGCTATTCCATACCACTGAATGTCATGCCCAGTATGTAAACTGGGGGGAGTTGGCAGGGAGGGGCAGATTGCTGCTTGGGCATCACTCAGCAAGTGGTGAGCAATTGCGTTGCTTAGTTTGCTTAGTTTCTGACTGGGGTTTAACCATGACACTATTTTTTAAACAATGGTGCTAGATGTTTTGGCAGATGCCTGCTAGGTGAGTCTGTACCTTACCTCTTGGAAATGAATGACGTGCAGTTTTGTTTTGTTAGAGTAGATTTATTTTGGCATGTTAATGGAGCTTTTTGGACATTCTTTTGTACTTTGACATTGGAACCATAAAAAAAGCTACGTCATTCTATAAAGCTGTCTGTTGTGGAAAAACAAAGTTAACTTAATAATAGTTAAACTGATCATTGTCCTATTCGAGAGGGAATATTCTGAGTGTTAAGGATGATGCATCCTTCTAATTGTTCTGTTTTGTTTTTCCTTTGGAAGAGTAAAGAGAGAGAAAAGAAAGAAAAATTGCTGGTAGCAAGATAAGAATGAGTGGAATGAAAGTGGAAAAGAGACTGATACTTGCAGAAGATATTGGGTCAGAGATCATGCAAATTATGTTAAAACCTTTGTCTCTTTTGTAGAGTGTTTTTGTGGAGATGGTTAGTTTGTCCTTCATAGTTTGGCAGCTTTAGCAGGATGTTTTAAGAAATTAGAATTAAAGGGCAAGCCATGGGTTCTGTGCAAGTGGCCTTGTGTTAAAAATAGTTTTTAGCATATTTAATTAAAACTATAGGACTGAATGATGTATCATGGAGCCTAGAAAAATAACTTTACCTTTTCTAAACTTGATATTATCTGTTCAGTACCCTACTTCCATAGCTGTGCTTTCTAGCAGTTGCTACCAAAAACCTCGGAAAAAAAAAGAAATAAGCATAAAGAAAGTGTAAAACTCATATATGTTCCACAAGGGCTTTCCTCGCTAGCCTTAAAGAGAAAGTTAACGACTTTGTTCTGGTTATTAGGTAGGAAGCTTTCCAGAAGAAAAGAAACCAATGAGAAATGACTAGGACATAAATACTGTGACAGAGCAGAATCTTCATAGTTTTTGTCACATTATGATTTATTGAAACACTTAACAAAATTATTGGATGCTGAAGATAAGTTTGAAAATAGAAATTAATTATACTTGGTTCGTAAGAGTGAACAGAAAGGAGCACCAAGCACCAGAGATGTTACTGAACCACATTTTAAATTTGAGTAAGACTGAAGAGTAGACAAGTGAGGGAAATTTAGGAATTTAACAGAAGAAATTTGTTTATTATGTGTGCAAAACTGTGACGGTAAAAATGAGAAGTGAGAGACTGATGCAGAAGAGAAGATCATAATGATAACATTGGTGTTGCTGCGGCATATTGAACCTGTAATGCGTTATAGGTGCCAATACTCATAGCTTTTGTGTTCAAAAGAGAACACATATAATTTTTTTTATAGTACGAACACTTTTTTGTATCTTGTGTCAGTTACTGACCTGAGAGTTTTAAATGTAGTAGGAGGAATGAGGCAAAGTTGGACTTTATGTGTGAAGTACTGGGAAAGTAGTAACAAAAGAAGTTATGAGTTTAGAGTTGATGTTAGATGTGGATATTAAGACAGTAAGTCCGACTGGGATAATAGATTAATGAAGAGATTAATGAATCATAGAATGGTAGAGTTGGAAGGAACCCTTAGAGATCATCTAGTCCAACCATCCTGCAGAAGCAGGTCCACCTAGATCAGGTGCATAGGAACAAGGGATAATGGGATGGAGCTGGAACACAAAACGTTCCATTTAAATATAAGAAAAAACTATTTTACTGTGAGAGTAATGGAGCAGTGGAGCAGGCTGCCCAGAGTGACTGTGGAATCTCCTTCCTTGGAGGTCTTCAAGACCTGCCTGGACATGTTATTTAGAACAAAAAGTTTCTGTAGTTTCATGTGGTGCCAGAATAACCATCATGTATTATTTCAAAGAAGAACGAGTATGCAGAATACTTTATCAAATTGTAGCCAAAATGTCTTTGAAAGTCACTGGTTTTGGGTGGTGGATAATGGAGTAAAAACAGTCACAATATGGTTTTGTTGGGCTTCTAAGAGAGGCAGCTGTTGATGGGATGTTGGGGAAAGGATATGTTCATGAGGGTTCACGTTTGAGATGTCAGCCCAGGGTTTATATTTAGAATTACATATGAGTGAGAACGTGCCAAATACAGGTGCTGTTTCTGGTGATTTGTGTGTACCAAAAAAAAGTTATATGACAATTAACATTAGTGGGGTTTAGATCCAAATGAGGAAACCATTACATCTAATTTACACTGGTGAAATTTGGAACATTAGTTCACTGAATATTCTTCTGGACTGCTTTACTGTCTTCCTTTGAGACTCAGAAACCTTTGCTAAGCTATCTACAGTAGCAGATAAGACAGCTTTATTACCTCTACTCTTGCATGTAAATCTGTTTTTAAGTAAATAAACATGTTTCTACAACAGAAAAAAAGTGTGTCTTACACATGCTGAGTAATTTCAGCTTTCATTAAATTTGAATGAAAGCTGAATGAACACTACCCGGGGTTATAAATACTAAAACTAGTAACTGAATTAAATATAATTACAAGGAAAACTCAATTAAAAATAAATATCTGTCTAACCAGAATAAAGAGTTGAAGGTTAACTAGGGAGAGTTTTCTTTGAAATCACTGAAGCATTGCCTGTATGAGTCACAAAAATGAGAGTGAAATTAAGTGTATAGCAAATATTTGCAGTAATTGTTCTTCCATGTACTTTAGCTATATGACTTATTCTAATAACTAGGAGTTCTAGCAAAATCCAAACTATATCTGAAAATGAGTATTTAAATAAGAAGTGACTAGAAGCAAATCTAGTTTCTACCTAAAACGCTTAACTATTTTGACAACATCCATGAGTTATGATGTCTATGAAAAATGCTAGAAATCTGTCTGTCTTCCACTTGATGGCTTTGAAAAGTATAAATTTGTAATATATATTTTTAGACTACATTGTTTATTCAATCACAGCCTTGATCTCATTACACCTATAGCAGGTCAAACTAGTTGAGGAAATCTAAAACATATTGAAAAAAGAAAATAGAGAAAGATCTTGTAATCTAGGAGGGAGAAATATCTTCTTTATCTGCTAAAGTTTGCTAAAGATGACCTGGAAAGTGTATTGGGTTTTTGCGATTTTTTTTTTTTGGTCTTGTTTTGTTTTTAAATTGGGTTCCTATCTTTTAGTTGTGGTTTGTTGTTTTTTTTTTTTTTCTTTGTTTTGCTTCATAGACTTTAAAGAATACCTAAAACACTTTTTTTTTTTTTTTTTAATTTTCCTTTGCTTATTTTATTTCACTGTTTGTTTACACTAGAGGAACAAATATCCAATCTCCTATTGTCAACCCTATTTTGCAAAACCACCTGTGGGTATCTGGGGGCATAGCATGATTATATGTCTCTGGCAACAAGACTGATTTTAAAACTTCTTTCTTATCCTGCAATAGTTCACTGCCCAGTCAGCAGTGATGATGTAACTGATGTAACCATTCCGGTTTTACACCACAGTCTTGCAGAGGGTTGCATTGACCCGTCTGAGGAGGAGACAACTGACAAAGGAGATGAAGATCTCTAGAGGTCTCTTCGAACCTCTACCATTCTGTGAATCTGTGAAGGGAGGGAATTTCTTTCATGGGAGTTCTGACAGAGAAAATTTGAAGTACTCAGTGTTACATGCTTATTCTAAACTATTTTTGCAAGAAGCTGTGATGAATCTTGAAGAATACTTCCATTTTTGCAAAATGTCATTGAAATTAAAGGTTAAGAGCAAGTAAAAATTAAATTCCTAGTCAGCTACTCAGGATAGGACTAGAATTTTTATTAAGAGAGGAAGGGGAATAAAAAGAAAAACCATGCAGAAGAGAGGAAAAAAATTAAAAAGATTTTAAAAAGTAAAACTTTTAGGCCTCCTTTTTGTAAAGAAAAAGAAAAAAAGGAGCACAAGCCCATTTTTTTTCTCCCTTTCAGGTCACCTT
This sequence comes from Urocolius indicus, assembly GCA_013401255.1. NCBI lineage: Eukaryota > Metazoa > Chordata > Aves > Coliiformes > Coliidae > Urocolius > Urocolius indicus. The sequence goes on along the minus strand of WBNH01011364.1, from coordinate 18,111 downwards.
TAATGAAAAAAAAATTACTTCAAACTCTGAGTAACACCAAGAGGTCAACAACCCTTGTGTTGTAACTTCATTTCTCAGAAGGTGCTTGATTTGAGAGACAATAATATCCAGGCAAATAAGCACAGTGTTCGGAATGTGGAACTCCTGTGTTCAAATACCATTTCTGTCAGTAATTTGCTTTGTGGCATAAAACAAGTTTTGTGCTAGTTTTCTTCTTTTTCTTGAAGAGGAGACTGGGACATAGCTTTACATATTTGTATTATCTATCTCTGTAAGATACAAATATTTGCTTCCTCTTTAACTTAATGTATCTTGTGAGAATGCAGAAATTAGACTTTGGTTTAAAAGCCAACTGAAAACTAAAGTAATATCTAAAATGTTCTGCTTGTTGCTAGCGGAATTCTATCAGTAGGATCTGTAGGATCTAGTAGTTTTCAGATCACTTGAGGCTTTTGTTTGCAGCCGTGCTAAACATGATAGAAATGGATGGTAGTTAACTAAACAAGTATTTACATAAGCATCTTCATTATTTTTACCATGAAAGATTCCTTGGAGGTAAGACTACAGAGATATTGATACCAAACTCACAAAAATGGAAGAATAAACCTCTATATATGGACATATATGACCACATGTGGACAAACTTAAGTTCAGGTCTACCACAAATGACCACCAGAGACCTTTCCTCAAATTCAGCACAGAGGCAGTTTTGCAATGTCTTAGCATAAGCATTAGATTTCTGTGAATATTCATTTTCTTCATGTGTATAATTAATGTGCTTTTGTCACTTTGTGTGCATGTTAGGAAGAGAGATCCCCCATGTGCCCAGTGCTGCAATAAACCAATGTTAGCTTTCTAAGCTATCATTTGGCTTGGGGAGTTTTCTTGGTTATGATTTTTAGTAACGGTATTGTAAAAAAGGAGTTTGTTGTTCAAATTGTAAATCCATAGGAATTTGTTCATGTATGTGCATTGACTCTGTGCAAAGAGGTTTTGTTCTGCCATCAGGTTTGTTTTTTTCAATTTTGGTTTTTTTTCCTGTAGTTTAAAGAGTGCCAGGTATTAATAGGCCACAATTTGAATACTATTATGCAACTGTTGCCGATTTGTTCTAGGGTAGCTTTTCTGCCAAGCTTAACTGAAATGCTATATTTAAGCCAAAATGCAGAGGTTCTTGAGAAGAACCCTGCTGTTTAATACTTTGTGTGCTTCCTGAAACTCTTAAGGGCAGGGACCACCTCACGTGACGGGATTCACAGACCACGCATCAGACCAATATGATCAAAGCAGAAGCCATTTATTTTAGCGTTCAATCACATTATATATGTTATTCTTTTATAAATACATGATGTGTTCTTTTATGATTGGGTAGCTCAGTCTATCAAGCTCTATTCAGGCGCTTAACGGCAAAAAATTATTTGTTAAGCTTAACTATGTCAGTATTTTGATAGTTTTTTAACTAATTCCTTCTCTATCTAATTTCTATTCTAAGCTTACACAGTTTCTTTCCCCCACACAGCTGCCTTCATATCTACATTCTAATAAGCAACTCATCCTTGACTATTCTTCAGGCCCATTGTTCACTGTCTGATATAGCCAAAGTCTGAGGCTAGCATCTGAGGCTCGTGTCTGAGCCTCATGCAGCTTATGGTTTCATATAACCAAAGTCTGGGTGGGCCACATGGCATTTTCCTTCAGGTACATTGCTACACTTAAGCAGATGAACAGAAACTAAAAGTAAAGCTTCTGTGTGAACTAAAGGAACTTCTAAAATCAGAGCAGTAGTGATTATGTTCTGCCTTTAGTAAACACTTTGCAAGAGTGTATTTTACATAGTAAACATACAGCTTCTAAGTATGCAGTGTCAGGCAGAAAGTAATGGCTTGACTTTTATCATGTCAAGTAAAGGTTTTAGAGTAACACTGACAAATGACCATTTTCTTTGAAAAGTCACATTCAATTACTTTTATGCAGTTCTTTTATAATGTATTTATAGTAGAAAACCTCAGGCAGTGTTCTGTTCTCATTCCACACTTTTCGGAAAACTGTAAGAAGTGCATTGATGATACATGAATAATAGCTTGTATGTATATTCCATTTCTATTTTAACATCTACCTTTTCTTCCCTCATTCCAGGTCTGCACAAGCTGTGAAGACAATGCAGAAGCTAATGGTTTTTGCGTGGAATGTGTAGAATGGTTGTGCAAGACCTGCATCAGAGCTCACCAGAGGGTTAAATTCACAAAGGATCATACTGTCAGACAGAAAGAGGAAGTACCTCCAGGTGATTTATAATTTCACAAAGAATGTGTGTCTGCATTGGAAAACTGTATTATACCACCACATTTCTTTTTAAAAGTGATAAATTACAAAAAAAAAAATTGCTTGAATCCTGGTATATGTAAAAGGACAGATTCATTGTGATATAACCCTTTGGTGCATATGGATTAATGGAAGCATGTTATTTTTCCGGATGATAATGCATATATTTTAATAGTTTCTTGCCTCCCAGTTACTTAGTTCAATTTAATTTCTGAAGGCTGAAACCATTTGAATGATTTTTAGTGTTTCTTTGGCTGCACTCCATCTAAGTGAATCTCTTAAATGATTCAGATAACAAACCAGAAAACTTTAATTGTAAGCACTAGTTGCATTAGAATGTAGGTACTGACAAGAGAGACTTTGCCATGGCTAGGGGTATGACAGCCAGTTTTCTGTCAGAGTCTTCTGTCAGATACGCTGCACAATGATAAGAAACCCTACAGAATGGTATTTTGTATGGTTATTATGCATAGTATTTTAAACCAATAAACACACATAGACGTTATCTTTCACTTGGAACAACTGCAAATTACTGCCTAGACTTTAGAGATCAGCTGCAGAAAATACTTCTTCATGCATTTGGCTCCTCTAGTTTTTCTGGAGATCTAACAGACTGTTTAAATGAACTTTGTTGCTGTCAACCACAGCAAAAACAATAAGATTATATCTTTTCACACCCTGATAATACAGCATGCTCTACTAGCAATAAAAATGGACAGAATTCACATTCTAGCTAAGTTTGAGATGGTTTACCTTAGAAATTAAAGGGAAGTGTGTTACGAATTGAGGTGTTTTCCCTGAGTAGGATCTATGATGATTCAGGTTGGAAGGGACTTCAGGAGAGCATCTAGTCCAGTCTCTTGCTTAAAAGTCAGCTATGAGATCAGATGAAGTTGCTCAGGGCTTTATCCATTTAATCCTAGAGAACCAACAAGGATGGACGTGGTGTACAGTACAGCCTTCCTGAGAAATCTTCACTATTCTCGTGATAAATAAGATTTTACTTTTATTATCATTGTATTATGTCTTTTAACGATATTGTAGGACATAATAGGTTGCTGACAAACATTCTGCTAGTTCTAGTAAGTCCACTGAACTTGCATAATGTATTTTGTAAATATATAAATTATTGTAATAAATTATTATATATTATTGTAAATGTAGGTATTATCATAGGTATTTATTTACATTCTACCATATCTAGTCTTGTGAGTTTTATATATAATATGAGCTTGTGCTTCTGTAATCTTTATTTCTCAAAGGATAGCTTCCAGTGGTTAATCAAAAGTGAATACTGAGTGTACTTTCAGGAGAGGACAAAAGTGGTAGCTAAAAGTGTCTGACTGTTAGGCTGAACATGGCTTGGTGGTAGGAATGCTCTCTGTGCATTCAGGCTTCTTCTGAGTCTGCTGGTTAGTTTCAAAGAATTTTGACTGAAGGTTACAGATCTGAAAATAACTTCTTCCATGTTTCATGAAAAGAGGTAAATGAATTGCTATGGAAAAGAAACCTTACTTATCTGCAGTGAAGGATGGCCTGCAATGTGAAGCTAGTTTTCATTACAGACCATATAATCCTCATGAACTCAGTGGCTAGCCTAACTTTTGAGAAATTAGGCTTTGTCTATTAAATTGTTTAAAGAACTGGTCTCATTTCTGTCATCTAGTGGCATTTCCTATGATGTTTCTCATTTGCTTGCTAGAAAATGAAGTGAGATCTCTAACCTGTTAAGGATGTTAGTAACTTCTGGTTATTATATTCTGCATGTTTTATACTTTTGAATGCCTGGATCTTAATATCCTTAACCCATCTTTCACCCATTTTGACTGAGAAAGAAGACAAATTAAGTCAGCAATCTCCTAATTTCCATTTAAGAAAGGAACTTGCTGTTTGTGCAATGGCTTTGGTAGCTGCAAAAGTACTGGCGAGTCCTTTTGTAAATAGTTTTGTGGCCCCATAATCAGTTACAGTAAAACAGGTTCTAGGACATTTTCCATGACGAGGTGTTTGCTCCATGCTTGATCAAGAGTGAGACATTGCACTTTGAGCCTGCAGCTGTTATTTTCATGGTTAGGTGACCTGATACACACTTCTAGCATCTAGGTGAGGAATATGGTGAGGAAAAACAAGAGAATGAAAATCTGTAATAATTTCAGAAGACTGGACTGACATCTTCCTTTATTCAACAGAGGCAGTTGGTGTGACCAGTCAGCGACCAGTGTTTTGCCCATACCACAAAAAAGAGCAATTGAAGTTGTACTGTGAAACCTGCGATAAGTTGACCTGTCGAGACTGTCAGTTACTAGAACACAAAGAGCACAGGTATTGAAACTTCAGTGTATGTTTTATGCAACTCATTTGTAGGAAGATAGCTTGAAGTTGGTTGTTGCTCTAGTTGTAGGGAATAGAGTTGGGTGAAAAAAGTACAAAATTATTTTTTTTTCTGCTCAGGAATGAAGCCCAAAAATAAACAGATTGTATCCAAAACAGTGCAACTGATGAGCTTTTGATAGTTTAGTATAAAACCTAACAATTCCAGTTTTTAACATGGTGACATAAAGCACAAGGCCTTTCTTTACTGTCAAGTTATTTGGATGGAATTTGTTGCTATGCAGCTCTTCAGAGAGTCCTTAGAAAGCACAGTGTTATGCAACTGTGCACTTACGTGTAATTTCTCCATTTGTCCTTCAACAAGATGATTATGTAACAGAACATTACCAAACAATTTAAGAACGGAGCAAATGGGTATTTTTTTTTTTTCTGAGAAGAGCCCTTTAGAGGAAAGAATAAGTCTAAAGTTTGGCTATACTGTACTTCAATAATACTGTTTAAACATGCAAATCTTTGGGTTACTGTTCTTTGATCATCTCTTACTGGCCACAGAAGCTGAAAAGGATTGTATACAACTTCTGAGTACAAGACTATAGTCTTGCTGGCTAATGCATACAGTAGTGGTCTGAGACAGATGTACTCTTCAGGTTGAATGTTAATATTAATATGCTCACAGCCACCCAAAAAGCTTGCTTGCCTGACCATGGAAAGGTAAGCAGGTGGAGAAGTAGTAGCCACTCAGTCAGCAGGTGGAGAATTATTGGCCACTGTTGCCTCCTGGAACAGGCTTACTCATGCAGAGTTGCAGTCTTTCTTTTCAGTTCTTGTTTTCTTACGATTTATATCCCTTTCAGAATGTGCCACCTCTTTTTTTTCATCAAATTGTTGATGATTTCAGTTCCTTGATTTAAAATGTTGCTGACTTCTACTGACTCAGCAATCTCCTTTCTTCTCTTTCTATATCCTTTCCTTGCATGAAGTAATATCTTACATGCACTTTCACTTACAAAGCAATGACTACAGCACAACATTAATTTTTTGTTTGCTAAAATTTGGCTATGGTCATTCAATATCGTACCATATTTATCAAAATCATAAATGCAGGGGAAAAAAACCCCCAAGAAATAGACTGTAAATTCAAATATACCAGCATATACTGACATATGCTTCCATGATGACTTTCATGGACTTGAGTGGCATCTTACTTCAATTAAAGAAGTCTTTTGTAGGGTACCCTGTTTTTAGCAAGTATAACACATCTTCTGCATGTGTAAATAGTCACTGTTTTTTACTACAGGTACCAGTTTATAGAAGAAGCTTTTCAGAACCAGAAAGTGATAATTGAAACACTAATCACCAAATTGATGGAGAAGACAAAGTACATCAAGTATACTGGGAAGCAGATTCAAAACAGGTGTGTATCAGATTTTGAGGTTAAAGCTGACACAGAGGGCAAATTTCTGTCTGTTTATTACTTGGAATGTTTAGATTAGTGCATTTTGTTACCTTTCTCCTGTTATTCTTCCCGAAAGAGAAGTTCTGAAATCTTTAGTTTGCTGTTGCCTATTTAATGTGCTTGGTTGTGGTAACTCTTCTGCACAGCCTGTGGGCATAAATAGGCAGCAATAGCTTGGGTGCAACAAAACAACTTATGCAATAAAGACTGCAGAAGGTAGTCATATGATCTTCCTCATCAGCAGCACACTTAGTTTCTTAGTGTAGATCTCTCTTCAAAAGTGAAAGGTTATGATTCATGTTTTCATAATGCTCATGACACATACTTGAAGATTTATGTAATACCTTTATGCTTGAGCTTTATTCACTCTGTATTACAAACCTAGGAGAAAAATAAATCTGTAAAATTTGTGCTGCAGTAGGCTTTTGGAACTGCTCCTTCAGCAGAGTTCCAAGGCAGTACCCAGGAAGATTCAACACAATATGGGACCCTGAGTGCAACTGGAACTCTTCTTCTCTCTGGCTTTGAGCTTGGTGAAGATGGAGAAAGCAGCAGACAATCTTATATTTTTTTGCAGCATCTAAGTGGTTATTCTCCATTATTCTCCATATTCTCCATTCTCCATCTTGGTAGTAGTGGTTTTCACTATATAAGATTATGTTTTGCTCTCATAGTTATTTGAGCACTATTGTTGAAATAGGTAGATTAGAAAATCTATTAATTATTTTTGTTTCTGGAGGACCATTATATCTTAGATGGAAATGAGACCTAAGCAGTTTTGATTGCCACAGACCATTCCAGAAATGTGCTGGACAACTAAAAATTAAGATTTTCAATCGCAATGAGCATTTCATTTTTGTCAGTGAGAGACATCAGTAATTTTATAGACTTCTAGTATTAGAATTTGCCACCAGTTAGTTAACTTTATCACTGCTATAATTTTCCTGTTTATAATATTCGATGGTATAAGCGTTAATTGGTGTATGTGACCATGAAATAGTGTAGTTTCAGCAACAGCATGTACAAGGTGTTTTTTTTTCAACACTGTTTTGAGGATGGGTTTGTGAGCTAAAGAACATTATTTTCTATACTGTCTACTTACAGAATTCTTGAAGTGAATCAGAATCAAAAGCAAGTGGAACAGGATATTAAAGTTGCCATATTTACACTGATGGTAGAAATAAATAAAAAAGGAAAAGCTCTGCTACATCAATTGGAGGTAATTTCATTTCTATCATAAGAAGCAAGAATGTCAGTCGTATTTTTTTTTTATTTCACTTGTCATTAAAATAAAATCCATTTCTAGAATTAGTCTCTTGTACATGTCCTATTACAGATTTAAAGTGGAGAGATATCTAGCACAAGCTATTTGAGCAATATTTGCGCAGTTGTGATGGGAGAGGAGGGTTCAGATTTGGGGGGATTGTTGTTCTGTTTGTCATTACTATCTGTGTTCACAGCTTTGTGAATCAGGGCTCTCTGAGCAGTTTGTTTTTCCATGCTTTTGCAAGTCATAATTCTATGTATCATGCATTAAAAACTTTTCCATCAGAATTTTTCATAAATTCAGCATTCCAATAGCAGAATAAAGTACAGAATTGTCTAGAATGGATATTTAGAAAAATATTACCCATAATTGTGTTTTGAAAAGTGTGTGTGCATGTGTATATAGAGAAACAAATATATATATGAAAATGTGCCATAAGAGAAAATGGGAAGCTGCACAGAAAGTCCTCATATCTTAAATGACTTTAGCGTTTGATAGCTGCAGTCAGGGGGCAGGAATGCATTTTAGAACTAAGTGAAACCGCTTAATCATCGTGAATTACAAATGTGAAAGCTAATGCCTGTTAACTGTAAATTGAACTCTTTGACTGGAATTGCTCTTCTACTTTCAGACTCTGGCAAAAGAACATCGGATGAAGCTTCTTCAGCAACAACAGGAAGTGGCAGGTCTCTCTAAACAGCTGGAACATGTAATGAACTTTTCCAAATGGGCAGTTTCTAGTGGGAGCAGCACAGCACTACTGTACAGCAAACGCCTGGTAAGGTCAGGAAGATAGCTCTGTCCGTTTACTTAGAGACTATAGTTAAGGCTTGTCAGTAATACTGGGGAATTAGACTTTTTAACTACTTTCTACTAATTGGAATGTTTGTGTATAGTTTTTCATGTTTTTCTCTCAGATATAAATACAGAATATTTCTAATAACTATCTGGTCATCATTCTGAACTGTTACACTACCATTGAATTGTTGTAGATCTATAGAAGGAGAGACAACTTCTTTTCTATGGAGTGAAAAACTGTGAAGCCATAAGTCAGTGGGAAAAAAAATTCATGTGTCCTAAATGATCATTGAGAGTCTTTCTAGTACTTGTTAGAAACCCTAAGTTCAGAGAGAGATGCTATTTATATGTCATAGAGTCTGATATCGAGCATTTTAATGTGAAAATTAAAAGTATTGTTTTGGCCTGTCAGACTCATCTTCCACTGAAAGTCTTCAAAAATGATAAAGATTAAGCTGAAGCTATTGCTTGTCCATGCAAACAGGGATGAAGCTAAAAATTTCAGTATTATAATGATACAAGATCTGAGTACATATGGTCTCACTAAGCTGACTATGATAAATAGAAATCCTAAAAGACGTGAAATAAATGTTAACAAAAATCTGACCATGGTTTGTCCAGAAGTTGCTACATTATACTAGTCTGATGACAGAAATCTGTGGCAACATTGAAGAAAGATGATAGGTCCCTTTTTTCCAGTTCCTATAACTGGGTCGCAAAGTTCTGTTTTTATTTTTCTCGTTGCTTAGTTGAGGACTTATTGGGTTCTGGGAGAGAGTGGTTTGCTTGTTTGTTTGTTGTTGTGGTTGTTGGGTTTTGCTGATGGCTTTTTTTTCTTTTCTTTTTTTTTCCCCCTGTCCCATTAAAATACTCTAGGCTGTAGCAGATAGTTGAATATTACTTGGTTTTATCAGCTTACTTCAAATAGTTAAATTCATTTGGCTGACTTTATACTGCCTCAGCAAGTCATGTTTTTTAATTGAATAGAGAAAAAGCACATCAAACTGAGTCATGTTGTTTATAATTGCTTAGTGTTGCCACAAAGACTTCTGCTATGTGAGTACGAAAACAAGTTCTGTTGCAGGTGTCTTAATCTTATAAACATTATGCAGTTCAAGAAAAATACTATCTAGCCTATAAAGCCTCAGTAAATGAGAAATATTTTTCAAAAGACCAGATGAGCTTTAGGTTCCTCATTTTTTTTTTCTGGGAGTTGACTAGCTAATCTGTCTGTGGACATCTGAAAATCTGTTCCTGAACAGTGATGCACAGAGGAGCATGTGAGACTTCTGCTCCAGTGGAATGCCCAGCAGGCAATATCTGTACTTCAGAGAAATAGCACACTACACAGTTTGCAGGAAGACAGATTCCCAGTTTAGTCTTGTAGCATGAACAAAACACTGGTGGCTACCACTATTACTGACAGGAGGTAACTAGTCTAGTCGTGAGTTTATCTACAATATATGTTTGTGTACAATGGGAAGAATATATAGAGCAACCTAGGAGCTGTGTGCAACCAGTCTTGGTGAGAAGACAAAAGACTGTAGTGTAGTGTACTTGTTTCTGTAGTGTGGTATACTTCATTCTGGTACTGTACATAGAAATCCTAGGAAATCCTTTGGAACCAAGGAGTTGGAATAGTCTGAAAATATGTATGAATCTGAGAATTTTCAAATATAAGATTTGTAAGATCTGTTCTTTGGCTTTCTGAAGAAAACTGAAATTTATTACAAAGGAAATTTCCTGTGATGATATTTGCTACCAAAAGGATGGGATACATTTTGAAAGGAAAAAGAATGAGTTTGAGGGGAAGTAAATCCAACAATGGTTATATGAATCTGTACCTCACTTGCAAGTAGTTAAAGTCAGTGAATGTAATGACTAAGTTTGTGGAAGGGTATGTATTTCTACAGGGGAGAAGAATTAATTTTCTTAGGCTGTAGTTGACTACTTTTTAAAACTGCTTTAGGAATAAGGGAAAGACGATAAGAATACTTCTTTTGTTTGTAGCTTGGACAAGTTTCTCTTTCACCTCGATTCTGTAGGGTATTGTTTGGGTTTTTAGGGGGAGAAAGGTGTTTGATTTTGTTTTGGGTTCTTTTTAAAGGATTTTTTATGCTGTTCAGATACATGGCTCTGGTCCCAGAGAAAAAGAAAAATCTTGTTTTTTTCCTGTTCTAGATTACATATCGACTACGATATCTTCTTCGAGCAAGGTGTGATGCTTCACCAGTGACTAATAATACCATCCAGTTTCACTGTGATCCTAGCTTCTGGGCTCAAAATATTTTCAATCTAGGTATGATATATCCCTTCAGCATCTTGATCCTATCTTGCAAGCAGTTTATTTTCTACTTATGAAGATAAATAGCCTCCACACTACTCATTTTTTTTGTTTGCTTTGTTAGATTTATTTCCTTACCTGTAGAAGACATTTAAAAGGTGTTCTATGGAAAAAAAGTATTATTTATGAGTACTTACGATAAATCTGTAACAGACATATCTCACTTGAGTGGTACATGTGATGGTGAAAATAGCAGCTTTCAGTTTCCTGTGCAATATGCATGCCTTCTGGCTTCTGGAAAAAGGAACATAATCTGTAACCTTACTTCATGTCCTAAGAAAGGATTACAGAAGACGGTCTCATGCTGCATCTTCCATCCTTTCCTTCTACTTCAATTCTATTTTCCCAAGTTAAAACCCATCACAGTTTGAACATAATATGTTCAAGAACCTCTATTTGCTCCCTTGCAATGCTGAACAATAAAGACTTGGAGAACTGAAATGAAGAGAAGGAGAGAATGACAAAAACAGAAGAACAGGGAAGAGAACACTACTTTTTGACAGTTGTCTATCTGTTACATCGTCTTTCCTGAAGTTGTGGGGTGGAATTCAGGAAAAAGCACATTTTTAACAGATTTGCAAATGTACTTCTGTCTTTGTTATCCTAATAGATTTTGATTTAGTCTCCAAGATGGTCTTTACATTTTTTTCTTACAGCTACAATTTGCCAGGGTTTTATGATACTGGTGAATCACAGAACCTCAAAGCTTTGCAGGTAACCAGGTTGTATGGTTGGCTGTAAGCCCGAGTTTGATGGATACGTCTGCATCTTAGGAATTCATCAGCTTAGGCACAGGAATAAAAGCTTAGAGGTCTTCTTAGAATTTTTACTGCTGTCATGCTTTCTTTCTCTTTCCACTGTTACTTTGATGGGCATTTTTGGTTTTCTGTCAAGTGCAGACTTTGTGAGGTACCTATGGGGCCTCTACTCCTTTTCATCAGGAAGTGCAGTCAGCTCTACAAATGTACAGAGAGGTGCAAATGCAGGTTTCTATACAAAGGCAGAGAAAGAAAGTGTTGTGGCAGTGCTTTAACGTGAACAAGGTTCTTTCCTCACACACTAGGAGGACATTGAATGATAGCAGAGAAATTCTCCAAATTCCTTCTGTGTAAATAATTTTCTTTGGGAAAGGAATGAAAAGTACATCGCTCGTTTCCAGAAATGAACTGTCAAGCTGTTTGGTGATAACTGTGAACTGCTGCTAAACTGAGATGATGTTTGTCAGGTTTTTTTCTTGTGTTTGGTTTTGGGGCTCTTTTTTTAATGTATTTGTTTATTTAATGAGCTGATGCAATACATTCCCTTAAATTCTGAGGAGTACTGCAACAGAAATGGCAGCTGTATAGTTGAACACAGAATTTCTTGTAACAGTGTGATAGATAATTTCAGATCATGTTTATCTATCTATTTGCAGAAATCATAACCTTTAGGTTCTTACCTTTATGATCAGACATATTAAATTTCTGTAGATAAACCAGATTTAAGAACCACTGAAGGAAAAAGAAAATTAAATCTTAATAAAGAGACAAAGGTCAGGCTACGTGTTGCTGAAAGTGTGATAACATCTATTCACTAATAGGATAGGTCTTTTATGGATTTCAGAATCCATAAAATCCATAAGATTTTTTTCTAAAGTACAGCAATTAAAGTGTTTTAATTCCACAAATTGTATGATAATCCATGGTTTTCTAAAATAATGGAAAGAAATCATTCTCTGTAGTTCCTTTTTGTGTGTAGCTATACCACAGACATTAAGTGTGGAAAGACTTCTGAAGATGTAATTATATTTGGAAAGAACAGTATAAAATGTATGGTATGGGTTTGACACGGTTGACCGTTGTATAGTCAATACCATACTTTGTAAAAGTAGTTCCTTTTCTAGAGAAAGAAAATAAAACATCTATTTTGACTACAGTGAAATATTTCCCACAGCTGTATATGGGAAACAGCATTATTCATTTGCATTTTTTTCTGCTCACTTTATGGGAAACCTTGACTAGACATGTTACAGCCTTAATAAAAGGTATTATGCAATAGGAGGGTAGGTTTTCCATTTTGTTTAACGTAGTTAATATTTTTGTTAATGACTGATGTGGTAAAATCATAATTAAAATGTATGCAACACAAAAATGGCCAAGTATCAATGTGAAAACAATATTTCTGCCCTGCTCTGCACTACAGTATATTGGTTGGCCTGGACTCCCTCTGTGCTTGTATCTAGGAGACTAGAATGATGCTACTTGCATAGCTTCTCAGCTGTTGGGATGAAAAAGAGGAATATAAAATGCAAGAAGTTTCCTCCTCCTTCAGATAATTACCATAAAGTGAGAGAGGCTGCACTGCACAGAATCCACAGAAACTGATGGATATGAGAAGTGGCAGGAGGTGATTTCATGTTCTGCCGGTAACCAGGGATGGTCACTCTGTCCTGTGGTGTACCCACCTCATGAGGTGAACTCTTCTGAGAAACAGTCCTAAATCTCTGGAACAGAAGAGTGTATGAAGTGTCTCTCCCTCTTGTATTGAAAAGTTGTCGTGCAACTGTCCCAGTTAAACCCCAGACAGCAACTTTAGCACCTCGCAGTCTTACCACCAGTGAGATGAGGTGAAGAATCAGGAAGAAACCCTTGTGTNCCAATGAATAAAACCAAGTGACTACACAACGCAATTGCTCACCACCTGCTGAGTTTAATGTAATCACACTATATACCTCTTGAGATAGAATCTCTCATGTAGCATTGATCTCTAAAAGTTAGCTGTCCAGTCAAATTTCCTTCTAAATCAGTAGAGAGAGATAAAACATCTCCTGGAGTTGCTCATCATATTTTAGATGTGGTGGTGTGTAGCAACTGCGAGTTTCATTTGAGTATTCCATGATGTTGACTCAGGCCAGAAAAGGTCACAGTACTTGTAAGTTCTGTGATACAATTAAATCTTGTTATAAGATAATTGGATCAGCATAGTCTTTCCCATTGAAACTTTTCTCTCTTTCTCTTTTGGAGAGGCCAGGACACTTTCCTAGGAAAGTGCAATGTAGAGAGGAGAATGCAGCACGAGAGTTTGCTATAAAATGTAATCCATTTTTTTCAGGGAAACAAAATAAATGGAGAATCCTCTGTCTCATGTTTATCTTTGTTTACATTACAATAATGAATGATGAGAGCATGATGTAAAAGGAACTAATTGTGAAAAACAGCTTTACTGCTAACTGCAATTTTATTTATTTTGTTTAAACTAGGTTCTTTGGTAATTGAAGATAAAGAGACCCCACTACATATGCCCAAGAGCCCTGTGATGGAAACAAACTTACAGCCACCAGGCAGCTTACCTTCAAACCAACTGTCTAAGTTCCCAACACAGATAAGCTTAGCTCAGCTCCGGCTCCAGCACATGCAGCAGCAGGTCATGGCTCAGAGACAGCAAGCTCAGCGTAGAGCAGGTCCAGTGAGTTTACCAAACCCAAGAATGCCAGGAGCCATGCCGCAACCTCCTGCTTCTCATCAGGTAAGTTATGACTGTTTCCATGGCACTGAAGGAGAAAGGAAAAAAAGATAAGAAAAATAGAAATTTAGTCTAAAGGCATAAGCTTCATCTTTAACACATGACTATATAAATGGATTTGTGAACATTTTCTTTACAGAGAATTGAATGGACATTTTAAATTTGTCTGGCAAAATGTGTGGTAGCACTCAGCCTATTTTTATTCAGTAAAATCCCATATCCAACTATGTATAATGCTGAGCTGCATATTTTGTAAAATGATTAAAAAGTGAATATGTCATTTTTTTTCCAAGCCTTTTTTTTTTTTGCATAGAAGTGTGATTCTCCTGTATAACTTTCAAAGTTGGAAACACTCTCACTGACTCTTGTGATGTGTCTGCATTTATCAGATGAGAATAATGCAAAACCATCTACTAGGTTTTGTTTTTAACATTGAAAATGAATGTGTTGTGTGAGCATTCAGATAAATGGTGGGGTTCTATTTGTTTACTTTTCATTTGTAGAGTTTCAGAAGTTTAAAAGGGCCACTGGTAAAAATTTCTGGAACATTGAATAGATATTAGCTAACCTGCAGAACTGTTTGTTTGTCTTCATTCAGGCACCTCCGCGCTTGATTCATTTTCAGAATCACAGCCCCAAGTCCAATGGTTCAGCTCTTCCTGTACAACAGATGAGATTTCCCCAAAATCAAAACCTACCAAGGCAAGCAGTAAAGCCCAACCCATTGCAAATGGCATTCTTGGCACAGCAAGCTATAAAACAGGTAGAGCTTCTTTCCTTTTTCACTTGCCCTGTAGAAATAGATCATCAAATGTGCTTTATATCGTCTTTTGTATTATGTTTCTGAGTGCTTTTTAATTAGAACAGAGACTGCGTTTTTTCCCTATGACAAGATACCCACAGTTTTCTTAATGATAGAACTGTCAAGTTTCTTGCATTTTGACAGTTCTGAGCAGCTGTAGCATTACAGAGGTGAAGCACTGTATGTGCTATGTAGGTGTTTTGTTCCCTTGGTTGTTATTCCTGTGGTTTCTGGCCACTTAGGCAAAACTAAACATGGCTGTGGTCTGCATACTACTGTCTACTCACACAGTGAATAGACAAAATAAAAAATCC
Source organism: Urocolius indicus (assembly GCA_013401255.1). NCBI lineage: Eukaryota > Metazoa > Chordata > Aves > Coliiformes > Coliidae > Urocolius > Urocolius indicus. Next base: position 2,976 of record WBNH01011364.1, on the reverse strand, counting down.
CACTACTTAGCTTGATGTTAGTGACTTCACTAGGAACCAGGTAAAAGTGTGACTAAAAAGCTGTAGCTGCCACCATTCTGTAGATTATGCAAAATCTGTGCTTCTATGGATGAAGACAGGAAAGAAAGCCCACAATTGTGGGATCTCTGCTGAGTAAGACTGATCAGTACTCAGCTAATCAGCAGTTGAAATGGGGCAGAAGTAAATACGTAATATGTTTTCTGGATGTTCAAGAAGGCAAATCTTTATTGAAAAGCATATTAACACATGAGTTGTTTGGTATGGGGAGGGAAAGAGAACATCATGCCACTAGAGGTAAGCAGAGAAGAACCAAATTAATCTGATCAGAGCCCTGAGAAGCACAGTAACGCTATTCGTGTTTGCTGTGCTTACGATGTCAGAGAACTAATTCCAATTACATTGAAGAAAACTGTACAATTTGTAAGATAACCTGGAGTAACAAAAGCTAAGTTACTTCTACTCTATGCCTCTGAAAAGTCTTATTCTCAAGTATTTTCATTATCTAGTACTGTCTTTCTGAAACTAGAAATGTGTAAATAGAATGAGTAAAAAAGAATTGAGCAGAGTCAGATTTTGCCTATGGCTGCCATGCAATTCCATTAAAGTCATTGTAAAATGCATATGTCTCAATGAGAAATAAATTTAGTCTGACTTGACTGTACATTTTGTATCATGGTGTTAAACTTATATGTGGGTGGAGATCTCGTCAACATTTCAAATTCTTAATGACATTAAGTTGTTAAAAGAAGCACAACATCAAATACTTAATGGCATCCAAGTGACACTATAGCTATTTACTTAATAAAGCACTGGAGCAGTTATGCATTCAGCATATTATCTGTAACGCTTTTATTTATCTAGAACGGTTGCATTTCTCCCACAACACTGTCAACGCAGCATAAAATATTAATAGATACTTAACGTTGAGGGATAGTTTTGAATTTTAGAATTCACATTCATTCCTTCTATTCATAGCTTTCAACTGCTTGTCATCTTCCCTTGTCTTGTAGGATTGGTTCTTGACATCAGACAACTTATGTTTGAATTCAGCTTCCTGAACTAAGCAGCTTGTTTAACTGCTGAGTTAGAACCAGTATGTGCACTAGATGCGATCTGTTGAAAAAAAGATAATGCTAAATTGTGGACTATTGTCTTTTCCTTTTAGTGGCAGATTGGTAGTGGACAAACTTCAACTGCTCTGTCAACTGCAAGCAGCACAACATCTACTCCATCCAGCCCCACGGTCACTAGTGCTGTAGGATGTGATGGAAAGACCTACGGTCCCCCTGTGATAGATTTGAGTTCTCCAGTGGGTAGCTCCTTCAATCTACCATCTCTTCCTGATGTAAGTGTAACTTAAGAGAAGCAGTTTATGGATTCTGTTTGGAAATAAGTCTTAATGTTTGTGAGAAGTAGAAACCTTCCAGGCTGAAATGCTTGCTCTGTCTGGCAAAACGAGACAGTTTCAGAAAACATCAATGCAGGACTGCCTGCGTGTTGCTGACAATACTCAGAACTGTTCTGGGAGCCAGCTGCTAGGACAGCTAAAAAAACATTGCAGGTTGTAATTGTAATTTGACTTGTTTATTTGGATGCTACATATTTCTGCCCCCCCCCCNAACCATTTTACTGTGAGGATGACAGAGCACTGGCACAGGCTGCCCAGGGAAGGTGTGGAGTCTCCTTCTCTGGAGATCTACAAGACCTGCCTGGACACGCTCCTGTGTGACCTGATCTAGGTTGACCTGCTTCTGCAGGAGGGTTGGACTAAATGATCTCTAAAGGTCCCTTCCAACCCCTCCATTCTGTGATTCTATGATTCATGGGTAGCACTGGTTTGCTGAAGGTATTTCTGGTAAACTTGTAACATTTTAAAGAAACATTTTTAACTCATTGAAAAGACTATCTTAGATATTAGTTGCTGGTATGCAGGATGTATTCCTTACATCTTTTCGTTTTGTTATTTCTTCATATATCCTCATAACATGCTTGTGAGCAGTAATAGAAGCATCGTAAGGTCATCTTTTCTTAAGCTTCTAAACTTCTCTTTCGTGCTTTCTTCTGATTGGTACGTGTTTGTCAGAGATCTGTGTTAGAACTCTTGAATTTTAGTCAGTTGACTTTATTCTTTCAAATAACTGCCAAGCCTATTTTTGTGGCCTAAGGTTTCTAGATACATGAAATGTCATGCTTATCTAGTCATAACATGCTGGTACTCCCCACTTCTCCCACCTATCTTTTGTTCCCACCAATGAACTTTCAGATAAGTGTGTTTTCTATTTTTTAAATAGAGTACATAACCACAATATCTACACCATATGATTGTAAAACAGCGTGAGACGTTTTAGCATACTGAGTTTTGTGCACAGCATTACGAACTCTTCTGTTTGTATGATTAAGTTCATGCTAGTAAGATATGTGACCCAAATCACTGTAAATATGCTGACCTAGCAGACATTCTGGATTCACTTTGGACGAGTCTAGCTTAGCAATAGAAATTTCAGGGGTCAATGGAGTTAATACGAGTTGATTCGTGAGGTGTCTGGATAATTTAGAAAACTAATACCAAAGGGACATACTTTCTTACCAAACATGGTCCTATCTGTTGCAGAATCTCTACATTTCAAAAGGTAATTTCTCTTTATCAAACCAGAATGCGTAAGTTTTACAGAAAGTTAGGATGGTAAATTGGGAGACCCTAAAACAGAGTTCAGTTGTCTGGCCTGGGCTGTGGGTAGGAAGAACAAGTTCTGGTTCGCTGTTTGCGTTTTGAGTCAGTTCACATGGCCTCTGCCTGGAAGGTGTGTGGGACAGATGGAATTAAGTGTCCTTTGAGGTTCTTCCAGTCCTGCTAAACACTAGTTAATCCACACAGTAGATTAATGGGTAGTTTGTGTATTGCTTATTATCTTTTTTAGAGCATATATATATCAAAATACATATATATTTATATTA